>JAPMOQ010023642.1:8985071-9020754 GCA_026543055.1 Argiope trifasciata | reverse complement strand
ATATATAAACCTAAATGATTGAATTTTAAATGCATTTCCAATATAATAATGATAATATTGGCTTAACGTCATTATAGTATACATTAAGTGTTTTATGTTTCTATAATTTAATTTGAGCTCCAGGGCTTTGATAAATAAAATTAGTTATTAGGATATAAATGAAAGTATATAAAAATTCTTTACATATTTTTATGCTTTCTTCTCTTTCGCCTTAAATATATTTCATAATTTATTGTAAAAATATTAATTAATCTTGTGAGGATTTTTTTTTCTGAAATTAATGACTGAAAGGAGCTTCTAACATGGAAATTTTTTACCTCTTTTAGCAAAATTTTGTTAATTAATATTTACTATTAGGTAAATTTGAAAATTCTTAGCATTTACACTGTCATTTAGTGGGAAAATGTCTACAAAATTTCATGAAATAAAAGAATGGTAGTTTGCGCAACTCGATCTGTACAAACAAGAAATATTTCAAACAACAGATAACAGGATACTCGTAAAAATTTGATAATCTCTTTCAGTTGTTTTAATGTTTCATTCCCAAGGTGTACTTAAAAGCTTTTTTCTAGTCCTGATAGCACAAAGTTGATTTTCAAATCCAATAATCCCAAAATTACTTCCATTTATCAAAACTTTGCATTTTATGGATGGATACTCAAAGATAAGCAAACGAATAAATACTTTTTGCAACTAATGATACAAGTATAAAGCCTTTCATAAAATTTCTAGGCTTAAAAATATTACTTAGCTCAAATGTTATTGCACCGATATAACTAAAACCTTTAAGCTCAGGCTAATTGAGTAATTTGAATTTAGATGTTTTTAATATTGGGATCTATAGGAAATGAAAAGCATAACTAGATGATCCGAGGGCTCCTAAAAATCTGTGGATCATTACCAGATCTTGAAGTTATGAGTATCCTTTCACAATTTGTCAAAAGTGCTTTAAAAATTATCAAGCTACATGGTAGGAATATGGTAAAAGAGCAGATCAATACGCAATCGGGCAATTCATGTTGGATAATGTTAATCTAACAAGAAATGGTAATCGGGAACAAGTATCTTTTCTATGTGTGGATGGTGTATGGAAAGACTTGCAGTTTCTTCTCAGGACGCATATGTTATGGTACTTGTTGCTGTTTCTTCTATGGTTTCGTTTACGATTATGTTACCATGCAGAACTTCAAACTCCGCCAAGTTTATCAAATACTCTTTTTAGCTATGAATACCTTATTCGGTTTGTGCACACTTTAATTTCGAAGCACTTTGTCATTTGTGTACTCGATTTGTAACCAATAACTGAAAATTAACTTTCTTCGAGAAAGTTACGCATTGAAGAGAACTCTCTAAAAGAAGACATGCTGTTCATCTTTGAGAAAATGTAATATTTAGAAGATTACATGGACCCTTATAAGTTTAGTTTCTAAAAAGCAGGCAGCATTGTTCAAAAGTTTATAATCCCTAATCTAAACTATTGCAATGGAAGAGAAATCTGATCCTTATAGGAAGATACAGAATCAGTAAAATATTCAATCAAGGATGTCATGGATGACACTGATTGATAGACCACACTTAATGAATTACTTATGTCGTCCTCTGACTTGAACTTCTAATGCAAAACTAAATAATTTTATTGGAGTAAGAATTTTGGTATGCAGCGAAAATTCATTTAAAAATCTTTATATGAAAAAAAAATTATTTGAACGGCTTTTTGAAATCTTAAAATTCAGAGATTTTCAAATAAAATATTCCCAGAAGCTGCTACACTGCTTAACTGAATCTATTAAACTCATACTATTTAGAATATTTATGCTTTTTAGCATAAAATAAATCCCACATATCAATTAAAATGTGCGTACTCAACGTTGAAATTACATGGTTAAATATTATGAACGGCAATATACTTATACAAACGCTTTCTTATGAAATAGCCATTGAAATTTTCCAGAAATAATTTGTTCCTTTCCAATATCAAATTATGTTTTACACAATACATAATTTTTTATATGTGTGTATCGTTGCACATTTGTTAAAGTTTTAAAATACAGAGGATGTTTGAACATATTTGGAATGATTTCAAGAATGTTTTATTAATGCCTGAAATGTAAATCATTTTCTTTAAATATACGAGAATGAATTTTTTTCTGTTCTTTATGTCTGCATTATAATCTCCATGTTAGAAGTACTTAACCTGCAATTTTCTGGGGTATTGATTTCCATTTCTCTGCTACTATTTTCTAGACTTCATCAATCGTAATAGCTTTGCACTCCAAAAGAGATTTTCTTCAACAAACCATGACGCAATAAGTCACATGTGAAACATCAAAGTACTTTGCAGGAATAAGTAGAAAATGTATATTCTTAATACCTACATCAGAAAAATAAAGTGAAATTGCTATAAAAGTAATCATATCGCAGACTCTACGACCAACCCGAATGCACACGGATAATAAATACTGAATGACCGGGCCATCGTTACTAAAAAATAAAAAAAAAATAGCGGGAGCTGTGGTTGAGTCTTAAGGGCCTTTCCGGCCACGTTACAGCCCTTCCCTATGGAAGTACGCCACGTCAATAATGGGTGAAGCCAAACCCCCACTTTTACGTGTATCCTATAAGGTGGTGAGATCCAACCATTATATCGAAGGCATCTCATCCCTATTTCCCCTGGGGGAGGCAGGTTATGAAGGCAAAATGAACTACTTTGTCAAACAATTAGAACGATTTTTAAAAATCAAAATTTTAAAATAAACTGGAAGAACGCGCATGAAGTCTTATACAATCCAGTAAATATCAAGAAATCAAATTTGCGATATATTTCCCAAAATAATAAAATACATTTTAAAATGAACTTAACAGGCCTAAGATCTCAAATTTATTCTGAACAAGACTGTTGTTTGTGAATCATTTCCCGAAGTTTTCCACATTTTCAAAGCAAGGCAATATATTTAGGTCAGTACTTCTTTTATTTAATTTAGCCTCGTTCTTACGGTAACAGATTAAATTATTGAAAGGAATTCAACAGCGAAAATAAAAGTTCCGCTTATTAAAACCAAACTTGGCTTCATTCAGACTACTATTAGTCAGCCCGAAATCAGAGCTCTTTGAAAAATACGATTTATATTATTTTAACTATTATTAATCATAAACTTTTGTTGGCTCTTGTTTCCTTTTTTTTTTGTTCCTTGCATTTTCCCCATGTGTTCATCTTGAGTAAGTGTTCGCACATTTACACGCAGATTGTAGATCGTATTCCTTTCATAAGGAATTCATGAATTATTCATAACATTACACAGAGAAAAGTGTGAAACAAGGCTGAGGCTTAATTAACCTTTCTAGTATTCTCCATGGATTTATCGCGGCATCAGTTGAGTTCTTCGTGCAAGAGACTGTTTTTCTTTGCCTATGGATTTTACTAAGTAAACAGTCATGTTTCTTGTAGTAACAAATATAGTGGTTATTGTGATCCCCCTTTATTTCATTATTATATCTAGTTGTTTCAAAAACCTAAGAAAAGTTTTATATATTTTATTAATAACAACATGTTTTGCCTTTATCTTATACTTTTTTCAATGCTAAAAATTAACTAATGTAATCTTAAGACTTTTAGAGCATTTTTTTCACAAAAATATAATAATTCAGGATAGATTCTATACCTTACGTATACTTATATGTCCGAGCTACGTTCTTTGTTGCATTGAAGAGTAACCATAAAATTTCAAACGCAAGAGCTGAATTCGGACTTGCACAAATTTGTCAGTACTCGGGTTGACGCGTTTAGTGATTAAGCCAGTGGTTCAATTTATAGAAACTTATTCTTTAAAAACCATCTTACCCTCTTATATTAGATTTTATTAAATTATCATATTTCAGGTTTTATTTCATTATTATATCTAGTTGTTTGAAAAAACTAAGAAAGATTCTATACATTTTATAAACAACAACATAATTTGTGTTTATCATATATAATTTCCATATTAAAAATTAACAAATGAAATCTTAAGCCAATTCTTGAACATAAAAATAAAATAAATTCTTTAAATTAAAAGGTACATTGAAATATATAAGATAGAATAGCTGAATTAGAAACATCAAACCTAATTCTTATCATTTCTTCATTTTCCTACAGTAATTTGAATTAAGATCTCATTGCTTGAACGCTTCGAATCTTTTTTCCCTTTTTTTCATATACCTAGAAATTACTTGGCGGGTAAAAGTATCTATGACTAAGGAATAAAAAAGAGTTGTGGGTTCTATCTTATGACTGTATTATTAATGCTTTCAACGTTACCGACGAGATGAAACACCATGAAAAGACAAATATTAATTATTCCATCTGTTGATATTTTTAATACAAAAAATGAAAAAAACAAAGGTATTCTTTGCATATGTATTAGAAAATTCAACATATCTAAACTGGCACAAGGACAAAATTTTAGCCTACAAAAACATGTAATTGGAAGTATCTGAAAGATGAGATACGTCGTATATCGTCGTGTGAGTTGAAAGTGTTAGAAAAGGTACATTAGAAGAAATAAGCTAGAATAGCTGAATTTGAAATATCAAACCCAACATGATTAGAAGTCTTATCCTTTCTTCATTTTACTCAACGGCAGTTTAAGCTAAGATCTCATTGTTTGAATTCGAGTACGTTTCAAATCACACCTTTTCATATACCTGGACATTACTTAGCCATTAAAAGTATGTAGGGCTAAGGAATAAAAAAAGTTGTGTATTCTATCTTATGACTGCCCTATTAAAAAGTATTATTCAAAAATATGTGCGACGCATCAATAAATTTTTCTCTACATTCAGTCAAACTTCTGGAATGTTTATGGTTTTCCTCTTTCAGAGAGTGGGGGGTGAGAGGGATATACTTGCTTGTCGTGGGAATTGATTTACAGATTAAAATCCACATTCTAGTTATGTATTATTCGATTGCTCTGAATACTACATCGATATAAGGCTCACTTCTTCACATTATGTAATAAGAAAATTTTAAAATAATTCTGTTGCATTCTTTATTATCAGTAGCTACTTATTATTTTTTCTAAATGTGGTTTTACAAAAACTAGTTTCCTAGCATGTACAATTATGATAATATTGAAATGTATGATAGGGCATCTTTTTGGGTATTAAAAGAACTAACTTTCGCTATATGCAGCCGCGGTGGCCTGGTGGTAAGGTTTCGGCTTCGGAACCGCAGGGTTTCAGGTTCGAGACTTGATTCCACCGAAGATCCGTTGTGTGAGGGGGTCTCTTGCACATTAAATCTGTCAGGCCAAACGTCCTCCCGCTGGTGTGGTGTGAAGAGGGGGGTGCCACTTCAGGTGTCGTCCTTGTCATCTGACCGTGGTTCAAAATTACGAGGTCCGTCCCAAACTAGCCCTCGTGTACGTTAATGTAACTAAACTAAACTTCGCTATATGCAAAACAAAATGAATATTAATTAATTACCAGGTTAAATATTAAATTAAAGATTTTATTCCATTGTATCATACCAAGAAGAATATTTTCACGCCCAGTTAAAAATGATATTTTATGCAGAAATTAATAAGGCGATAACATAGAAAAAGTTCATAATTAGTGAAAAAAAACTGCATGGATATAATTATTTGATAAATTATCAGTTTTTCTGTTATTAAAGAATAAACAAGGCATTTATCATCGATATGAGGAATAAGGAATTATTTTTACTGATCGATGCTTCGATATTCATTATAAGTTAATTCCTAATTTTACAAGCCACAATATAACTTTTGAAGCTTAATATTTTCCTTCTTATTCTATTCAATGGATAAATATCAAACTTGCTTTCCACATTTAACCACTCTAAATAAATTAAATATTTTAAAATTTAAGAGAATGTATTTAATAGCTAAATAAATTCTCCTCAAATATTTGTTTTTGTTTCTTTCTTGAATAGAAATACATAATTTATTTATCAAATAAGTAATAATCTATTCAAATACAGAATGTAAGCATTCCAATGTCTTTGCCTTTTCTTTTCATTGAAATTTTTTCTTAGCAATAAAAAACAGAAAAACTCATTTTGGAGCCAAGTAAACCCATATTTATGTAACTTTGAGGAAATATAAATCAAAAATTCATATTTTAAAAGCATATTACGCTTATTTAAATAAAACATGCAAACCCACATTATATATTTATCTAATGGTTTCTTTATTGTGGTTGCAATATACTAAAAATGCTATCCAATTCAGCTATTTTTGCAAAAATAAGAAGAAATAAAAGATTTTAATAAATTGTTTATAGTGTTAAATAAGCGTTACTTTTGTAAATATTCGGATTCGAAAATAAAACCACATAAAGATGCTACTTTTATTGTGATTACATATTTTATTCAACTGGCTTGTTTCAAGATAAAATTTTTAAACACAGTAGTACAAAACGCAGTACGTAATACACACTAGTACAGACATTAGCACAAAACGTAGTTTATATACAAAAGCCTTTATTTGTTCAATGTTTCGTTTTGCTACAATGTGTCACCTACAATCAGACGATTCGGACTTTTGGAATCTATGAGACAAATTAAAATAATCCTTTAATAAAGTAAAATATAAACTTTTTTCGTAAACTTCAGAATCTGCACAGAATTACTCGCTGAAAATAATAAATAAATTTAATTTATCTATCAAGAAAACAGAATTGCTATTGTCTGGTGAAAATATTCGAGATTCGGGGCTGGAGGTTTCTTTTTCAGAAATATGTTTCCAACAAAGACCTGTTGTACATGTGAGTCTGTTGCATGTTAGATCTAGCGTATAGAGCCAAACTTTTTCACGTTGTTGAAGGCAGGAAATCTGGGAGAGGGTGTTGCCGGTTAAGGTGTGATTCTTATAGCGCGTTCATCGTTGAAAACCATTGATCCATGGCAAAATATTTTACTATAGCTTTAAAACAGGACACTAATATAACTTAACCAAACTACTACGAGAAAGTAGAAAAACAATGTAATCAAACAAGTTAAAAAATCAAAAAATAATTATTGATGGATGGTGAATTTCACTGAATTTTTAATCACTGGAATTTTTCAGCAATGATACTTGTAATTCCAGCTTTCAGTCTAAAATTAATAGGATTTACGATAAAAGAAAACAGTCAGTAGGTCTAAAGGGAAAACCCAAGAAAGTAATTACATTTTAACGTTTATTTTTATCTGTTTGATACGATAGAAATGGCGGTTTTCATGTGGCATATCAGTTTTGTTGGAAACCAAAGCATGCCAGACAAGTTTTAAAACTCCACATAATCGAATTATTGATTTTTTTATCCTTAACTCTAAAGCAAAAAATAAATAAATAAAGATATAAGATGACATATGTATTATCTCTTAGGCACGTAAATTGGAAATGTTAGCATCTCAAAATGAAATAGGGTGAAACTCCGAGAAAAATAATTACAATCATTTTTAGATGAATGATTACAATTTATTTTCAGATTTTTTGGAATTGAAAATATTATTTTTCAAGAAAAATTGCAATGTTTAGATTTTTGTAAGTAATCGATTTCCTTTGTATTTTTCATTCCTTATAATTTGTTTTTCTATGACCTACAGAGAAGTCTGTGAAATTTTCGAAATTGCATTAATTACAATTATTTAAACAATTGAGCAATTTACTTTCAGATTTTTCCGAATTAAAAATATTATTTTTTGAAGTAAAAATGCCATGTTTGGATTGTAGTAAGTAATGGATTTTCTTAATATTCTTTGCATTAATTACAATTTATTGAACAATTTATATTCAGAATTTTTTGAATTAAAAATAATATTTTTTTAAAGTAATAATGTCATGTTTAGATTGTTGTAAGTAATCGATTTTCTTTACATTTTTCATTCTTTATAATTCGTTTTTCTCTGACCTACAGAGAAGCCTGAGAAATGTTTGAAATTGCATTTCTATCACTAAAATTAACAAAGCAATGAGCAATTAAAGAATTTTTCTTCAATAAACTTTCCAATTAATATATTTCTAAGGCAATAATTTAAATCCATTTTATTCTAAAATATTTTGTTGTACACAGCTTCAAGATTTTGATGAAGACTATTTTTAATTTCACTTGCACCAAATAAAATACAATAGAAATAGGACTACAGCACAAAGTAATGCATTTTTGAGATGAGTTTTCAACGAATGCACAGGATGGTTATATCTAAAGTTCCACTTTGAAATGGTAGTAAAAAGGAAACTATTGCAATAAATGTTATCAAACTTGGTAATAGTTTAAAAAGGGGAAGTGGAAATTTCTTTTCCGAAAAAAAGTTGAAAAACTCTCAATCAGGGGAGAAATGGGGCTGTATACTATACTATGAAACAAAATAAAACATGTACACATCGGTTTAAAACGTGTTACAACGCTTGCTGAATGTCTGATATCTAAAAAAGTATTGTTTACAGTAATAAACAATTTGGCGGAACTGAAAGATAGAACAGACCGATATACGCACAATATTCCTCTTGATATTCTATGTTGAGAATGCATTAGTGTGATTCAACTTGCATTCAGAAAATGGTGGAAGTCACTTTAAATATACTTTGTAACACGTTCCAGAAACGATTAAACACATTTTAAACCGATATCTTCATGTCTTACTTTACTTAACAATATTGTACGCAGAGTTATTTCTCCCGTGGTAAAGAAATTTTGGACTTTATTGGACGGAAAAGAATTTTACAAACCTCTTTTTAACTATTAACAAGTTTGAAATCATTTGGTCCAGTAGTTTTCCTTTTATGGCCATTTCAAAATGGAAATTTAATTCTAACCATCCTCTTTATCTTCTATAAATAAAGAAAACATCTCTATTAAAACAATATATTTTACTCAATTTTGATTATTGCATTTAATTTCAGATACGTCCACTTTACTGTAATAGGTCAGACAAATAAAATATAAACACACTGTAATGTTTCTTTGAATAAGAAACCTGTTTTCTTCAAAGCAAATACTCTGAAACTTTAATGATGAAAATATGGATTTTCTGCAACTGCGCTTGGTCAGCAAAACATCATTTAAATCACTGTTGCTCACAATGGCTCGTTTGGCCGACTTTTCAGCAAATGAACGAATCATTAGCAAGATGGAAATGACCATCGAGATCGATGACTTTCATATCGACCGTAATTCCCATAGTTTCAAAGCGTTTCAGAGAAAATTTCCTCAGTGATTATTTTTGTGTTTCTCTTTTAATCGATTGCAATTTCTGATTGACTAATTGAAGAAAACGTATTGCAGTCAAAAGACGTCTAACATGCCATATAAAATATTTCTACCTGTTGTTGGCTTAAAGGATATCATTAATTCAAGACGTTTCCGGACAAATTTCCTGTATGATAGAAGTTTCTCAAATCGATAGTAATTTTCTTTAATAAGTAGAAGAAAATTTTTTCCATCACAGGATTGATTATAATCAAGTATTTTTATTCCTCTTCGATATTTTGATTGGAGTGATGTTTTTATTTTTAGGTATTTCTGAGCAAACTTTCTATATGATCTAATTTAATGTAATGAATTATGATTTTGTAATGGCAAATAAGAGAATATAAACTAATAATGGAGTTAAATTTTATATTGCTTGTAATTATCAGGATTGAAGTGAAATCCCCATTTCTGAGTATTTCCGAGCGAATTTTCATTAAATATTTTTATTGATTACTTGTAGTTAATTTTCAATAATTTTATATATAATCCCTCTCGAATCGTCTCTTCAAAACCACTGTATAGAAATCAAGCATTTAGTACAGTGCACATGCATGGTCCTTCCTATGACTTATATTCCCGTTATAGAAAATGATTTACTACCAATTCCTTCTCATTACGAGAAATTTCTAATTATTTATTATTTAACCCGGAACAGTTTATGAGTTTGCATCTGCCTACAGATAATCGTCTACAAATGACATACGTAAAAGACTTCTAGAAGAAATCACTGAATGCATAAAATATTAAGAGCAACTTTCATTTAAACTTCGACCTGATGCTTTTACTTATCTGTCTTTAATGTATAATTCATTATTATAAATATTTCGAAAACAGAAAACTAATCTTTCTCAAATTAACTTACAGGTAGAGTCTTTCATATGGAATCAATTTGATTATGAAATTCCATCTTTCCACTTAATACAAACCATCACAAATGCATAAAAATACAAAACATAAGTTTAAATTCATCACTTAGCGATAATTATTTCTATAATTATAGACGTAAACAATTTAAAATAAGAAATCGCTAATTAAGCAAATTAATGTTACATAAAAAAAAATCATTCTTTGTTCCTTTGAAGTTTCTGATTTCATTTAATTAAATTTTCACATTTTAAGCTTCTATAATTCTACTAGCTCTTTTATTGTTTCATTGCAATAATTTAATCATTAATAAAATACAAAATTTATTCTCTATGAATAATTAGCTCCAATTTTTGTATCAATTCATCAAAATTTGTATCAATATTTGTATCCATTAATGATACAAATTACAGATTGTTTCAAATATTTATGAAAAGATCGGAATAAGATAATGATGTTAACAAATGAACAATTTTAATAAATTCTGCTCTGGAGATAAATTTATTTTATTTGCATACATTATTAGAGTGGTCTTTTATTGAATCATTCCTAGTTGGATAATTTATATTTGAATATAATTAATAATATTTTTTAATTCAAAAAAGATATACATCTCAAATTTGCATTACTGGTCGAAGGTATTCAAAGTTTAAGAAATTTCACGTTTGTTCAAAAATAACCCCCTCCTTTCTCCCCCCTCAGAAAAAGTAATGTAATGTTATATATATATATATATATATATATATATATAGAACCTTTCATTTCTTTTTAAAATACATGAATTAACTCGTGAGAAGTATCAGGCTATTATTTTAATGCATCAAGAAAGTTATTTAAAGTTAAAAGTTGCTCAATGGTGAGACTGAAATTAGTCGACTGTTTCAAACCTCATAAAAAGATTCAAAACCGGAGAAACCACAGATAAAAACCTTAAAAGTGGTCGTCCAAAGTTATGTTATGCTTATCTTAAACATGTTGATATTACATTGTACTACTATGCTTTAAAAATAAATTTTCAAGTTCTGATACATTTAAAAGAGAATGAAAAATTGTCATTACCAGTCCCAGAACGGTGACGCTGGCTACAACAGCACAAGAAAGTAGGAAAAACCAATTACTGATGAAAGTAATATAGAAAAAAAATTATTGGAGTGTGTCAAAGTGCACGAAAATTGGAGTATTTCAGAATGGAGACAAGTTCTATTCAGTGATGAAAGTTACTTATCTTTAATGAGTGACGAGCCTGGCCATGGTTGACGTAAAGCTAAGCAGATCACGTGGAATGTCTGATTCGTTTATTAAAACACTCAGAAAGTGTAATAAAGAGAGATCATATCATATTAATTAACTGGACAACTTTATTTTTTACTGGGTAACATAAATTGTGACAAGAATGCTGGTGTGCTGACGGATCAATTGTTTCATAGTGCACGAGATGTTCCCAAGGCAGAAATAAATATTTCAGTACGATCTAGCATCATGCCATACATTGAAACTGTAAGAAAAACTTTACAACTAATTTTAAATTCCATTTTAGTTCAGTTCTTACATCTATTTCGGAACATTCCTTACTTTAGATTAAGGTTGAGTTTGAAAAACATGGTATTAATGTTCTTGCATAGCCAGGAAACTCGCCAGATTTAAACCTCCCAGATCAAAACAAGAACTTCAGGAAGCAATAATTATAGTTTGGCACCCTGAAATATTAAAAGAAGTGTTGTAAAACCTTGTGGATTTCATGCCTAACATAGTGGATGCTGTAATCAAAGTCAAAAGCGGTCCAACCAAATATTAAATACTTTTCAGAGCTCTTTTATTATCTTTTCTGATAAAAAAACTTTAAACTAATATCTTTATTTCATTTTATTCAGAGGAATAAAAATGAATTCCGATACTAACAATCTGTACATTTTGTTTAGCATATTAATATTAAAAATATCACTTTAAATGAAAAAAAAATATTGCTTTCGCGGGAGTTATTCTTGAAAAATCGGGAAATTTCTCAAACTTGCAATACTTTTGATCAGTAGTGTATCATTTTCCCTCACTATCGGAATTAGAGGATTTTGAGTTAGAAGCAAGATGGTAATCCAAATAAATGTTGAATAATTTTTTATTCTTAAAATATATATACTAATTCATTAAATACTGCTAAGTATGTTTTATTGGATAGTATGCAATAAAAAGTTGATGTGTGTGACAATCTAGAAAACAATAAATTAAGATAACACAAAATCAATGCATTTTTTTACTATTATAAATGAATGCAATTTCACTTTCCAAGATTGAACATCTCCTATGCCAGTCTATTTAACTTTCTCAGAATTCCATCATTGCTCCCTGATGAAGAATCAAAATAGATGTTAAAGTATGCTGGAACTACACAGAAAGTTTCTTAAGAAGTTTTGACTTTCGTCATGAGTGTCAAAAGGGAAATTTGGGTTTCTAAAAAACAATATATCCCCCCCTCTTTTTTTTATTTCGAGGCTCTGGGGTTTTGTTATGCAAATGTTCTTGTTTAAACTTTTCCTTTAAAATTAACATATTTTTAAAAGGCTGTATGGTTTGAAATATTTTTTTTGGATCAAAATCATCTTTTGATCAAAAATATCGCACAAAATAAGAAAAATGTGTATATACATGCAAAATAGAAAGCAATAAGATGCACTGAAGGCAAAATGATGAAGTCGACAAGTTACCCCGGCCATCTCATCCAAACTTAAGAGGGCGTCAATTTTTTGGTAGAGTTAAGACAAATTAGAGTATATAATCTGCCACTGTCAGTTTGTAACTTTGGGAGGAGTTAAAATGTCCTTTTGATTGCAACCTTATCGGATGAAAAATCATACCTTCTGATTTTATATGTATCTGTTGATATAGGTTTTTAAATATTTGAATTGATTGACTCATGAATGTGTGGATAAAATTAGGTAAAAAAATAGCAAATGACAATGAATTGGGTCTTCAATTCTTATTTTTTCATAATTTTACTGATTCATTATTTCTCCCTACAATGATAACACTGAAAGTTTTTGCTAATGTTTTCTTGTAGCACATTTTATATTTTATATTCAGCATTGCCTTTTCTTCTATTAGTGGATCATTTTTTCGTTTTAATCTGGTTTTAGTGTTTTGTTTTGATATGAGCGTTCGTGAGTATATGAGTAGAGAAGAAAAAAAACAGAATTTCGAGTATTATTGTGTATTTACAAATAAAGTGTAATGATTACACACACACGCACACTTATATATATATCCAGAGTTCTTAGCTATTCTTTGGCTATTCTTCACGTATATGTGAATATCGTGTCGTTTCTGATCGTTTTATTTTAATTCAGTGTGCGAGTAAACGAAGTTTATTTTTGTTAAATGCAAACATACCTTCCTTTCATCTTTCCTCTCACGTCTATTTTTACTAATTAAACCCATCCTCACGCATGCGCAAAAGCGCGGAGGGTTTTAGAATCCGTTGTCAAATAATAAACTATTTTTTATTTTACCCGTTCACACCTATATATGAAAAATGTAGTTTTTAAAAATTTCTATCATTTTTATTGCAGTGCTTCAGTTAAAGTTTGTAGATTTATTGATTTTATTTATGCTGACGAATCTACAGAAAAATAAATACTTGATATATAAAAAAATTGGTTTCCAATTCACTCAAAAATCAAATAGTATTTCTAAATTAAGAGAAGAATTTTGAGAAACAGTCATTAGATAAATATAGAACTATATTCTAACCAAAGCTACTGTTCCATTACACTGAGACTAATCTTTTACAAAAGTATTACAAAAAATAAAAAAATTAAAATTCCTATAATACTTGGTGGATTTAATTGTTTATGATTTTCCAAACTTATCAATTGTTCAATTACTAAATATCCATATAAAATGTATTTTTCTGTTTTGTTTTTCTTGAATTTTGGAAAATATTCCACTTCAAAAACTTTCGAATTATTCCGTGTTCTATGGGATTATATTATTTTTAAAAAAATCTTTTAAATGAATAAATAATCCATCTCTTAGTTCTAGGAAAAGTTTTGAAATTTAGTTAAAACCCTCTTCTTTCAAACTATTTAATTCAAAATTTCAGAGTTATGATGGAATGAAAAAAAATATATCCCATATATGAAATATGTTATGGTATAAATGGAAATTATAAAAATAGTTATTTTGAATGCATGAACGTAAGAAAAACTTTAAATTTCGTTTTAAAGAATGATAAAATAATTTAATTCCTATAGAGTTTTAACTTACTAGTCATACAGAAACGAAATAATTAATCGGTAATCATGATATAGGAGTTAAATACAGATGGGAAAAAAGATTTCCACAGAATAAAAATTTTCTTTGTATTTCTATTAATGATAGTTGAATGAAATTCATTTATGTTAGCATATCTAATTTATCTGATAAATATCAATTATAATGAATAAGAAAATTGCCTCATGTTTTTATTCTAAGTCATATACTTCTTCGGTTACACGAAAATATCCCAACATTGAATAACATGTTTTTTTGTTGTTTTTGAAGCGATCTTTACTTGGCTTGCTTTTGGTTGTTATATCTAGTTAATGTTTACAAATATTTTCCCTAATTTAAAATACTATTTCGTAACATCATTTCTCAATTATTTTAATTGATATTCCATTTTTTATACAATCTATTTTGATATTATATTGTAAATAAGAAAAAAGAACATAATCTGTAGAGCTTGATAAAATTTTATTTTATTTTTCTGCATAGTACTTTGTATAATTATGAAATGGAGGATGCTACATGAAAGGCTTTTTGTTCTGTCAACCAATTAAAATATTTTAAAGGCTCTTATTCACTTTCATTTTCTAATCTCGTTTTACAGCTGTTTATGAAAACATATTTGGTTAAAATGATTTTGTTTGGTTTCTTAATAACCAAGACAGTATGCATTATGCAATTGAATTTCCAATATTTATGATTCCAATATTTATAATTTCAATATTTATAAAACTATTTCTAATATTTATATTTATATTTTAGCTTAGGAAAAATATTAAATTGATTTTTATTTGTTAGATATTTAGTCTGCTTAATAAAACTGAATAACCTTATTATTATGTTATTATATATATATATATATATATATATATATATATATATCGAATTTTTATTTTAGGTATATTAATAAAATAAAACTGATTAATCGGAAATCTTTACAACCTTTCAGTCTTGAGTTGCCAGTTATGTTCAAACCTTGACTGTGATTGGATCACATGCCAATAAAATAATCAAGTTTCTCACAGGAAAGAAAAAAAAAAAGAAATAGATGGCGATAAAATCAGCAAATTGGTTTGTATTTGAAAAATTAATTAAACTTATTCTTCAAAATCACACAATGCTTATGTTTAAAAGATACACAAAAAATTCCACTGCCAATGACAAAAACGATCAATAATGAGCAGGTCTTGTCGAACCAACGCTTAACTCTTTTTTTTTTTTTTGCTATTATGGAAACTTATTTTTCTTTTCCAGTGATAAAAAGTGAATTTTTAAAAATATACAAAATACTTTATCTGAAACAGCCATTCATTTAAATTTCCCCTCTTTTTTTGGTTATTTTCTTTGTAACTCGAATATATGAAAAGAATTTGGGTAATTTTTGAAAAAGAAAGCAATAACAGTCAACGTGAGAAGCAACTAGTCGTCTGCAACAGCTGTTGGCAGCCATGAGAAGTATTCGACATAGATGAGTTTTTACGTGTCTAGTTTTGGAACAAATTAATGAATGCTTTAATAATTAACTCCGTTCGTACAGTGAAGGTATTTTATAGATTTTTCTTTGTAGCCAGTAAATGCTGTATTCTTAAAAGCTATCGCCTTTCTCGAAGAATAAATTCGGCTTGAGTGATGTTCTGTAGCTTTACAATGAAATGAAACGTTCTGCCTTCGTCAGCGGAGGTCAGGGGTTTACGACTCCGCAAAATGAAACCAACCGCTTTACGGTTCAGACTAGGATTGGACCGAAATTGGATAAGTCTACCTTAAGGTTGTATTCTCGACAAAATAAACTCGACTGACCATAAAGAAAGACTACCAATACCTCATGGTGTTTTTTCCTCTGCACTTTTATTTCGTTCCTGAGTTTACCTTTATAGCTTTAAGCCTTCTGTCACATACATTTCGAATGAAAGTTACAAAGAGCACATCTGTGCTACTGCTGCTGTTTACATTTCTTCAGGGAATAGTGTATAGCAAAGAGGAAGAAAATCTTTTTCGTCTATTTTTATCTCGGTAACTGCATATTTTGAAAATGTTGCTGAATGAAGAGGTGCACTTTACATTTAACTCACAATGAAATATACCAAAGAGTTTTTGTCCTATCAATTTGTGGTGTTTTTTTTTTCATTGTTGTTTTTGCAGCGGTATTAAAATACGTATCATTCAAATAATATTAAAACAGATTTTTAATTTTTTATCTGTATACTATTTCAAAATAAACAATGGATATAATGACTCTTCAAAACCATCATTATATTCTAAACAAAATCGGTATACAAAGATGGGAAAATGCAACTACTAGCAAAATATGCATTTAAAATTTACTTTTCATCTTTGATCATAATTTGTCAAATCTTGGTTGATACTTAGCTACGGATTTAAGTCTCAGTTTGTTATTGATAATCAGTTATCCGCCTTCTTAAATGGAAATTTCCGAACAGTACTAAATACTTAATCAAACCAGCAAATATTAACATAATACAAAAACTAATGTCAGACTGCTGATGTTTCCAAGAAACCTCAGAAATGTATTCATTTACTACCTTTATAAACATCTTAAGAACACAAATCATCACTCGATTGCATATCGATCCTATTACTTTGAAAACTCCTATTGAAAAAACAGTTGAAATAAATGCTGTACACTTTTATACCTACGCTATGAATTTCGATGAAATAAATAAAATTTAAATAATCAAGAAAAATTTTAACAATCGATAGTAATAAATCGTTCTGAGTTATAGATTTAAGCCTTTTACATACATTTAAATTGAAAATTACAAGGAATTTAAAGGATGAAATTGTATGAATATAATTATAAAATGGATATGATAAATTGGCGATTCCAGAAAGAGTATTATTTGATAATGCATTCGTCTCTATTTGTAAAGTGGATATATAATTATAGTTTAATCTCAATTTTAATAATTTATTTAACCTTCTAACTAAATGATACTCAGTTTGAATAAATACATTTATTTAAATCCATACAAAAATGTAAATAATAATTTAGATGCTTTAAAATAATAACTTTAAAATAATAACTTCTTTTAAAATAATAACGGCTAACAGTTTTAAATATGAGACACTCTGTAATTTGGCAGATGAGTTAGACATGCCATTATAAATGACGAGGTTAAACGAAGTGGAGACAAATTTTCGTCACCGATGCAACAAATTTTAAACATGTCGATCAGAGATTGGTTATGATAACGATCATTTATCTACGTCAGTGGCTCTCTATAATGGGTACTCGGGCATCTAATAGTCAGACTAATCAACCAAATGGTCCAGTTGACCTTAAAGTATGTCCAACAAGTTTCTGTTCTTAAATTATATCTGATTTTTTATTAATTTTATTCCATAAATTATCTTATTCTCATATCATTTAATTATCTGCTTAATAAAGATTTTAATCTTCATATCCCTAACATCATAAGCAAAATTTTGATGTATATGTTAAATAAAAATTTGCTCCTTATTATTAACATGGTTATATTTATAGTCTGGCATATTATTAGCAAATAATATGCCAGATGCAACATGCATGATGTAAAAAATAATTTAAACGCTCTACAGCACAGAATGTTTGATCTAAAGCAATCATATTTGGTCAATATGCCAGTTGCGACATGTATGATGTAAAAAATAATTTAAACGCTCTACAGCACAGAATGTTTGATCTAAAGCAATCATATTTGGCCAACAGTCGATTCTTGAATAGTAAATGTTCACCGACTAAGAGCTTCTCAATATATCACATAATTTTTTAATTAAAAATTAATCAAAGCTTTATCGTTATTTTTCAATAACTTCAGAGCATTCTTGGGCCCCCAAAGCTCTTTGTTTATAAATTAGGAATTCAGTAAACATGATTATCCATTAGAATTTTTTCCCTGCAAAACTTATTATTTATAAAAATTTATATTTTAAGAATTATTTACAAAATTTTCCACGCGGACTCTCAATCTAGGTGAATTTTAATATTGATATGATCCGGATCAGTAAATCACTAGACATATTATAAGCTAATAAACCAACTATAAAATTGAACCTCTACAGTAAAATTACTCAAATATATGTTTCAGGATTTTTTTTTTCATGGAATGAACAGAAATGCATGCTGAAAGCGTGTCATGGGAATTTAATTCTACTATAATAAAAAAATCTGGAAAGTTTCATTTGAAATATAATATATATATTGTATATATATACACTGAAGTGACAAAAGTCATGGGATGACGCTGTCCATGATGGGATGTGATGCCTGAAATTTCATACTCTCGGCAAACTCTTGATACTGTGGATCTCGGAATGTTGAATTCACTAACGATATCCGCAATGGAATGACCCATGCGTCTAGCTCCAACTAACATTCCACGTTCAAAGTCTGTTAATTCTCGTCGTGCCGCCATAAATCACGAAAAACCTGTTCACATGAATAACTTGAACACAAATGAAAGCTCTGGAAAACGAACTGTGCATTTATACTTTTTCGCTGTGATACTACTGCCATCTGTATATTTGCATATTGCTATCCCATGACTTTTGTCACTTCAGTGTGTATATATATATATATATATATATGTCTATCAGAACATACTTTTGTTTACTGATTGCCTTCAAGAAATTAAAGGGATTATTGAAGGGTCTATATCATTTGATCCTATCAAGCAGTCTTGTAGGATGATTTAAGTCCACCGGGAAATTTCTACGAAAAATTCAACAAATACTACTACACAAGCTCACTTAATATGCCACTGTTTGAGGTTTTTTTTGTTTGGTTTTGTATTCCCATAGCTGAAATTATCTTTTAATGATATTCTTTTTCCTTGAGCTTATTGATAACATAAAAAAGAACTCACCTTAAATCATGAAGACGTCTCAAGAAAAGGAATTTATGGTTTAAGAATTGAAGTAAATACTGACAAAAATTCATTGCTCTCGAAATATTATGTTATGGATACTGACTAATTTGATTATGAAAAATGAAAATACCTCTGGTTTAAAGATAACTTTCTAACTATCTTTTGATCACCGTTGATTATTTTGGTACGTATTAGCACATTAAAGGTGGAGCATCTTGACGAAAGTATGCTAAATAACGCAGATGAAATTGTAGTACTACGACTCCCGCCTTTAATGTGTTAATGTACTTCATTTTTTATTCAGTTGCGCAATGCTTTTATAATTATTACTGAAATATGTCTTTAATTTCTAGATACAAAACAAAATTAATTAAATATAATTTTTATTAAACTACTATATAGAGGTTTACATGAAGTTATCTTTGCAAAGAAAATTCAGGGGTAAAACCTAATTTCTTTTATGACATATAGCTGCCTAGTCTCAAACCACAAAGTTTTATAAATGTACGGTCCTTGAAACTTTTGAAGTTGAAAATAATAGAGTTATTATCTAGACTGAAGTTTTAGTCAAAACATGTGGTAGATCAGAGCCTAAAGTATCAGAGAAAATGTTTTACCTTTTTCATCATATTTCAGGTTCAAAACTCAAACTCAAATACTCAACTTTTCAAACAATATCTAAGAATAGAATAAAGATGGAAATTTTTTTTCAAGGATAAACAGTCTTCTAATATTTATTATTCATACTATCATTTTGTGCATACATTCTATACCCTTAAATAATTCATGGATTCAGTTTTTGTACGATTAATATAACTAAGCACTCTTAAATGATTTCGAAATTATATAAAATACCAAAACTGAATTGAAGATATAATAAAAATAGAATTTCATTCGATCTGTGAAGGTTATTTCTTTTATTTCAATTTTATTATAAAAAACCTTTTGGCAAAGTCTTAAAGATAATACTTTGGTAAGTTAGGAAAAACAAATTTAATAATTACAAATAGCTGTGTAAATAATTACTCAATCTAATTTTATTTAATACCAAGATTTTAGATTAAAGTATTCTGCTACGTCCTTATTTTATTTAGAATTAATGATTTATAAAATCCTTCTTCAATAAAATGAGTGTTAAAATGTTTAGTTTGAGTCTGGTTTCAAAATGCTTAAAATAATTTTATAACAAAACAACTCTTTTTCTGTTTTATCTCCACAATTCTATGCTACAATCAAAAACAGAAAATAATTTTTGTAGTAGTTCTTATATTTCAATTTTTAATTTGAATTATTTATCTCTCTTCCGTTTAATTATTTTGATCACAACTATTAATATTTGTTCATTTTACTTCCTTTAGTTAAAATTATTTCCATTTGCTTCCAAAAATCATTCAACTTTGAAATATTCTTTAAAATTTATTTACTTTAAAATGTGTAAATAAGTATAGTGAGGAAAATAAAGCGACTTTACATGAAAGCAGAATAAATAAATAAAAGAATTAAAAAAACATTCAATTTAAGTCGATGATCAGAATTTAATAAAAATATCCGATGAGTAAATTGGATTTCATTATCAGGAAATTCGGAAATTAATCAAAAGTAAATATTTTTAAGACATAATTCATGTTTTTAATTATAAAATTTCACATTAAAACTAAGGAAACTTCTTCCTTTCATTTCTTGTACTTAAAGTATTTCTACAATATTATGATATGATTCTATTGTGCAATTGTTGTTGATTAGTAAAGATTTATAAATCTTTTTTAAATTCTGAGAGAAATGGTAATTTTTAAACACATATGTTTTCACTATACATTATCTATCTATTAAAATTCAAAGAAATATTTCTCGATATTTAAACGAATTTAATTTGCTTTATTTAAGAAGGAAATGGTGTAGGATTAATTTACCCTGAATGTGCAATACTCCTAATAGAAAGAAGGTACCAAAAGATCTGATTTTTTCTTTGATATTGAAATTTACTTCATTCAGGAGTAGGAATAAACAAGCTAATAAACAATTTTACTTAAATATTACATGCCCATGTTGTAATTTAATCTGATAAATATAAACAGTTTTATGTATATAAAAATAATTTTCTTTACCGAGGCAAAATTATCCTTTAGGATAGCTCTTTAAAAATTTTAAGTTGGTTTTTCCGAGATTACGTCACATACATCTGGAGGGTCTAAATCATAAATAATCCTGGATGTTTAATGAGCTACTAAAATTTTTTCTATAGCTGGAGCCCTTTCAAATGATGCCATAGTAGCATCATAAACATCATTCCTCTTTCTCTCGCAGCATTTAATATGGGTTTTAATATTGATTTTTCGACTACTGTGAATATATTATGAATCTTTGGATTTTATTCATCATCACTATTACATCTGAAAGTCGAATACGAAAAGATAAGGAGACACACATTCTGAATAGGGTTAAAATAGGAGACCGCATTCACAAAACAGCATAACTTGAAATAGGACACCGCATTCACAAAACAGCATAACAAACCATAAAGTTAAATATAGAATAAATTGATGACCCATGAATCCTAATATTTATAGAAATAATCAATCAATGGTGGACAGGTAAATATATAATTACTAGCATTTTTCTAAGCAGAATATATGATCTCAATTATGAACCTTAAGATCTTATTCAGTATCATTATATTGCTCAAAAGGAATATGAAAATATACGGGTTTTCATCGTTTGTGCGAACCAAATATAAAATATCACTAATCGCTGAGCTTACATAAACCTATTTAAAATATCATCGAATTAAATTTGTAAATTGAATATCTATTTCGACATACATTTTGGAGAATTAGTTAAAATAAAGCAAGAAAAAGTTACAAAAATTAAAAGATCCTTACACGCTGTTTACATTAAAAAAAAGACTCGAGATGACATAAAAGCCTATATTTTTTTCTTGTAAAGCATATAATCCTCCAGAGGCAACCCACAGTTTTCGTGGTGCAGCCATGAGGAATTACGTAAAAAGGAAAAAAGCCTTTTGGTAAATCTGAGTAAATGACGATTCCGTGAGCGTTCGCCTGGCATATCCTGAGTTATATGAGTACATACAGGTACAATGTATTATATAACTCTTTCGGTCGTAATTCATCATCGCCTGGTCGCTTAGCAACCCAGGATTCATTTTATCCTTTGATTTATGCCAGCGTCATTGACCGAGCACGAGAGCAGGAATGTCACCAACATGTGTGTGATTGATTTCGTCCAACTTCCGGTGCCAACAATCAATGACCACTGTTGCATCATGGTGCTTTTGATGAGATTTTGTAAGGATGTGCCGGATAGCAGCATGAGCACAAATATAGTTATTCAGCATTCTTGACAGATACGCCATTGTTGACTGTCACCTTCCTTCTTCATGATAATCAAGGGAATTTTAAAATATACCCAGAAGAAAAGCAAGAATGACAAATGATTTGTGAATACCAATTTAAATATAAATAATTCATGGAAAAGTGATTTGGAAATATAACAAAAGCATGCGAAGAGCAGAAATTCAAGATTTCATATCTGATATAAAAATACAAAACGTAGCCTAAAAATCTACTAATTTGTAAACTTATGCAGATTTAAAGAAATAGCGAAAGATCATGAAAATATATCCTGTAGCAGTAATGACAAATTTATTATTCGATTAGTGATTAGGCAATATTATTATTTATTCAAAATTACTGAGAAAAATTTGCATCCTTTTTTGGTTGGAAAAGATGCGAGCAAATGATTTAGGAATTAGCAAGTCTTAAAATGATGAAATAATATGTCATATTTAATTGCTACGATATCAGATGGAAAAGCTTTTGAGCAACAATAATCCATAAGTATTTGGAGAAAAAACAACAAGAAAAATTATAAATGTCCCTAAAAATGTATATGCTATTTTATGACCCTAACAATATATACAATATGTTCACTAAAGTTTTTTCACCTCACCCGCACCTACAGAATGATTGTGGTTATAATCATAATAGTGGAGCATATAATACAGTAATTCACTACATGATGATTATAGCGCCGGCTGCAAAATGGAAGCTCGTATTTCTCGCTTGAAACTAATAAAAACCAAAGACAATGAAAATAGTTACCTACATAGCTGCGCATATTCAAATGACATATTATTGATATTACTGCTGCGAAAGTAATGGTTAAAATTCACGCTTGTTTCTTCTTGATTTCCAATAATGTTACGCAAAGAGAGGCTTTAGAAAAAAACCTTTCATAATTATGAAAGAATGCTTTATTTTTTTAACTATCAAATGTCAACTTTCCGTCAACCAAAATACTCATTTAACACTTGCTTTAATTTCACGCTGCACCCTCATCTATAACAGGTGACATGTTCAGAAGCATCCCTAATACGGTATTGAAGGTTCTGCAGCATATGCCTACCATATCAGGCATTTCAACAGGAAGAAAGTTCATTGGTGTCAGGTCATTTGAATGCAGATGCCACTATTTAAAATCTTCCATACACAACTACTTGTTGCTTGACTGTCTTCAAAGGGTATTATGTTTATGTTTGATGTTTAGTGAGAGCCATGATATGTAGGAAACCATTTGTTTATACCAAATATACAAATTTATATCTCTTTTTGACGTTAGAGTATTTAAAATTGTGAACAAAGCAAATGTCGCTTTAAATGCTGTGTTCAAAAGTGTGCTTTTTCTTTTTTTAAATCAACTACCGTTATGGAAATAAGAAAGCTAATGTTGGAGTTTGCTGCGAAACGGTGAAATACATAGCTACTTTCCCATGCCAAAACAGAAATTTCATAACTATAGCTGCAATCATTTTGAAATTAAAACGGAAGTAAAGTATAATGATGGATAACAACTATTGATCGAAAGTGAATTCAAGAAAAATAGCAAAAGACAATTAAAATGTACTCAGAGTCATAATATTTTTTGTGAGAAAATTAGATTTAGTGTATGCAATAATGAAGCAATCATAAAGATGTTTACTACAATCTTATATTCAAACATCTAAATTATTTACACATTAAAAAGAAGAAAAGACTTCGAATAATAAGGATGAAGAATTTATTTTAATTAAGTTGAACAGCATATATGCCCATAGCTTAGCTCTAAAGAAGATTAATTCGGAGTGTTGCTTAAATTTAAATGGCCCACATTAAAAAAAAATACTAAAATAACTGTCTAAACTTATTTTAAATTTAAGCTTTATTTGAAGCAAAAGGCAGATCCATACTGTATTGAAAAATAAAATAAGAAGAAAAACTTTTAAGAATCGAAAATTGCTGAACGAATCCAATTACATACAATGAAAAAATATTCAAATGAATTTCCATTTGATTACAGTACTCAATATAAACCACTCAGAGTATATATGAATATAAACAATAAAAATCAAATTATATTTCTTTGGAAATATATAAAATGACAAATTGGCTTAAATATATCATTATAATAATAACAATACAAAAAAATATCATAATTTAGATCCTATTCTGTACATTTTCAAATATATTGAAATATAGTTTCTACGACAAAATAATATAAATCCCTTATCTTCATAGCGTTGATAAAACTAACTGTCTCCGGAAAATAAGTGTTGTTGACAATACAGGGAGCTGTATTTAAAACAAAGTAGAAACTTCAAAAAATAATGTCTCATGGAACGGAAGTCTGCAAATTGGTTTTGACACTTTAATGTGAACTGCTTTCTTTGCATTAGCTTATTTCTTGAAACAGATTTTCACCGCTGGTTTATAAAAATTATGTTTGAGCTAAAATTAAATGGCAGTAATGTGCTTATGGCTTTTAAAAATTAGATGAATTTATATATTGCTTTAAGATTTATTGCATTTTCATGTTAGAAGATACTGATATTATTTGGCATTATGGTTAAAATCAAAAACAATTTAGCAGGGAAAATGATAAATTAATGAAATAATAATAAGATTAATTCAGTTTATGTCAATATATTTTGTTAAGCGACAGTTTTATTGAAGTCTGTTTTTGATTAGTAAATAGTCTTTGCTTCAATACATTAAATATTTAGGCAATTTTTCGACATATAATATAATTTTTCTTTTGCGATTTCTACATAAAATATTCAACATAAATATATTTTGTAGTTTTCGAACCTTTTCGATAAGAATAACCTATGAGGTTTTTACTTACTTTTGCATTGCATTTTTATCTATTTTATTTATTTATTTATATGTGGTATTTTAGCACATTAAACAGAGCAAGATAAAACAGAAAATCAAACGACTCATGACGTAATGTGGCTCTGTTACGTTACTTAGTGTTATATTTTAATAATCTATTGTAATACTATGATGCTTAAGACTTACCAACAAAAAATCTCAAAAATAATTAATTAAATAAATAAATTTGGTGAAGTTACTACGTTACATGAAATATTTTAAAGTTTTTAAGCTATATATATATATATATATATATATATATATATATAGCATTAAAATAATTAAAACCTATTTCCTGAGTCAACAAAAATTAAATCGAAACTAATTAGGCCGAAGTCGAAATTAAAATTTAATTCTGAATTAAACCCTAAAAGTTCACAAAAAGGAAAAGCAAATTAAATAAAACCTATTTATGAAACAAATCTAAATAAATATAATTAATATAATTATGTAAACGAAACAAAAACGAAACTAATTGCGGAAACGAAACTAAAAATTATTTCGGAGTCAAACAAGTTTAAAAATTTAAAATAAAAAAACTACTTCAAAAACTACTGCAATATCAATACTTTAATCAAAAAAAAGAAATGATGAAATATTAGTAAAATAGATGGCACTCATAAACTGCATTTATCTTTTTTTTACAACGTATTATAATTGGAACGGCAATTGGGGTGATACGATGAGATTTCTTCTCCTGTTGCTGGAAGGTTTTTTGTCTTTTTGTTTTCTTAATTTTTAATCGGTTGGTTTGTTTTAATTTTGGTTGGATATTCTTAAGTAGTTTTATTTTATATATTTATGTTTCATTTGGTGATGCTTTTA
Source organism: Argiope trifasciata (assembly GCA_026543055.1). Taxonomy (NCBI): domain Eukaryota; kingdom Metazoa; phylum Arthropoda; class Arachnida; order Araneae; family Araneidae; genus Argiope; species Argiope trifasciata. Next base: position 8,994,500 of record JAPMOQ010023642.1, on the reverse strand, counting down.
TTGTTGCTTTGTTTTTGTGTTTTTTGCTGTTTAAATTGGTATGTCTCTTTTGCCTTAATTTTCGGGTCACGAAGGGATAATAATTTTGGACATAAGTATCCGATGCCTCTCACAGAAGAGATATATATATATATATATATATATATATATATATATATATATATACAACATACACACACATACAATTTTCGAAACAGATGGCTGAAAAAGAGACTTTTCATTTTAAAAGTTCTCTTTATTCCGTCTCTCTCCCCGAGTTTAGTTATATTGTTACGGACGTATAGTTTTGCTTTCCCGCTCTGATACTGTCGTCGTAAGGAATAGCGATTTACAGTAATATATATTGAATAGTTAATGGGTGTGTCGTCACAGGGCCCAGGGGTTGGGGACAAACTGGGCGATCATTTGGCGACTTGACGACTTTGGCTAGAAAATGGAAAGCACCCGAAACATCGAGAATTTTCCCGACCCGTCCATTAGGAGCCGAGATACATCCAGAATGCTCCTGATTGGTTCAGAAGATGTAAGCCCCGCCTTCCTCCACTATATAAGTGCCAGCCATCTGAAGCGGCGGTGAATCAAGCGAGAAGCAGCACAGTAGAATTTGAAGGACAGGAAAAGACCTAAATAGAGAGGTCTTGAACTGAAGTGTCCTGAACGGAGGACTGCTGTATGGCATATACTGATGAAGCCAGCGTTATGTGTCACTGCCCGTTGTGTCGTCGTCGGGAACGGAGCTGTCCTGAACTGAGGAGTAGTCCCATTGAGTGAAGTAGTATGTCGGCAGCGAAGGCAAGAAGAGACAGAGGAAGAGTTTCAGCCTGTTCCGGAGAGACCTACCTGAGCGTAGAAAAGAATCCCTTAAAGATTCCCTCTCCTGCTGAATCCTGTATGGCCGCTTTGTGAGCTGTGGACGTTTTCACTAAGGAATTTCTGCCTGTGGACTACTATATTCAGTGTGCTGTCCTGTGTGTTCGTATCGGCTGCTTATAGTTATCGTCTGTACATAGTTGTGCTGTCAATATTTGTCGTCTTTGTGCTGTCAATATTTGTTGTCTTTGTGCTGTCCTGTATCCGTCAGTAAATAAACGTCGGTGTTGTGTCGTCTGCTAAAGGACTGATCATTGTGTTCATCTCATCTCTCACACCTTTCACACCCACTATACAAGGTAAAAAGAACCCGACGGATTTCTTAGGATCAGGAAAATCCGTAACAATATTAACGTCCCGTTGTGAAACGACACCAGGGTTATTTTGGGACAGACCTCGTAATTTTGAACCAGGTCAGATTAAGAGAACGACACCTGAACTGGCACTCCCCCTTTCCACACCACATCAGCGAGAGGACGTTTGGCCTGACAGATATAACATGCAAGAGACCCCCTCATACGACGGATCTTCGGTGAAATCTCGAACCTGAAAATTCCCGGTTCCAAAGCCGAGGCCTTACCACCAGTGTCTGTCTCTCTCCCGGAAGGCATGGCATACAACAGACGCCCGCAGACACACAGACAAAAAAGGGAGGGATGAGCGAACATTTTACCCCTGGTCTTTTAAACTATATTTTGATCGTGAAAACCTATTTTACTGTAGGTATTTCAGCACGTGTGAATCTCAAAACAGAGAAAACATAGGGATATTTTTTAACTACTTATTTAGATCAGCAACTTTCATCAATCACTCACAGCGTAAGATTTGATGACTAAACATTTTTACAAATATAATAATAATAGTTTTTTAGATATATAATATTTTTAGAATTAAGTTGCTATGGGATAAATTAAGATTTTAAAATTAATCTGTATTTAAATTAGATTTTATATACAGAGAGAGAGAAGAAATATGCATATTAACTTCTCTCACCACGCTTCCTCACATTTACCTTCCTTAGAAAATTTTAGTGTCGCTAGATCAGTTATACTTTCACAGTCAAGATGGGAAACAAATATTGCCTTTTATTTGGCTCTGTGGAATTTGCTGAACCAGTTAATTTTTTGTGTTTAATCTGAAGGCAAAAATTAATCCTTATTTAACCAAAATTTATCATGATTCTCGGGTGATTTGCTCCACTGTGTATTATATATTTTTTGTTTCATATTTTCCCCATTCTACAATTATAATTTCATCCTAAAAGTGATGAGAAACCCCTTCTTGCTCAAATTTCGACTCTGTTTTTGAAAAAATAAAAAAGAAACCCAATATAATCGATACTAGAAAAGGGAAATGTTCGAAATAACATTTTGAATAAAATTAATAAATTAGCTCAATGGATAGCCTTTGTTATTAATATTAACGAATTAAGAAGACAAACCCTCATAAACATTGGAATTTATCTTCGGTGTCATATGTTTATCCCAAGGTAGCCATAAATATTTTCAAAAATGACGAAGAATCAAATCAAAACATATCAAAAGTTTCGTTTTACTTCAGAAGGACAATGTATTTGGAAAAATATATCCCGTAAATACAGGTTTTACCATTTTTGGAAAAGATGTTTTGATTAAATTATCTAGCCATTGCAATATTAATTCATATTATGACAGGATTTCTAAATTTATTGAACATTTTATCTTTGCATAGCGAGGGTTGAGGTAATCAAATAGGTATACAATTTCTCATTCTAACGATTATTTAGTTTTTTCTAATTTTTAATATATGTTGGAAATATGTAGCTATATATTTTTGAGGTATATTCATATGTGTATAATGAATTTCAATAAAAAGTGAAATCCGTTATTGACATTTTAAAAAAAATAATGTAAAAAATATTTATGTTAAGAATTGCACATTACTTAAATGAGAAATAGTCAACCGTTGTTTTCTTTTACAATGCAAATAACTTAGATAAAACAAGGATAATAAAAAGTGGATGATAATTAAGGGGAATTTGAGAACGAATCTGAAACAATTTATAGAACATGTTAGGTTATAGCCAAGAGCTGAAGTACTGTAGAAAAATCTAAAATCGAATAGTAATAAATTTGCGAAAAAAGGAGAAAAAGACATATCCCATTAGAATACTCAATATATTTCCACTCCATACCTCTGATTTAACATCATGTTTGCACAATTTGGTCGAATGTTCTTTTTCTCTCTTATCTGCTTGTGTCAGCTTCTTGTATTAGCTTTCTGTTTGGAAGATAAGCTTGAATTACTGTTTAGAGGCCTCGTGGCTTGTATTAGTCTACACAGCTAGAGAAGCCTCGGCCAGGAATTCAAGTTTCAGACATTCATTTTACATAAGAAGGCTATTGCATTATTTAAAATGATCCTACATTTTGAAATTCTTTCAATGAAACGACTTCAAAATTGAATTCTACCCCAAATCAACCAAGATATGTTTAATGAGGGGAAATGACCTATCTGGTAATAAATAAAAATTTGAAGATATTAATTAATACATTATACCAATACTGATTAATAACAATTACATCCATTGTGCAAAAAATTAACAATATTTTCAGTTGTAAAATTAACATTTAAGCACCCATGAATATAAATACATGCATATTGATTTTTAACATGGAAACATTTTAAATTTCTATCAAAAATGAATCAAAATACAAGCATACAACGTGGTGTATTTTTAATATTTATCGATTCATATTCCATTTTCATAAACTTCCTCGGAAAAATAATATAGATCCGAAATTAACTCTTACTCTTTGTGAGGTGAGGTTGTCAACTTTTGTTTATTTTCCGTTTCTCTACTTTTTGTCGCCGTCTAAAATTGTTTCTATTTCCTTGGAAGTTTTATGGAGTGACACTAACGAGCCCCGGGCGATCGAGACTGATTGACGAAAGATTCACTCAGATCTTCAAGAAAGAACATTTTCACACCGATTTCTCTAGGTGCGCACTAAAGAGCCTTTTTTTTTTCTCTTTAGGAGACATCGGAAACTTTTATATCATACGGTGAGGGAAAAAGAAATGATTTTCTTCATAAACCGCCATTCTGCTTCGAATTGTAGCATTGATTATTTGTTTTTCGAATCGAATATGGCGTAGGTTTAACTCTGAAAACAGAAACAAGTAACTCGGTATCAAATATACAGCGACGTTCCGTGAATATGATAATTATCGAAGTTTAGCCAATTTCTTACAGGCAGTCCTCATTCTACACCAATAAATTATTATTATTTATTATTATTTCCCTTTTTTTTCAGATGGGTATAAAAGTTGTAGTACTCGCTTTTATTCATCAAGTGGAAATACTCTTCCACTTACGTAATCACCTAATAGATTGTTTTTTTCCCTGTCCAATTTAGTTACCACTATATGTGAAATATTGATAAATTGCAAATGAGTAGAGTCAAAATATTATTCCCATATGGCGAGAAAAAACTATTTTCATCATAAACCATCATTTTGCTTCTTACTGTAGCTCTGATTATTTGTTTTTCGAATCGAATATGGTGTAGGTTTATCTCTGAAAACAGAAAAAAATATCTGAAAATCAAATATACAGCGGAGTTCAGTGGATATAATAGTTAATGAAGGTTAGCTTGTTTCTTATAGGCAGTGCGGATGTCACATTATTGTTGTTGTTGTTTTTATTTCCCTTACGTCCTGCCGGATATTTAAATTGTTTCACTGGATTTTATTCATCAAATCGAAATAATCTGCTTATTACGTTATCACCTGATAGATTGTCATATTTAATCACCTCAAAATGTAAAATATATTGATAAATTGCGAGTGAGTGAAATCAGAATATGATTCTCATAGGTATGTAGAACGGATCAGAGAACATATCTTTCGAAAATTTAAAAACAGAGGAAAATACTTCTAAACTATTATTTAAAAGTCTATACAAAATTTTGTCTACGCCTTTATCTTAAACTTTCATTAGGCACAACTATAATAAGTATCACATTAAACCAAGTCATTTAGTAATAAGTAAAATGAATACAACTTTAATTTTGAAGATTTTAGAATTTATTTTAACAATATTCATTGCATATTTTAAAAATAATCATAAATTAGCAGAACTGCATTTGGTATTTAAAGCTTTTATGTTAGTTCAAATTTTAAAGAATAAAATTAGGAACATTAACAGTATGGAATCTAATGTAAAAAAATTCGCTCTCAAATTGGTCTTTTACACAAGTGACTAAGATCATTTGATCAGTTTTGGATCGTATATTACTACGTTCTAAATCACAGGTTTTTTAGCCTCATAGACATAACACGACAATATAATCATTTTTTTAATCATTGATGCCTACTGATGGATTATGTTGATGACAACTAGGAGAGTAATTTTCGGGTTATCACCTTTTAAAGTTGAAAGCGAAAGAGTATGACAAGCCAGTATTCTGTTTTGGGCGTCTTATTGCTTTTCTATCATCAAAGCGTAGCAAATTAGTAAGGGAAGACCCGAATGCCTTTTATTTGGTTTACTGACAATAAATTCAATCTTGATATTTATTTAGATATTAATAGGATTGTGTTAAAATAACTTTGGCCTTTCTTGGTTGTTTTTGAACCCTATAGGATAAGCTTATTTGGGATTCAATTGAACTTTTCTTTCCGTCCTATTCTAAGATTGTAGTACTTTTTGTGTAGAATGATGCATTACTATCAGTGATTGCAACCACCAGCTACATCGTGAAAATTTTAAACATATATTTCTCATTTCTAGAAAAATTACTTTTTAAAGTTATTTAAATTTTACGATAAATGACTATGGCACTATACTATTTGAAATGCTAAAAAAAATCCAGCCAGAGCTCATCGTGCCAACAACTTATTTGAAATTGTGTTTGTAAAATGTAATTATTTTGATACATTCTCATTATAAAAAATAATAAACTTTTCAACAAGTTTCTTAGAAAATTCGATATTTTTAATCCTGAGAGACTTTTAAAATCAAATTTATGTAACTTTTTAATTACTAATGTGATTTAAACTTTTTAGGATTCAATACATTCAACTTTTATTTTAAAAGTGTTTTTAATGCTGTTTAAAACATTAAAATTTGGAAATTTATGTATTAAGTTCTATTATGATCCTTTATGTTAAATATACGTATAAAGTTCCTTTATGTTAAATCTGTGTATGCAGTTTCGTTACATTAAAATGCATCCGTTTTGAAAACAGCAAATGAACTAATTCGGCAGTATTGTTTAAATAGTTAACTACGATTGCACATAAATGTATTTTAATAAACTTAATGTAACAGCGAAAATTAAATTGCACCATTTCCAAAAATATATATAATGTGTGCGGCTTGTACAAAAATGTACTCCCATTAGTGTAAAATCTTTTAGACGTGAAAGGAAACTATTGAATACAATAAATATTTTTCAGACATAAAATGAAAACTCTACATGTGAAACAGTTGAATATGGATTAATATCAAGCAAATTATAAAAAATATAAATGATGTATATAATAAAAAATATAGCACAGAAGTATCAATCCATTTGATAATTTGAAATCAATTTATAAAAAAAAGAACAGAATAATAAAATAATGAATTGTTTTGATATTTCATTTCTTATCCCCTTAATGTCCTTTTAACATTACAGATTCTGGAAACTCCAAATAACCGCCAAATGCTGATCACTAACCCATTTCAGTAATTTCTGAATAAGATTACCAGGCCTCAGTAGGATTTCTATATCAACTGATACAAACCAAAACAAGATTCATTCATCCTAAAATACACTGAGTCACAAAATTGTCAGTGTCATCGAATTACTGAGAGAAAAGATCGACCAAAAACTAGTGGATGTGAAATGCTTGATAGGATTAAATATCAAAGTAGAGAATATTCCTGTCAGCAGATCAACATTTCTAGTATTCACGGAAAATCAAGAAACTTCATTTTCATGGATCATTGCCCCCAGGAAAGAGAGGGAGGAGATCAAAGATCAGAAGCATCTGAGCCAAGAAAGAACACCGCAATGTCTTTCATAAAAACGTTCAAAGCATTGAATCTCAGTACTGTTAGAATAAGGATTGAGTGTGAAATTACCTTAACAGTGAACGTAACATGAAAAACTGTGGTGTACATATAATTCTTACCTGAGATGAATTATTTACAGTTACTTTTTTAATACTTAAAAGCCCTATTCAGCATCAGATTCATTACTGGCTTCAGCGCACCCAGAGTTCATGTTTGTTTTAAATGAATGAAAAGATCAAACGAGAAATGAACGAGAGGATCAAAGCAGCTGAGACAAACATAAAAAAAGAAAGAAAACCGTTAGGACTGGAATCATGTTACAGAAAAAGCGATAATTGTCTTTTTTTCTTCCTATAAAAGAAAAAAAAAATAGAAAAGTTATTTATCTTAGACTGCGATTGCCAAAAAAAAATATTTGCCATGACAAAAATCTCTGAATAATTGGTATATTATAATTGGAAGTTGCACAAATACAATATCACTGTCACATCCGGTTCATACAAAGAATTTTTAGAAATAATAATATAATCATATATAATTGAACAAAACGTGAATACCCAAATGGTCTCAATGAAATGGATTCAACTTTATTTCGCAGAATACGGACTTTTCATTTCACAGGAATTATGATCCTCATATGTATTGCTAATGCGTATGGTAATCAAAAAGAAAACACCATCTTGATACTAATACTCCAATACAATTATATGTTGACGGCCACCCTGCCAACACTTAACCGTATCGACATGATAATGCTCCAATACAGCTGGCCAGGTATAGTTTCTCAAAAGAGCCCTTTTCTCATTCCAGAGCTTTTTTGTTTTTTAATTCTTCAGAATAGGGTATTCACAGATATTGACAAGAAAACGAACTTCCCTATTGGGTAGAGAAATGATTGGAAAAATTATCACGACCAATAGTAATACATGAAAATAGGGACTTTAGAAAATGCTTCAAATGCCATTCAATAGTTTTTTTTAAATCTAATATTGACTAGATGTGACAGGAAATCCCCTTTTCGTCAGAATTTTTCTATTTTATAGATGGACAATTTTGAATCTATTCGACACAAATAGTCCACATACAGTTCTATAAAGAAATTAATATCATTGTTTTTTGCATTTATTTCTAAATAAACAGCTTTTTTTTCAAATTATAGCTCAATTTTTAACATACAAGAAAATTATTATATAAGAACATCCTAGAAAAGATTAGTAAAATGAAATGGCAGGTATATAATTCAGATATTTAACGCATTTACGATCGCAAGTGCAGTAACAAACGTTAAGCTGCTACTATAAAAAATATTAGAAGAAAACAATTATCTAATATTATTTAATTGTGATAATATTATATATTTTTAACCAAGATACACATAGATTCGAATTTAAATCGTTTAAAAATAATTTATTAAAGAATAACAGGATTTTAATTCAAAATAATGCATCAGGTAAAGGCAAAAGCTTGGTGAGAATACTCATTTTGATTTCAATGCTCAAGTCAATGCAATGAATATATGTAATTAAGGCACTGAGTAATATTCACCTTTAAGTTTTGGTGAGAAAAATTTCCAATAATAATATTTTGTTAATCACATAACTTATTAATCACATAATTTATATTTAAAAAGATAAATTTAACTGTTAATCTTAATTTAACGACTAGCTATGAAAGTAATTAACTACTGAAATTATTTCCTGGAAAGAAAATATATTTATTTCCAAAATTTTTACAAGCATAATTATATATTTATTAGCATAGTTGTTTAACGAAAGAAAATGTGTATTGTAAACCATATACAATAGGTGGAAAACAGTATCTATCAAATTAAAGGCACACATCGTATGAAGGTGAAACCCTGACAAACTGAAACTAAAAATCGAAATAATATTTAATGCGGAATCCTATGAGTTTCCAGCAAATGAATAGAAAAAAAAACCTGCACTCGAGAGAACTTTAAAGTCGATATTCATTAGCGAAAAAAGATCTGAAATTTACAACTTAAAAAATGATCCTCTGATTGCAAATCGAAACCCTCTTCTTTTATTTTTCCCTCGAGGGCAAGAACATTGTAATGTATCATCTTTCTTTTCTATGATAAGAATTCAAGGAAATGGAAAAACAGTCATTGGTGGCTCGTTACAATGACTACACTTTGCAGGGAGAATTCTTTTACCTAGTTTCCAGTCAGTATAGTTGTATTCTTTTATTCTTAACTACGATCTTACATTTTAAAACAGTTCAAACCCCTTCGACTGCGTTCGTTGTTACTTTTCTTCACCGCGAAATATTTCTGAATCATTTTCATGTTTAACAATTATTCTTGGTTACTTCTCTTCCAATCTGTTGATAAAAAGAAAAATAATTAAAAACTAATAAACTTAATTTAAACATTCACCGTGGTTTTATTTTATCTTACTTGAACTATAATTCAACTCGAATTTCAACATCTCTACTATGAGTATTTAAACACACACACACACACACACACACACACACACACACACACACACACA
>JAPMOQ010023642.1:8959951-8980732 GCA_026543055.1 Argiope trifasciata | reverse complement strand
TATATATATAATGAAGATTTAATTTCTAAGCCAGATAAGTCGCAGAAATAATAATTCCTAATCAATTTTATTTGATTTATAACTGAATATCAAATTTACACCAACCGTTAAGACTATAATTTGTAGCTGAAACCTCAAAATAATCTTTTCTTAATTCATTCAGCCTCTGAAAGCCCCAAAAGACAAAGGGATAGGAGATTCAAACTTTCTGAAAGTCAAATATCAGTAAATATCCCGAATATACCACAAAGGATGTGCTTCCGAATCAATTCTGTCATCAAATCCCACATCTTTCACTAACATTAAATGTATCGATCGACTTGAGGCGAAGAATTTCTGAAGATTCTTTAACTTCATGTTATGAGCTTAAATTAGCGAAGTTAATCAATACTGAATTTGGAGATGTGTAGATTCAATCGGAAAAGATAATTTTAATTCAAGTTTGTACTTGATGTGACTTTTCATTAATTGCGAAAGTTGAATGATCCACATTTCCAGTAACTTAGGTCTTTAAACTGTTTGGTGGAGGTAAATGGCATAACTTCAATTTTTGATAACTTTTCAAATAATTGTTGAATATGGTTTTGATATCTCAAACACTTAATATAAGATTTAAAATAAAGCAATTTTGATTATAGCATTTATATGACATTCAAGAAAAATTAATGTTTTTAAATAACAACATAAAAAGTTTCTTTGAATAATGTTAAGCCAAGAATGCATTACTTTTTCATATTTAATTCTCCATTGAATAATGTTAAGCCAAGAATGCATTACTTTTTCATTTTTAATTCTCCACAATCAGACAAATTTCTCTGAAAAAATTCACTGTCATATTTTCGATCTATTTTGTTAAAAAAAATATCTTCAAAATGTAAGGAATGATAATTAATTTTACGAAAAACTGAATATATGTAATTATATTTTTTTACTTTGAAAAGCAATAAAATGAGCCCTTATATTCAGAAAAATTTAATCGAGCAATAACTTTTCTGAGGGCAAATAATTAAAAATTGAATGACATTCCTTAGCAAATTTTTAGAAACTATATGGTTAAATTAATTTCTAGAATTTTTATTGAAACACCAAAATATGCGAAAGTTGGCAAATAAAGAAAATTTAATGCGACCTTGTGAAATAAAAATATTAAAATTATTCACCAGATTAATATAATATTTATTTGTTCTGATAAATTAGTGTTTTTTAAGATAACACGCTTATTTTAATTTTTATGCTACCTTATTCTCCCATTTCAAATAAAAAGAAAACTGTCTTTGAATATGCTTAGTATATTAAAAACGTGATCAGATGAAGAGAAAGCATTTACTGAGTCTGTAAATGCTCCCTCTAGTTTGACGCCACACCAGCATTTGGGCGTTTATATTTCTACCAAACTTTATTCATAAAACATATCAGAAATTTCAATAAACAAATGTTATAGATTCGTATGCTATGACATTAAACCTTTTATATTATTCTTTATTCCTTGCAATAAGGTTCAGTCGATAATTTGAAGCTTTACTTTCTTCAATTTTTAGTAGAAATAAGTTTAAAAACTGTTATTTATGAAGGAACTAATATTATTTCGATGCAGAATTAGTCATTTTATTGTGATGTTAGATGAATTTATCACCATAAAATTTAAAAAGAATACTCGTTCCAATTTTGAAAGTGTAAAGATTAAAGGGTATCAAAACAAAGAAAAATATACCTTAATTAAAAACTTTCTAAAAAAGATTATTGCTTAAATTAGGTTACTAGCCATTTTATTTTATTAAATCATTATTAATAATCTGCTTCCAATAATTTAATAAAATTTTAAGCATAAGATAAATATAAATATCTTATTTCATAAATAATAATTCATAAATAATATCTAATTTCATAATTTTCACAATAATAAAAAATGTAACAAGTATGCATCTAATAATAATTATTCTTCAATATTTATTCATCATAATAATTTTTTCTTTTAATCCAGGTTGTCGTAAAAATTGATCTCATGAATAATAATTTTAAAATATTATTGTCTCGAGTTTGGTTGCCACACTTTAAACACGTTTCCAAATATTCCTAACATTAGTAGAATTAGTAGTAGAAGAATTTATCATGAAAGCCTAAACTATCTTTCTATCCGCTGCTGAATATAATACATTCGTGTACCGTAAAGAGTTAAAAACTGCAAAAAGAAACAGCTGATTTATTTCTGCCTGGTTTCGAATTGAAAAATTGGAAGCTATAGCGTTTTTTGATAACATTTCAAGCGGTTGTTGTACCATTTTTGTTTGTTTTTTATTAAAAAATAACAAATTGTGACCGTTAATGCTCATTTAAATGCGTTTTTCCCTTATTCCTAGCATTTGCTATAAATTTATTTATTAATAATGAATGCTTCAGATCTAAATTATTTTCGTTTTAATTACTCTATATAAAACTTTTGTAAAACATTATTTCTATAAAATTCATAAAGAAATAAGTAATTTATTTTTACATCGAATTATATGGAACATTTTAATGCTATTACATTCAACTCATTTTGAACCACAATTGATCTAGTTTTTTGTAATATAAGGGATTTTGAGCGAAAGAATATTTTAATTAAAAGTTTTTCTCTCTATGGTATTAAATCTCACCTAAACCAGACATTTGTTTTTAGATTTTGCTTCATAATTATTTATTTCTTGAAAGTATTTTTACAACATCCTTCAAACTTTGTGTTTTCTAATATATATACCCAAATACATTTTGCACAATCTTAATTAGATAAAAATCAAAACAAATATTTTGCAATATTTTCACATTCATATCGGGAATGGAAGCCACAATACAGGCAACCGTACATCCCATTTACCTTGAAAGATAACTTTCATGTTTATTCACATAAAAGCTGTTTTGTTGTGAAGAGCGCCGAAAGATGCTCACATGAAAACGAAAATTTCGTTTAATTTAGTGCCAGATGCAAAAGAGACATGATTTCCGAATTAGCGATTCTGCGTTCGAGTAGTTTGAGCTTTCGAAAATCATTAATCTTTGTGCTATAATTTGAAATATCATCTGTGTTTACCTAAGTTGAAAGATCTCATTATAACTGACAGGACTTTAATAAGGATTTAGAATCAACCCCAGAAGTTGGAATGTGTGTCACTAAGAGTCTGATATGCATACCACCAAAAATTAATAAAATTGTATTTTCTTAATAAACTTTTGAATTTAAATGTTCGCAAAGAACTTTCTGTAAAATATTATATAAATATCGGAATAGAAGAACGGTAGGGAAAATTTTTTTACTTTCAGTTTGCAGAAAATTTTGAGAAAACATGTAATTTACGGTTTCAAAAATGTTTAAATATAAACTTAGAACGGAATTAAAAAAAATTCCTTTAATGGAAATTATATAATTTGATTTTAAATTATGTTTATAATCCAAATGATTTCTATTATAAAATAGATAGTTTCAATATTAATGAAATCGTTCAAATAATTTTTCTGCCGAAAATTAATTATTTGAAATTAAAGAGGACGGAAAAGCATTGAATTCATTTTTATTCTTGAGAAATTGCCTTACATAATGCATTTAAATTACATCTGTAAATGTTATGAAATGATTAGGAATCGTTTTTAAATATTGAAAGATTAGAAATTTTTTAAACGAACTGCAAATTATAATTAAATTCAGTTAATTATATTTTCAGTTTAAACAAATAACTTCAAATTATTTTAAAAATGAATATTCATTTAATCCGAAACCTATAAAAGCTTAAACTAAAAACAAAGTGCATCCTTCGTTATATTCATTTCTATGCTAATAAGTTTGCCCCTAATTATTTTAAATTTCTGCCAAACAGATATTTTAATGATTGATTTATATTTTTTATTTTAATTTTATGTATTAGGAATAAGATTTAACTTAAGATTTATATTTAAAAATATATATTGTTATATTGACAGCATTACATAAAACTGTCGAATGTAAAATTTGTTCAAATAAATTATAAAACATGTGTTCAGGTTAGTTACATCGAATTTAAATTTGATAAGTGTGAGATATGCTTGTTTCATAATATACAATATATCACCAGTGATTTTATATAATACATCAAAATTCCATATGCTTTGCTGTGTAGGCAAAATGCTTGTTTATTTGTTACTTTTTGCATACGATATGTAAATGTAACCATTGAATGAATAAGTGCAATGTAGTATATAGCAGTTTTTCGTCACTGCTACTTTACAATCACTTTTAACTAAATTTCAATACAATTAAAACCCTTGCATTTTTTTAATTTCTTTTGCTTTATAGAATAATAAGCAGATTAGGAAATATTTGGACTTGAAACATTAATTAATTTTGTATAACAATCACAAAAATAACGCTAGAAATGCTTATTTTTTTAAATATCAAAAAAACTTTTTAGTCAATTCGTGAATTATTTGATTTATGCAAACTAAAAAGTGATGCCGAATTTATATTAAATGTGTTAAAATAACGGACTTTATGAAATATATCATCGAAGAGGTTTACCAAATTATATTTTTTGCAGAAACTACTAGTTGGAAACATTTTCTTATTTTCTGTTTAGAATAAATTAATTACAATTTTTGGGAATTGATTTGATTTCCATTAAGAAAAATATCACAAAAGAAAACGTTATATTGAAAATAGAAACTTATTCTTACTTATTTTAAATTATCTGCAACTATGATAAATAATATAAATGTGATATATTATTGGATAAAATTATTCTTGATTTGTGCATAAAAATATATATCAATCCTGAAATAACGAAAAAGGTGAAAATGGCAAGTATTTGATCCCCCAGGAACCACCGCCCGAACTGTTATCATTGGAGTAAACGTCGACTTTGCAGTGTGAAAGAAATACAGAAGTTAAAAAAATGATACACAGAAAAAAGAAACTTTTAATAAATAGCATTGCCCAAAATATACAACAGAAATATTTTAGGAAATTTGCGTTTAATGATATAAGGTTAAAGATGTAAAGAAAATAATATGTAATTAGTAATTCAATTTATAATCCTTTAAATGTATATCTTTTAGATGGTGCACTAAATGAATAATTCATTATTTTCATATAAATATTTCATAATTCACTGAGTAATAATTTATCATACCGATAAATTACATTCAAATGGTCTAAGGCTTTATTGATTCCATTATTTAAATTATAAAATCCCAAATATCAATAAGGTATATTTTATTTAGTTGCTCCTATTCTCAAAATTAAACATAGTACTTTATTAAATCCAAGTCTGAACATTTTCAGCATTAATTAATACGGTAGAAGCAGGATGTATGTTATTAGATTAAAGTACTTATTGAATTGTCTGGGAGCTTTTGGTTTTCCTTAAACTTAAGGCTTTATTTCATTAAACGTTATCTTAAGAGTAAATATTTAAATTAACCATTAGCTATCCATGCATAAAACCACAATCTGAGTAGCTCAGTTTTTTGTTTATCTCTAAGGGCTCACTGCTTGCAGATGAATTTCTACTAGTAACTGATCAATCAGGAATCTTGGAATAGAATTCAAGTGAAAAAAATTAAGAATAAGTTTATTAAAATAGATAATTTTTGCGGTGTTGTCAAGAAGTTAAAGGTTGTATTGAGCTGTAGAAGTTATTTAATATCTAGAAAATTCAGTTAAACTGTTGCTGAACTAAAATTTCATATAATTTCCTTTTCTTTCATAGATTATCATATTTATGAAAATAACAGAATTATTCTGTGATTTATATAATACAAATGTATCTATCGCAACAAAAATAATGTAAATTTAAGTTTCTTCATACCATTAGTTCATGAATACTGAAAACACTATTTTCTTAATAAATTTATAAAATGAGCTATTTCCAATCTATAAATTTGTGCACATTATTCTGTTATAAAACCATCTATAATGAAATAGCAAATCAGTGGCAAAAAATTTCAATGGATAAAACAGCTGTTCAACAATAGGATTTTCTTTCATTTATTTTTCCTATTATATGTAATTATATAGAGACTTTGTGGTGATATTTGTTCCATAACTTGGATTTTATTTTAAAAATATCTTTGAAAACTAGCATCTTCGTAAAAGAATATTTTTTCTGTGCTTTCTATCAAACCACTAATATTTATGCAAGAGTTTTTACAGCAGTAGTAATTTTCTGTATTTTTTGCATACGAAGTATAAAAAGCTAAACTTTTGTAATCGTAAAAAAATCAATTCAAGATTTTAACGAATCTCTGTTTCCGAATTCCGAAAAAGTACATTTTTGGAATTTTGTCTGTCGGTGAATACGATAATTCAAAAACGCTTTCAGATATGGATGGAATTTGGTATATAGACTTATTACTAAATTTGAAGATTTGGATTAAAGTTTCAAAGAAAACCTTTCAGAGGAGGTATGTCTGTCAGACAGCTCTAGTATTAGTTAACAAAACAATTAATTAACAAACAAATATTATGATACTAAACAATGTGATCTAGTAATATAAAATTTGAAAAACAAATTCAATATCTGATGGGAACATATATATATCAGATTTATATGCAAATCCTTAAAGTTCTTGTATTTGTAAAATTACAAAATCGTCTGCCAATTTATAGTTTTACACGTATCCTAATGCCGTAACTCAAAAATACAATTATTTTAATACTTGAAATTTAATATGTGGTTTTGTAACTATAGCTTTATATAAAATCTCAGTTTTAATCGTTCAGCAGAAACATGTCCAATGTATGCATCATGCTCCATAGTATTGTATATTTGCCTCATTGCAGTTATTAATTGCTAAATATTGCCCTCTTATAGGCTCTTTCGTAGTTATTATTCGCCAGTGGCATTGAGTTTAATGATGCACAAGTACATTTTTGGACAGTGTACGATAAAGTTTTCAAGAGACCGCTTCTGTTAGTCAGTGATAGAAAATTATAAATTTAATCTTTCTAGATATACATTGATAGTAATTTTTTAATTATTATTTCTCTAGTAAAATTTGTAAGATATCTGAATAGAAGTATCAACTGGCAATTATTAAATTTATTTATTATGCTTTTAATAATAATTTTTGTAGCTGACAGAAATCAGTCCCTTGATTTGTTCATGCTAATATTTACTCTTTCGATGCAATTATTTCAAAATCTTCAAAGAATTATCCTTAAACTTAGAATTATGTATTATTACTATTCACTGAGTAAATGTACCCAGTAACTCAGATAAAAAACCCACGGTAGACTAAAACTAAAAACATTTTTGGCATTTAATCATGATTCAAATTAAAAGACTATCTAGTAGGTCATTCAAGTTTCCAAGTATAAGCTAAGGAAGTATAAGCAGTTCAAGGAAAGGAGCTTTTATGTAGGCAAACTGAGTTAGTGCGACATTACATCACGCATAAATTATTCTTTTCCCATCTCCTAGACGCTATCTTCATTACGCATTCATATATTCGGTGTAGTTCAGGTATAGTAAAGAGTTCCGAAGAATAGAATTCAATTTGCATCCTGAAATTTCGCGTTTTCATCCAAATATTACCCCACTTTCGTCTTAAGTAAAACCTGGCTAACGCAAATCTGCTAATGCGAAGATTTTAGGAATCCAGAATGCAGGTTTCTTAATACAGTTTATTAAGCATTAGAGCTCTCAGTACGAAATTTACCCAAAGAAATTCTATAGACCCGGAATAATTCACATGGCACAATATTTCCATGAGTGCACCGGCAACTTAGTTCCCAGTGTGAAGTTTATTGAAATAGCTTTCTCAAAATGAATGCGCGTTTGGATAACTCGGGCTTTAATCTATGAAATCTAATTAAATAAGAAGAACCAGAACAATTTTTGTGTCCTTGTGTGATGGAGAAACACATAAAATAATTTAATTATCAAATGAATAATTATTTAAGGAAATAACATATATTGACCAGATAAGTTATAATAAACCTTTTTATTCAAATAATGGAAGTTACAGATTTGTTTTAGTTAGAAAAAACTGTAGGAAATATTTTGTTTTCAAAAAAATAGAAAAATGCCCAACCAAAACGTTCTCTTTTCTTCAAACGAAACTTTCGAAACTTTATTTCCTACTTCTGTAGGCAAATATTTATGTAGACTAATATTATATAAGTATACGTACAATGGAATTTCTCTAATATGTTAGTTATAAAACTTATAGAAAGCCTAGATTAATCCGAAAGATCGAGTTAAAAAAAACTAAAGAATTCGAGCTATAAACAATATTGTAACATAAGAGACATCGTCATTTTGCAGAATAATAGTTAAAAAAAATTAGAATTGTCAACAAGTTCATATGCAAAGCATTCGAATTATTCATGTTTAATATTTTAAATTTGATGCTGAATTTAAAAAATCTATTCGAAGTCTGGATATATGAAAAAATGAAACGTTTGAGAAGTAAAAACAAACAAACAGATTTTAAAATATATTAGCTTCTGAGAGTGGGTGAGCTTGAGAGTGCTTCTCAATGCAAATCAATTTCAATGCAATTTTTTCCACCTACTTTATATTTCCGAATAGTGCAATTTGAAAAAGTATAGGAGCAAAAGGTAATGTTAAAAAGTTTTGTTCCTAAAGTATTTTGTTTAAACTTTTCAATTAATTTTTGATATAATGACTTTTTTCTAGAAACTAGAGTGCTTTTTACAACAGAAATATATTCTAATATCCATATATTACTAATCAATTCCTACTCATAGAAATTTGGATGGCATTTAAAGTAGTTGAGGTGATCATGTTTAAGTAACTTGCTAAGAAAGACGAAATATCCACTCTTGACCTTTCTTAGCTGGCATTATTCGGTATAGTTGACTGACAGACACCTCATTTATCACTCCACTGTTGTGAAGGAAATATTGCTGTTTTCCCACACACACACAGGTGGGGTAGTCAGCTGAAGTGAGTTTTAGAACAAAAATAGCGAACAATGACGGATGGTTAGTCAGTGAAAGCGTTTCGAATGTACTCGGATTACATATTAAGTCTCTGCAACAAGCACTATTCAGGAAAAGTGATTGTTTTGGAGGCTATTAGAAGGTGGATAACAATATAAGCTATCGATTAACTATAGATTAATTGCTTGTGAAAGCTCTGAAAGGAAAGACGAGAACACAAATATACTATGTACATATTTGTTTCCTTTAATTTTCTTTCGTTCAGCGTAGAAATCGTATCATAGAATGGTACAATTTTTTGTGTATAGGGCTTATAATGCAAGAATCATTATTTAGTCATGCTATGCCAAACGAATGAGCGGGTTGTTTAGAATAGCAAGATGCTACCAATTATATAGTAAGTAAAAATAAGAAACAAAAATTTTAAACTCAGTTGGCTGATTACGAAGAAGTAAAGAACAAAGATTAAAATGGTCAATCTGAAGGTCCACGGTTTAAGATTTCTAACATGAGAAAGGAATCCAATATTTTTAAATAATTTGTAAGCATGAGAAAATCGATTTGTCAGTGTGGTACTTGTTTGTTTGATTGTTTTAAAAAATCACAAATGATTAAATTTAAAATATGAGCATTCAAAAACAATGTGTTTCACTCGAGTGGTAGGTACATTCTCAATATGAACAAATATGAACTGTCTTCGTTAGCTTAAAATAATGCATACATTAAACTGATTGTTACATACATACATTAACTGATCAATATTAAACTGACTGTTCATTTTAGGTGCAAGTGAAAAAGAGAATTATTATCCTAGAAAAGATAATAAAGCTGAAGAAGAGAATTATTATCCTAATAAAGCTAAAGAGTGTAATTTCTTTTGCATTTAGCGATGCGATTAAAATGTGGTGAGACGGAAACATATAATTAAAACAACGAAGAACAATTTGCATAAAAATGGAAGAAATTTTGTTCCGGAATATTTAATTATTATATTATCAGTTGGTATTCAGTTGGTATATTTATAACTACTAAATTGTTGTTATAAATCTAAGAAATTAAGTATTTCCGTTATATTAATTCGAAAATGTTTAAACTTTATTAATAAAATCAATTTTCAAATACGCAAACGAGAAGGAATTTCGTTGATTTCTCCATGGCGTAGATCTAAAATAGTCGTAGTAAATGATTCAATAAGACAGTAAAGATTATTAGATTTTTATAAGCCAACCACATTTTTTCTAAGAAAATGGGTTTGAGTTCAAGCATTAAATATTCCAAATTCACCTTAAACTTATTTAGTTTAAATTTAATTAAGAAAAGCTGCAGAATGTTTGTTTATTTGAAAATTTTTCCTAACCATAATAATTGTTTTTGAGTGCCCAAAGACATCATAAATCATATTCCCTATGATGTCTCATAAAGTACGTAAAATACCTTTTTAGTTTAATAATTGAAAACTTTTATAAACATGCACCCCAGAGAAATTTATTTTGCTTTTTTACAGTTTATTTACGATTGTGTTAGTTTGTTTTCTTACTATGCAATGTATTTATCTTTGTGTTGCTTACATTTATTGCTGATTGGAAATTTTTGCTTTTAATAACTATTATTTTTCTCCAAACTTTTACTATTATGAAGTAAAAACCTTATAAGAACTCTAATCACAAAATTGAATTCACTGAATTTAAAATTCTTGAAATAATTATAGTTTAAAATTTTTCTCAGGTTACATTATAGAAAATCTGTGATAAGATATTAAAATGAATTTTAGTAAATTAATATTAATATATATTTTATATTTCATGATAAAACTGTAAAAAGGGAGCGAACAGAGTAAAAAATGTCTATCAAAAATCTTCAAGATACTAATACACAAAATAGTAAATATTAAAAAGTCACTGTTATGAGATATATTTATTTTATGGTAAACAGACGTAGTAATTTTTACCATAATTGGATGGAAGATAGCAATGAACGATAATAAAAATTTCTATATTTAAAATAACATCATTTTTCATATTTTGATCAAGATCAGAATTAAAGCCGCAGTGTTAAAATATACTGCTGAATATCAAATAATAACCATCTAATATTTATTTTTTAAATTATACCTTATTAGATATAAACTCAAACGAATATGAGAATATTTTGATACATGGATTTAATAGCATTATCCTGAAACAATTAATTTTGACACTATGGGACTTTCCAAAAATTGAATAATTATAAATCTGCAGTATTTTTTAGAAAAATTATGCTAGGAATATTAGATTAAACTGGTTTTGTAATGTTTAGTCAATAAATAACTTAACAATTTACATGATATGTTACCGTAATTTTTTGAAAATTAACATAAACACAATTAAAATTATACAATTCACTTTTAAGCAAACTGACAAAAGTTTTCGTAAATTTCTTCTAAAGTTCGAAGAAAAGATACAGCTAAGTTACGGGATCATACAGATACAGTCACTTAAAATTAGTTATAAAAATAATTTTTATTGAAGAAGAAATGTCTCAAATATCTTTGCCGCAAATTTAGTGAAATTTTACGCGAAACCATACATGATTTTACAACTCAACAATTGAACTCTCTTTCTTACCGCTAAATAAAATTGATTTATATGTTTGTATTGTTTGAAATAACTAAAATCAGGGACAATTTGTTACAATATCGTAATTTTAATTGATTCTGAAAGAAAGCAAGCAAACAGCGTTATCTTTTATGTATAAAAGCTCAGCAGCGGTTCCGTTTCGTCCGATCCAATGGCTAGCGAAACCTCAAATGTTATTTAATAGTAGGATTTTTAGCATTTGAGTACCTGAAGTGCCATCTATTGTGACTTTCCGGAACTTAATTAAATCGACAAAAAGTAACCGAGAAGTTTTCAAGTTTTCCGCTTTATCGTTAATAAAATGTGTAATTCATCAGGAAGTGTAAATTTCTGAATTTAAGCCATTAAATTTAAGTATGCATGGATAGGATAAAATAAAAAGTACAGGTATGAAAGAAATAATGATTTTTTTTTTTTTTGCTTTTCCACGGAGGATTGAAAAAAAATGTTAACATGGATTCTCAACTAAAAGAGGAGGCTTTAAGATTGAGATATCAATTTCGCTATGACTTAACCATGAACTAACACTAGGTACATAGACTAAGAAAATATGTACAGTAAAAAATATTCCTTCTCCAGTTTAATGACACCCCTAGGGTAATAGAAGGCATTTCTACTTCCTTCTAATGATGTCCCATGTTGGAAGCAAGATTCTGATATTCAAATCTATTCTTTCTTTTAAATCTATCCTGATTTCGAAGACCTGTTTAATGTACTATTAGAAAAAATTGTCTTTTATGTGTTAAACACTTTATTTTATGTCAGAAGATTTTATAAGGTTTTAATTAAATGAAGCTGTTACAATACCATACCTTAAAAAATTATTTAAATTAAAATAGATAATTTACGACTACTAGGTAAAAACTAAAATCGTTATTAGAAGATTATTTATTTAATACTTCCCTGATGATGGTTAAAAAATCATTGTTACTATTTCCAAGAAAATGTTGTTGTTTCTCTGAAGATTTTGCCTAGAAAAATGATAGAGTTGGGCAAGAGCAAATCTGAAAATATTTTTATTTAGCTTTAGGGTCTTAACTCATTTTATACTGTTTGCTAAAGAAATATCTTAAATAAAAAATATATTTAAAAAATACAAAAATAAATCCTTTACTATTTGTATAGATAAGAAGAGCTTTATTATAAATTCATATACTATATTATAAATTGAATCATATATTAAAAATTATAACTGAGCTTGAATTGAAAAGAAAATTTATAAAGGAATGTAGTATGGCACCAAAAAAAGATGAAAATATTCACGAATCTACTTTTTAATAACAATAGCACTAAAAATAACTACCTCATATAATCAGAATTTTTAAAAATGGGAATTAGGACCATTTTATAACAAGATGGGGAATATGATGCTAAAGAGAATGTAATTTGTGAAATGTGCTTGCGCATTTTCACACCAAAACATAAAACATTTCTAAAAAAAGCCTTCATGTTACCAAAATATTTTAAAACGCAACCCATAATTCAGCATCTTAGCTATCTCTGAAAAATAACTAAACTGAGGTCAATGAATTAGCAAATTTAATATAAATGAAAAAAAAAAAAAACACCTTAATTTTCTCTCATAAGATTCGATCTAGAATATTCTAGGTTTGAAACCCAATTTGGAAAGTTTTTCGCTTATAGATTAGGTGCATGTTAACACTGATGTTGAGAGTTAAATTTCTTATTGCTTGAGCATCACAACTACAATTTGGAAAGGGGCGCAAGATCAGGTTTCGTCATCGTCCTTTCGCAAAGTTAAGATTCAATACATACATGTGATTAGTAATTTACAAATCATTTTTGGCGTAATATATTGGAGAAGCGATTAGCGACTTGAAGTATATTGATTACAGTAGGGTGGTACATAAAGTATCTTTGGCTCTGATAAGACAGTCTTTCGACTTCTAAGCAGATTATTGATCAAAAGTGGAGCTAATGATAATACGAAATTTCGTTAGCTCTAAACGTTTCTGTGTTGTACCTAGCTAATATCAATATATGTTAAGTCTCTAACTTTTTGTTCCACATTTTATCACATGTGTGGCACAAATTGGGCGCGCTAGCCAATCTAAAAATGAAGTTTCATCTCAAACATCATGGTGCTTCAAAATTAGAGTTAATATAACTAAAAACTAAATCATTCGTGGTAAACCTTTCATAAGAAAGTTCCTTCTTTACTCTCGCTGATGTTAAACAAATTCTAGTTTCAAATTGTTTTTCAATTGAAACAATCAAACGGTCATTACAGAAAACTAATACTCTGCGAAATGTCCCTTTAAAGACTTAATTGGTCGACATTAATGATAATGAATTTATAGTTCATTTCATTGGATGAGTCTGGCGAAATTTCTTTTAGATAATTTAACTTTTTTCTTTTATTAATAATCAGAACTATGGCTAAATAACAATCCATTATAATGCATTTCTGTATTTAATATCAGCGATATTTACAGATTGATTTCTGTTCGGTTGTAGATTAGCTCAGTAAAATCATATTTAATAAATGCTACATTCGGTATTTGCATTTTTCTGAATGCCCTGCAGCAAATGCATTTTAAATTATTCATTCCCTTTTGATCATGCCTGGCGGGAACGTTGGCTCACAGCCAACTTTCCTCCTGATTCACGAGCCTCTGTGTGTAAAAAGACCATCCGTCAGTTTTCTGGCAATGCTTTCGATCCGAAAACACTTGTTGAATCGGAAATTCTTTAGCAACCTGTTTGATGAAGCCTTACAGTCTTATATCATTTTTTAGCTGACAGTTATTACATTTAATAGTTGCAGAAATGAGAATCCCTGAACCATCTTACTACTTGATTTTATGACCTGAAATACTAGGTGGTTCTATTTTCAGACATTTTGTGATTTTGGAAAATATGTTTCAGCTGTTTTCAGATGCACATTTCTAAATCAAATAAATATAATATCGCTTGGAATAATCTTTAGTCATTGTAATAAGATAACCATTTATATTGGATCAATTACTTTTAAATAATTTTGGGGGTGGTTTCAAGCTGTTAGTGAAATGTGACTATTTCTGTATCTGTATGACTGTATCTGAATGTATCTCACAACTTTTAAGAGATGAAGAAAAAGGGGAAATACTTGCCAAATTTAAATTTTTGAGTCATTTTTTGCATAAATTTTAATTGCTCTTTTTTAGTGTGTGTTTAAAATTTTCTATTGATTCTTGATATATGTTATGTAACTTTGAATAACACAGAATTAAATAGTAGATGATACAAAGCTTATAGAAATCGGATCACATGGTTTGTAATGTCTACTGGTAAACAAACAAATAAAAACCCAGCAGATTAACTTTTATTATTGGGTAGCAGATTTCAATTGTATACGTGAATACTATACTTGCATATACTTATTATGCTTGGCTCAATCCATCTCCAGTCTTTATGATATTTAACAAAATACGTTTTCTCCTTCTTATACGTACTTATTGGCTTTTAAGGGTAAAATTTTTCTTATTAAAGAATCATCTGTTTTTTTCAATATTACATTTAAGTTTTTAAATTATTTTGTGAATTCTTGCATTTCTGTGATACTGAATGATGAAAAAACATTGACAAAATGCTTATATACAAAGACGTTTGCAATGATTATTATTCTACTATTAACTTTTTCTGAACCACATTTACTACACAGTTTCTAATTTTTCTGCGGCTTTAGCTGTGTAAAAATATCAGAAATGTAAAATTATAAAATTTCAATAAATCCGAATCTGAGAAAATCACTATACATTTTAATTTTTGCAAGGATGAACCTACAAGTAGGAGAACACTTCATAATCCGATGAGTATTTTTCAATTAGACCTTGGCAAAGAAAATTTAGAAGTAATATCATCATCGAAACTGACATGTTTTGCATCAAAGTGTTTTAACACAAAAAGGATAAAACTGAAATTATCTAATCGAATGAGTTGATTTGGTTGAGAAAATATCTAATTACAAAAGCCTTTAAAATTATAATTCTTCCTTATATATGATACTTTCAATTTATTTAAAACATATTATTCTTAGTAATTCCTTTTTTTACATATGGAGGAAAATATTCCCCCGTGTCAAATATTTTTTTCAAATTTTTGTGCTTTCATTAAATTTAGTAATTATTATAAAGCGAATGGCCACAATTCTTACTCATCTTATTAGGATTATGTTTTTCAAGATGTTTGGTTTTCTGTTATTATTTTCTACTTGACAAAATGAAAACTTATTACTCTTCAATAGAAAGTTTTTGAGAAAAAATTTCATAAATTTCTGATATCCAAAAGGTTTAATTTTCATCAATTTTCTCATATCTATAAAGAGTGTTTTTTATTAAAACGCAATTATATTTTTGGAAAGATAAAAAAATAAATCTTATATTCCTTTCTCACAGGCCAATTAGTTCTATAAGGTTCTTCTTCCATATAATCGATTTATAGGTATGGCCATTTGTAATTATATACTTAAATACATAATTAGCCAAATATATATATTTTTAAAAAGTTTTAAACTAAATACATTAGTTTTTAAAATCTAATTTTAAAAACTCTTAAAAGGTTTCAGACGTTTTATAAATTATTTACAATTTCCTCAAACCTATTAAACGATAACCTTAAGCTTTTTTCAAAGAAAATCTATTAAAATTCAAACAAAAGAAACTGTATTTAGAGAAAAAGTAATTAAAAACAGACTCTAAATCTATTACCAATTCCTTCCATTTGACAATGGATATATTATTATTTTATTCGCACATACAATTATTCATTTAGGGAATAAAACATAATAACGCAATTTTTTAATTTTGGTAATTTTATTGCTTACTTCAATGTCCATCAGCTCCTTAAAGTAAATAAGACAAATCTGTATGAGATTTAATTAAATTCGAAGTAGAATTGTGATTCATATATTATCTTTATCATTTATAAAAGAATTTATTATCGACTTGAAAATATTCAATTCTGGAAAAAAAAGAAAAGAAGGTCTTAAAAGCTTTCAAAGACTAATTTTCAGTGAAATTTTTTGAAAGGTAAAAAGCGTTTTTATTGAATTTCTTGGAAAGATGATAATGAATAGATTTTATTTTACAAGTATTTATTTAATAATTTTTCTATATGAAGGCACAATTACACACAGACAAGACTTAGCATTAAATTTATAATTGAAAATTTTCATTATTATATTGAAATTTAAGAATGCACATAAATTTATTCTTTAAAAAGGACACCAAGGTAAAAATGGTATTCAAGATAAAGGGAATAATTTCCTTTGGGGAAACATTCTAATGCAAACAATTAATTTATTGATAATAAAGGAAGCGATCGTTGCAATTTATTTCTGAAATAAATTCGCACATATCAGAACTACAATTAAATATGTGAAGTGATAAGCATTGTAAATTTAATATTTTATAGTATTAAAAGTAGTTTCTATGAAAATATACTATTTGGAAAGTTATTTGTATGGAAGAAAAATTTTGATTATTTTATGAAATCTTTTAGAAAATTCATCAGTTCAAAAACATATGATAATCTTTCAGCCTCTTGAAAATGTATAGGAAGAATAACACACAAACAAGTTCCCTTTTTACAGAAAGAAATGTATAATAATAATTTTGAGGAAAATATTACACTTTTTTTACACCCATTTTCACCGTTGATGGCAAGGGCAATGCAAATGACAGCTTATTTAATGTCAATTTGATAACTAGCATTTGCGCGGCTTCACAGAAATTTAACAATGCAGTGTTTCTTTTAAGTATTGTATTCGTAATATAGAAAGATTTAGTAGAGGTTGAATCGGTATTGAGGAATAAAAGATTTGTTGAAGATTCGTATTTGCAACTGGTTTTGGATAACCGAAATTTCATCAAATTATTATACATCTATATTCTTAATTTTTTTTAATAGAGCATGATGAAAAATAAATAGACAGACATTTTTTTCGTGACATCGTTATTAAAGATGCACGAAAACTCACTAGTTTTTAAACTGTTTAATATGTTCGTATATATGAGTTTAAAATTCTGTATACATGTGCAAAAGTGATATACTATAAAATTACTTCTCAAATGTTTACATTCATTTAAAAAATAATGCTAAAAAAATCAATGTTTCTTATCTAGAAAAAGATATATATATATATAATAACGAAGAATTCTGATCTGAAATTATAGATTTTACCAATGATTACTAGAAACAAAAGATACTATGCATTTAATTCAAAATTTACATAAAGTATATATGTAATAGAGTAAAGTATATATATAAAAGACAAAGGCTAACTTATCCAGAGCGAGGTAAATGAGGCAGAAAGTTGCTGGCTCATTTGCTACAACTTATGACGTCATACATGAAACTATTTTTAATACTTTGATGGGACGGTTCAAAAAGCACTTGAATGAGATTCTGCGTGCTTCTTTATCACTTGAAACTGCCTATTGATCAGATATTTCTTATGAATAATATTTGGTTTCGTGCACAAATAAAAAATTATTTAATGTAATTGACTGTAAGTTGATATAATTCAGCGTATCAATAAGAATCTGAAATCGTCGTATTATATTATTTCTATAGTACTTCAAAATATTTAGAAGAAAAAAAAATGATTTATAAACAGCAGAAATATATTATACTTATTAGAGTAAATTCCATAAACAAACATTGATATATCCTATAAATAATAATCAGAAAAATTGTATGCTTTCTAAAGAAAAATTGCAAATATTATGACATTTGAAATTAAATTACTCAAGTAAATAGTAGAACATGATCTGATTTTTTGTTAACAATTAATAATTTGTAAGGGATTGTTTTTTCAAAAGACGGATTAAATTAACTATGTATATAGCCACAAGCAAAACATGTAACACAAACGCATTGTAAAATTTAATATTAAGTTAAGAAAAATTTATTATAACAATATAAAGAATTTCCTCAGTCAAAAATTAATTGAATAAGATATAAGATTATAATATATAAAGTTAGTTATCATATATATATATATATATATAGCATGTTTAAACTAAGTTCATTTGGAAAGCTTTCTTGATTTTTATTTTATTTTAGTTCTTTTTCTATTCTTTTACTTTAGTTTTTATATGTTATACAAGTTTAGTTAATAATGTGTAATTTTGATATAAACTACAAGAATAAGGATATATAGCTGCGTTTCTCTAGAAGTTTGCTTCTATTTGAATTTGAATTATTTTATAACTGCTCATTGAAAAGAGACTTGATAAAAAAATTGATGAAATTGCGAAAAAAATAACAAAAATAGAGAACTAATCGGTTATATGTCAAAACAAATACAAAAAGAAATTAAACATTGAAGGAAATAAAATAAAATTATGAAAATTACTTTCATACTGCTTGTAATGTTACTACGACGAATAACAAACATCTAGATTATTAAACAATTTCTGCTACATTAATTTAGTGAATGTCGAGTGTATGATGTATATAATTCTGTTCGCCTTTGGCAATACTACATTAGCAAATACCAAACTATTCAAAAAATCATTATCATTTTAATTACTTATGCCTTATGTATATATTTGAGAACATAAATTTAAAAAATTAAATCGGATAGAAATATTTTTGCTATTGTATTCATGATTAATTAAAGTTCCTGTTAATTCATGTGAAATATTCATAAGAAAGGAATATATTATCTATAAAATGCATACAAAAGTGACGACTAAAAGATTTAAAAAAGTTAATAGTTTTTATTCATCTCTGTAAACTAACTGAGACAATGGAAATAATTTTATGAATATTTATCGTATTTAAATATAATTGTGAAGAACTACGATTGCATTTCAATCTGTAATTGTATTTAAAGAACGTATGAAAAACAGTTTTGTCTAACTATCGTTTATTAGGAACGTTAAGGGAGAAAAGAGTATTATTAATTGATTTTCAAACGAATATTTTTTATAAACTTTTGTAAAATATCTAGGCTTACTTTCTGATTGATATATTTTTTTTCAAAATTTGTATAACAAAACTGAAGAAAACTGTATTTAAGTCGAAACTTCTAGGAAAACGTTTTGCTTTAAAAATTCAAATTACGCTTTTCTAATCCAGCATAATTCTTAATAAAATTTAATTCGATATATTTTAAAGTTAATTTCATCTACTAATTAAATACACATTAATCTATATTTTATGAAATTTTATACCTCTTAATACATTACTTAAGTAGGAAAAAACAAATGCGCAATCTAAAACAATTAAAGTAATAGAGCTAATGATTGAAAGAAATCAGCGAACAATTTTTATCACATAATTTTAATAACAAGATTTAACCATAAACATCTACATTAAAGCAGTTCTATTAATCAAGCAATTTTATTTTACTGGATTTATTTCATATTTGTTAAAAAAAAATTTTGCAATCGAGTTTTCATTCAATTCCTAACACATTTAGCTTTTAAAATTTTTACACTTGCGTTTTTCAGTTCATGATAGATATTTATATATTTCATAACTTAATTATCGGTTAAGAGATTACTTAGAATAACGCTGCCATATGTTAACAAATTTGAATAATAATTATTTCAGTATTCTATAATATTTATAATAATATATTTATTGTGCAATGACTCAATTAAAGCATCTAAGCTTAATAAATAACAAAAATAAATCTTCTCATAAATAAATAAATAACTTCTTAGTAAATAACAAAAATAAAATATATTTTTTAAAATAAAAGGATTCTACTTAAACTTAACTTTAATTAAAACTAACTTCAACTTAAAATAAAGTAAATGGATTTATTATCAGATTAATAAAATGTGCCTCTAAATTTTTTTATTAAATAAATTTTTATATTTAATTTATTATTAACTATTATAGATTAAATTCGGGTTTCATATTTTTCAATTCCTGCTATTAGTCACCCTATACATATTTATTTATTTATATATCTTGATTAAATTTTCAGTCGTTAATAAAATACTTTTTATTCATCCACTCAAGTTCAAATACATTTTTAAAAATATGCAGTGGATGACACTGGATTATAATACAGTTTTTCTTTCAAATATTAGTTTATTAATTAGATGTAATTAATTTTTAATAATTTAAATAGAGTTTTAGCAATTTTCTCATGAAAATTGAAATCGAAAGGCAGTAGATCAATAGGTAAAAAGGCAAGGATTTCAGTATTTTTCATGAAAAGAATTCTTGAATTCTTGCGATGAGAAATTACAGACCAGCATCAGCTTCATAAGTTAGAAACGAAAAAAAAAA
>JAPMOQ010023642.1:8737198-8959551 GCA_026543055.1 Argiope trifasciata | reverse complement strand
TATATATATATATATATATATATATATATATATATATATACTTCTTTATATTAATTGTAAATATTTAATAAAAAGTAACTAAAACAAAATTTGTCTTTGTTAGCCTAAATAGGAATTGACTTAATTTTTTTATAAATATTACTTGTTATATCATAAAAGCAGTCAATCGACTGATAAATTCATCTCCAGTTAATCAGATAATTTTTATTGTTCCTGCAAATAAGCACATCAAAACAAGCGAAAATCATTCTAAACTGTATTTCTGACTGTCTTTTATCAACTTAATATATGACAAGAAGATTTAATAGAATGCGCAAAGTTATTTCAAAAGACATTCTATTTCTCGACTCATTTAATCTTGCAAGTGTACTGGAAGTTTTCATGAGCAAACTTTCTGAGTAGTAAGTAATTGATACTAGTTCCACAGATCTTAATTTTGCATTCAAATTAATGGCCATATGGTAACAATGCCAACACCTCGATTACATCATTTTTCACATAAGCAATTTCCAAACTGTGAACACGTCAGTTATACCTTAACCAGACCGGAGAAATCTCTCCATGCCGGACGTCATGCAGTTCACCAAAGTTAAGACTTATGGGTATTTTCTGAACTCAATATGGGGGGAGGGTTATTTTAACTTCCATTGTTATCACTCGGAAAGCGGCTGCTCTCAACATTCGAATTTTAATATTTCAATGCTGGATAAAATTTAATTTCATTGAAATTACTAAATTATATGCAATTTATAAAATTAAGAGAAAGAAACAAATATTAAAAAATTATGTAGCACTAAGATAATATTTCAAAGATAAGTTCAAACACTAAAAATAAACCACCATTTTTTGGTTCATGTTTTCAAAAAAATTTGGTTCATTATTTTTTTAATTCTGTAACTTTCTTTAAAAAATCGTGATATCAGACAGTAAATTGGTAATGAAAAACTATTAAGCTAGAATAGAAATGGTAAAACTGAATATTGTTATTGTGGAAAATGCACATCGGGTTTACAGTGAGTTTAATAAAATAAGATGGACAAAGGGAAGCAAAGCTTTATTCGCAAAATCGCGAAGTACAGGTAATGAAAACACAGCTGAGGTGTATGCAAGGAATGACAATAGCAAAAACTTATAAGACAACCAAACAGAAAATTGCTAATTCTTAAACAGTAATGACACTTTGAGTGCGCAACTAGATAGCGCAATCTGCAAACAAACGTTTCAAAGTAAGAATTGATATTTGAATGGTTCTCTTTAGCCTCCTGCACTTAAATAGATTTTACAAAAGGCATGGAATTTTCCAAACTGCTTCTATCTCTAGATTATTCACTGAAGTAAAGTCAAAATTATTTTATTTCCCCAAACATTTGGTGTAGGCGCCAAAATCGATAATTTTTCAACAAATTTGTCGCTTACATCAAGAGTCTATAATCTAGTACCCTTTCAGCATCTATTAAAAATCTCTAAATATTTTTACTTTACCTTGAGACTAACCATATAGAGAAGCAATACTTCGGTTTCTTAAAAATATGGCAAATTATCAAAAAAATTAAATTCTTATTGACTAGTTACGTGATAAAAACCTTAAAAAGAATCCATTCAAAATCTAAATAAACTTAAATAACCTCGAAGCCAATTATATCATTCAGCAAAAAGACAAAAACAATTATTAAGTCTAATTCTGTTATTGAGTCACATAATGAAATTGCAACAAAAATTAAACTGAAATAAATTTATGAGAAAAATTTTATCGCCAAATAGTATATCTAATATCTTAACCGATTCACTAAAATTTATTGGCAAAGATTGGTATCTTTCTATTAGCTTCTATATTACCCTTAACTATTTTCACAATAACATGTATCATTGTAACTTCCATTGAATGTCATAGTTCGCAAAAAAATATTTTTCCGTTTAAGTTTTTGGCATGTTAAAAAATGTGCATCTGTTTAGACATGCAGAAAAAGATGTTCAATCTCCGGATGAATGATTTTCTTTCGTCCATCAGCTAAAACTGCCAGATGCAAACCATTCTAAACGACACGGTTTATTTATAGCAATCTCATATCAGAGAAGATATAAATTTCTGTAGACTAAAGCAATATTACGCTGAATTTTTATCACTTATTAAAATTTTTATCGTGGTTTACCATTTTATTTCGTTTGTAAGATTCCTTTAAATCATTTTTCCTGCTTTCCAGAAATTAGAATGTCTTAGAATTTGTTATTTTTTAAGTTTAATATTTTAATAATATCCAAAATAAATGTTTAAAAGTTATCAACGTCTATATAATAAAAGTAACATAATTTTTTTGTATACCAGATACGGATTCTAAAAAAGTAATCAAAACTTATAATTTCTTAATCTACACAATTATGTAGTGCGTGAATGTGTCACATTGTGTTAAGCTATAGAAAAGTCATTATCGTTTGAAGGAAGAATAATTGTATGAAAAGAAATTCATAATTACATTACAAAGGGTTTTTTTTCGAAGAACTATTAAGTTCAATAGTATAGCGGAATTAGAGGCAAAACTACTTTTTCATACCATATTAATCACTTTAATTTAAATTTGCATGTTTTATGATTATAAGGAGGCTATTTTGTAATCTATTTTTCAATCGCTTCATATTGTCTATAATACCAACATTTTTTGTTGTTTTTTATTGATGACAAAAATATTTTAATAAATTTCCAACTTTTAATTATAAATTAATTTATTAATTAAGATATAAATAATAATTTGCTGTGATGAGGCAAATTAGAAAGTTATTTGAGAAATATTTTTTGGATTTAATAATATCTGTTAAAAAATTAAAATTTTATGTGTATAAAAACTAAAAATCAGAAAATAATTAAACTAAGTAGATTTTACACACAATTTTATTTAACGTAATAAAAACTTTAAAAATGTAAAAAAATTATGGAAATAAAATTTCTAACGAAAAAACAAGTGGTATTGACAGCAAGATGGTATTATAAGTCAATAATACTTAGATATTCAATGAAACTAAATATGACACATAAATAAATTCCAATTGATTGAAAATGTTTTTACGATTTTATTTTGCCAATAAATTCCCAAAAATAAAACTAAGGAATTAAGAATATTAAATTAAGATTTTTTAATTAATTATAGAAATAAGAATATTATTGACGATAATAAGAAATCTAGAATATTAAAAAATCATAGTGAAGGCTATTTCCTTCACTTTGAAATTTTATGTTTTTCAGAACTCAGATGTAAGAATCAAAGAAAGTTAGTGGTTTAGTCATATTGATGTATATATGTATCCCTTTAATTCCCAGATAAAACTTAGAGTTAATGAGACTTCTATAAGCCATATTAAATATCATAAAAATTAGAAAATAATATGAAATAATTTTAATACGCTTATTTTAAACGCACATTAAAAAGATAAAATGTTTAAACTCTTAAAGTCATATCAAAATTCTTAAAAATAATAAGCACATAAAACACTGTGGCCATGATATCATAATCCATCAATATCATAAGAAAGAAAATAAAAATACTAAAATACTAAGTATTTATTATATTAAAATAAAATATATTTTAAATGCGATTATAATTTCAATTTATTTAAAGTTTTCTTTCTGCTTTTCACACCTTTACAATTTTTTTTTCAAAAAATCCTAACAATCGTATCTTTTTTTTTTTTTCAAAATTTCAAAAATAATAATAATAATCCTTTTTAACGCGATGCAATTTTTCTTCAAAAAGCTTTTTCATATTTATTATATTCATATTCAATATTAAAATTAAAATGAGTTAACAAATAAATAACATGCGAATTCCCAGAGATAACTCAAAATACTCTTAACTCGAGTATTAACTTCACAACGCACTAGAAATGAAAATTTCTAGTGCGACAAGATATCAGCAAGAAAGAAATATCTTCTTTGAATGCAGATTTGTCCAAACTTATTTAAGATTACAACAGATGAAATTGCCATTGTTGTTATGGAAAATACAGAGTAAAAACTGTTGTGTCATTCGTGGTTTTAACAATTTAAATTACTTATTTAACCACAAATGGTGATTGCGCTGATGTGGCAGTCAATGACATGACTGAAAAAATTTAAATAAGTATAGGCATTTGAAATATATTTGAATTAAATGGAGCTTTTTACATTTCTTTTCTATTCTATCTCCTATAATAAAATGTTTTATTTATCTTCTGTAATCAAAACTCAAATATCCAATTCCTTCTGATTTATTTTATAAAATAAATATTTAAGCAAATTTTTCTTAAAATGGATTTAATAACTGAAACATTTTTAACAAATTTAAATGTATGCTATATTAACAAAAGCATGATAAATGCATCATCCAAAAAGGGGATGATGTTGGATACCCATGTTGTTCCTTTAAATTATACTAAATGCCATCAGTGTTCCGCCCCGTTTAAATACTCCTGAACGGTGAGACCTGCAAAACTCCAAGTGACATTATTTTAGATGCAAGCAGCGGAAAGCAGATGCAGTTTGTGCCTTCATGCGAAACATGAATCGTAATCTCCTCCCTGCTAATCAATAGACGCAAACTGAGTTGAGGGTGAAATTTACGAACAACAGCGTCCGGTGCTTAGACCATGTGATCTAAAACTGGCTAGTTGTAATATGTGAGCCAGGGATCGTATCAAAATAAACAATTAGGAGGTGATTTACTCAGACGATCTAACAGAGTTCAAGAATATCAGTATTATTTTATGTGCAAGATATAAGGAAGATAATTTACGAATTTTAACTCCCAATATTGCCAACATTAATCTTAAAATAGGTTTAAATTAATGATAGCGAATGCTTTCTTTTACTAAATGGAAAAATTATTACATTGTGATAAAAAATCTAAAAACAAATTTGTATGACATTTTTCTTTTAAAATATCATTTGACATGTTAAAATAAAAATGCTTTATTAAGTTTTAAAGAAAAATTTATATAACAAATGGAATCAATATCGAAATGTAACGTTTTGTCAAAGCATGAAACAATCATATATAACATGCAGCAATTTGACAACAGTCATATCTTCCCTCTAAAAGCGCCTCGAATCAATAAAATGTTTGACATATAACCTTGTGATATTTTATTTTGCAGCCCTTTTGGCCCTAACATTCTGCTCAGCAACGATTTTTCTCAAGAATTTTGCCCGTAAAGAAAGAAATACGGATCAATGCGTGTTTTTCAAATCAGTGGAAAGGACCTTAAACAATCTTATCAGTCTTTTCTTTTTTATGCTTATTCTCGAACATTCGTTTTGGAGCGGATTTGATATTGGTATTCACTCTCATTGCTGATCATATTTTGACATTGAAAGAAACACAACATTTTGACTCATAATTCAAACCCTGTTCATTATTAAAATTCAATAAAGGGCTTGATTTTTAAAAATTGATTTTTAGCATAGATTATGGGAATTAAGGTACGGATTCAAAAACTGGAAATAAAATGAATCAATTGAAAAATTAATCTCTTGCAATTGATATCATCTTGTAAGTTTACAATTTTTAATCTTTAATTAAAATGCATTATTATTAAAAAATAGACAAAGTTATATAAATAAAAATGTTAATAATTATTAATTTGTATTATCTTTGACTAAGTAAATTTCTTAAGACTGCGTTTTATTATTCCATATTATCTATCACTTCTACACTATTTTAAGATAACGCCCATTGACAACGCTTCTAAATATGGCTGTGTTGCAACATAAAACCAATCCAAAAAGCTATACAGAGATGGATCCCTTACATCTGACTAATGGTCTTATTGAGGGAGGGAACACTCAAAACTTCAGCACCATTACAGGGAGAGAGCATTAATAATAAAGAAGGCGGGTGACACCCTCCCCCCACACAAATTTTGTTCCTTATTTCCTAACTGAAACTTTAATTTGAATATTACTGTGAAGCATTATTTTATGTCTAAAACAAAGAAAAATAATTGATTATCTGTATATCTATCTACTACTCATCTACAATGCAGGTAATTAGTATGCTATCTACTGCTGTTCAACAGTATAGATAATTTATGTGTTCTACTACCTTGCATATAACTGATTCTAGAGAAGCCGAATTTGGTTGGAAAGTAATATGGAAAATGAAAAAAGTGATTTACTTCGAATTTGAAACGTTTGATGAAATATAAACTAAACCAAAATTTTAATGTTATACGACACTAAATTGATACAAAACAATTTCAAGCTGGCTTAAAATTTAAGAACACCTTTCATAATTTATTTGATTTTAGGGTAATTTTTCTTTAACTTAAAATCTTTTAAATTGTAATTTGCAAAAAGCCAAATCATTATCAGAGTTTAATTTTCCCTCGTTTTTTTTAAATAAAAAATCACATATCTTATTTCATTGCTAAAATTAAGAACTGATGAAGACATTATTTCTTAGTATATTATGCAGGCTTTATAATAAAACATGTTTTAATTTTAATTCTTCTTATATATTTTTTATTTTTGAAGTACTTACATTTAAGATGAAATTCAAAAGTAAGTAATATTGATATTTTTTTTATATAACTTATCCATTTCCTACTGCTACTACTTTTTTCTGTAAAACGCTTCGATGTAGAGTCGTATCACTTCAAACTGTTAGACTGATTTTAAGCTTTTTTGTTATTGAGCACTGTTATTGAATAAGTGTTATTAAATGCTTTTAAGATTTAGAAAAATTACGAGAAAAATTCTACTATACCCATACACACATAAAATTAGTTAGTTTTCCCCATTAATACTAAAAAAATAAAGTTCCAGTTTAAAAATTTTATTAAATAAATAGTAGGATGGAGGTGGATGAAGAAAAAGAACAAAACTTTTAAAATGCTTCTAAAATAATGGGAATTGAATATTTACTCTAGTTTAAACTGGAGTAAATACTGTACAACTTTACAACTGTTTTTCTTTGGAAATCAAGTAAGGCAAGCTATTCATAAGTTTTTATTCGAATTAAACACAAACGAGAATTAATTAGTAACTAAAAAACAAATCATTTATATAAAAAGAGAAGAAAAATATTTTTTCATTTAGAGGTATTAAAAACTAAGCGTTAAAGTTACATGGTTAAATATTATATGAATGTAGACGATTTGTATTTCATTGCCAATGAAATCTATTGAATTTCGAGAACTACCGCAGAAAAACGTTGACATTTTCTTAAATTTGAATTAAAATTTCAAAGAAATCACCAACAGTGGCCCTTTTCTATCACCAGAGTTTATCAGAGTTAATTTTTATACATATAGGCCAAATGATCTGCCCTGCAGTCTTTTTATCCACATAAACATAGACATCCACACATTTTCCTTCATTATTAGTAGAAATAAGAATAATTATTCCTGAAATTGCAACATGACTACAGAAATAAATTATCTTAAGGTAAAAAAATATAAATAGAATTAGAAAAGACGATTAAATATAATAAAATATAAGAGTATATTTTAAGAACATGTTCGCATCACACTGGACAAAAACAACTAGTATCATTTTCATTTTTCGGCTGTAGAGTTTTCTATTAAATACATTAAAAGCAGCACAAACATATACAATAAGCCAGAAATTGTTTAAATATCTTATTTGATCATAAAAATCTTTTTTATGAAATTAAACATTTATGTTTACTCTAATGTTGCAATATTTTTATATATCTTCTGAAATAATACTATCATATATGATTTGTAAAAGAAATTGTTAACCTAGTTTGAGTTTTAATTCCCACGCTACTTTCTGAAACTTGATCATCATTTCACTTGGGAGGGGGAAGACTGCAGTAATAAAAAAATATATTTTAAAAAAGAAAAGGACTTAATGGCGTCCATTTATTTATTTTAAAGTTTAATAGCATAGAAGTTTAGATTTTAAAATAATAAAATTAAAGCTTTCATTCCACAACATTTATTTAAGCCTGTAAATCATATTTGTAATATTACATATTCGATTGAGTTCCATAATCAAAGTAAATGTTAGCACAATTTTAATTTTGTTGACACATGATTAGATTGTGTTTAATATACTTGATGAAAATTAAATACTTAACTCAAGCTAATACTTAAATTATTTCACCAATAGGTTATTTCTAAATTTATGGTAAAAAGTTTAATACGAATTTCAATGTATTTAAAGACATCTGTTTGCTTTAAAGGTGTTTTAGAATTAACTTTGAATCAACACTACAGTTTAAATCTAATATAGTATCTAAAATCATGTATTCTTCATCGAAATAAGAAAAAAAAATTATCTCTATTTATAAGTTTGAAATTTCTTTCAGATGATGATAGCGAATAAATTGGAAACATTGCCTAATTCCAGTATTCCACTTGATTTTAGTTTTTTAAAAACTATTTTACTAACTGCCTTCGTTGGTTACTTGCTAGCCCATCAAATTAATAATATAAATTTACTGAGGCCAGCATTTTTTTATAAACCATATTTAAAAATAAAGAAATAATGCTAGTTAAATTTTCATTTTAAGTATAAAATATTTTGATTGGCTGTTTGTGCTTGTTAAATGGAAAAATCTACCTATTTATTGAGGTCTGGATATGTAATACACTATTTTGAGATATACCTCACCATTGGAAGTCATGGGAACAGGCGACCATTGATGTCCTATTTAGTGTGCAAAAGCTTCCAAGTGAAATAAAAATTAGGGAAATCGTCAAGCAATGAACGGTGAAGTAGTATTTGAGAGATTTTTTTTAAAAAAATTCAGGATGTGTTCAAGAATCATAAATTTTCCAGGAAAAAAAATTAGTTAAATCGGTTCAGTGATTAAATTTGGAGAAATGTTCATTTGTTTTTGCAATTATTTAAACATATATATGCCCATTAGATAACAGTTTGAAGCAATGCAACAGTTATTTTTCTTAAGTTTGGAAATATTTCCGATGAAATTCTAGTAACGGAGAAAACCTGGAATAAAAATAATAAAAAAAAATTTCAAAATATATGATCCGTGGCATCAGCTACGAATATAAAGAGGATTTTATATAAGCAAAGGAATGATATCATCACTGACTAAGAGAAAGTTTATTGGTATTCTTCAGCCATTAAGACAAGTAATGCAGTCGTTTTCAGTTTACATTTCGTGTAATTTTTTAATCTTTATTAGTAGTATTGATTAATTATATTAAACTACCACAAAGAAATAAATCCCCAATTATTTATTTGAAATATCGGATACATATATGAGACTCAGCGGAAACTGTACTAGGTCTCTAGATTTCATTTTTCTTCTTCTTTTTTTATAGAAGATGTGAGCTAAAAATCTTATTTAAGGGAAATGTAACAGATCTGTAAAGCAAAGGATCTAATGATATTTCAGTCCTTATAAAGAAGGTGCATATGTTTCAGATATTAAAATTTCATCCAGCACTGTCAGCCCTTTTTCTCTATTCGTGGTAATTGTTTCAGTTATGATTTTATTGTCATCATAAGCAATTTAAAACATATGATTTTCAGAGTTTTAGGTGTGGATAATCAAACAATATACATCAGTATTTTCAATGAAATGCAGTAATGTGGCATAAATAGAACCACGGTATCTGGTCAAAACAAAATTTGCTACTCGGAAACATAAACAAAAATGAAAAATCTGTAAAACTCTTTAAATCTGTAATCTGTGTATCTCTTTTAAGTGCTCATTGTAGAAAATTTGTCTTTTGGGATGCTGGCGAAGGCTCATCTGGGGACAAATTTGGATGCATTTGGATTTGATCACGATTAAAGTTGATGTCTCTATTATAACATATGGTTTTCATGGACTCAGCCTTGGCTGAAACCTCGACCTGTCACCAATGAAGGAACGTCTGGAAAATAAGAATATATATTTGCCTAATAGCAATTATACTCACATGACAAAAGATTGAGTTCATTTAGATAACTTATATGTATTCATTTTACTATCAAAAATATTTCATTGATTGGTTCACAGAAGTCCACTTGATTGATGCTTTTAAGCCCTTTAACAAAATATCAGCTCTAGAAAAGGCAATTTTTAACTCCAAGAAGCATGCATAAAAATTTATATTCTAATAAAAACTTGAATAACATTTCTACTATTATGGTATGAATCTGTTCTCTTTAACTACAATCATAATAAATCAAAAAAATTTAGATCAATATTCTAAATTACATTAAAATGTTAAAAACATTTAATTATAGCAGTAATCTGATAAATGAAAGATTTTATAATTTTGACTAAAAAGGCGTATTTTTTCGGAAAATTATAAATCATGTTCTTGTCAAATATTTATTGGAAAAAATAATATTTCCCCAGAATAAATCCATTTTTAAATGAATTTAGCAATTAAATGTATAATCTCAAGAGTATAGCTGCTTATCCATCACAAGCCCTTAGATCTCTAATAGGTGACTGAAATGATATTTCATTTGCGAGTCAATTCTCTTATGTAATTCCCGAAAGACTAGAGATACTTAGAGAAAATTCTGCAGGGCTTTACTTAGTCAAGTTAGAAATTGAAGGATTGCAATTTGGTAGATGTTTTCTTGATTGCTGGATATGTCCATTTCTGTCAACTGAAACGATAGGAGATTACACACAGCTATACAGAATGCCAATTAAAAGCTAAAACTTCAAAATGAGATAGAAAACAACCCATATTAACATGACTTAATTCAAATAATTTCTCCATTTG
Organism: Argiope trifasciata; assembly: GCA_026543055.1. Classification (NCBI taxonomy): domain Eukaryota; kingdom Metazoa; phylum Arthropoda; class Arachnida; order Araneae; family Araneidae; genus Argiope; species Argiope trifasciata. Next base: position 8,948,862 of record JAPMOQ010023642.1, on the reverse strand, counting down.
GATCAATGCCATAGGTACTGAGAAATTTTTAATACTTTTTTCTAGAAGTACCGTCAGTAAGATATATTTCATTTTAAAACATTTAATATGAACATATCTCACATCGTAGGATTTTGTATATTAATTATTTCTTTCTATGTCTGTTGTTGGGCTTATAATTTTTAGATTTTAGAAATATTATTTATCACCATTCGTACATCAAAATGTCGTATATCGAATTTACCCAAACCTTTAGTCCATGCAAAATACTTGCATAGGCTAGTTACATCTGCTCTCAAAATGTTCGCATGTGATTGTTAAATACTGTCACAGCATTTCTGAAGGCACCAGTGACTCTAACAGCTATTGCATCCTTATCTCGTATATTTTGTTATTTGGGGTGAACATACTAAATTTTATGTAACAACGAAGATATCTTGAAACTAACTTTGATTTTTAAAAAGCCTTTTTAAGTTCTCAGAATAAGTTACAGTAAAAAGAACAATATACATTTACTTTCGTATTGCATTTCAACTTATTTGTAGAACGTGTAGGTGTTCTTGAAGTAACAACTGAACCAATTATGTTTAAATTTCCCTAACAATGAAAACAAAGACAAGCACAAAGGATGCAACTTTTATGAAATTAAATTTTTTTTGCGTTATTTAACTTTTATATATGATACAAACAAGCTCCTCTAATATGAAGCAGACATAATAAAAAGTATACATAATTGGTATTAACACATTACAAAATGTTAATAAGAAATTTGAAAAATTCTTAGAGCAGGATAAAAGTTTGAGAACTTTAGCTACAAGTTATAAGCAGATGTTTTTTGGACAAATCTTTCATTGTGTCACGATACGTTAATAGTTATCAACAAAGTAATAATATTTTTTTTTCTCAAGCAGATTTATCCGATTACACAAACGAAAAATTAGTTCCCTTCCCAATGATAAACGTAGCCATAGTGATGTAATCCTCTAAATTTACAGAATCAGAAACTTTGGAAACACACACACACAAAGAAACCTTACATAAAGAAATAGCTTTTTTTATTTGAATAAAAACAAAGCTGAAATCAATATTTTCAATTCAGAATTTCATTGATTTTTAGATATAAAAAAAGAATGGATCTTTTCTTTAGAATGACATGCGCTTATCATTTTATTGATTTAAACTGAAGAGGAATGTTATATTAAATTCGGGTTACACTGCAAAATATTTGCTATTATATGCAGTATGTACAACGCAGTTTTAGAGAACTTAACATGTCTGGACATTATATGATAGTTTTAAAGAGAAACATTTATTTCATTATTTTTGAACATAAGTTAAATCTAAAAATTTAATAGCATGAATTTTAAAGTACTTAAACTTAAGGATATGCCTGATACAAGTTGGCAATCTACAAAATCACACATTTAAGAAAATAAGCAAATAATTGATTGTATTCCTCCTGGAATACATTAATGCGAAATAAAGTACTTGTATCACAAGGAGAATTAATATCAGATTCTTCTCTTGGTAGAAGCAAGTCAAAAAATGCCCAACACGTTGGGCAAGAATACAAACTGCAGTACTTTTTGACCCTCCCATCTCAAGATTGCTTCTCAATATCTTTTTCAATTGTAATACTGTGCCGAAGAAAAGAATTCTTGAATGAAAAACGAATTTCGACTCTCGAACTGGAATCGATCCTTGAATTTTATTTGAATGAGGTTTTGATACTTTCCTCCCTCTCAAAAACGAGAAAAATAGCATTGTTAGTGGAAGAGGGGAGATGGGGCAACGATCCATCCCTTCAATGAAAAGAATGAAAGCTATTGAGTTAAAACGACGCATAATGAGTCATTTCATTTCAACTTATCTGAAGTTCTTCCGAAAACGTTCGTTATTATATTGGCGCTTTAACTTTGAGAGCCTTATGGGTATCAGACAAGTATTTATTAGTAATACCATATTTGTTAGAGTAAGACTTCGTTAACGTAGATTATATGCCATTTTAATAGTATTATCTGAACTAAAAATATTTTTCTAAAAGGAGCATAATCCTTTTTATTATTGGGTCAATTGTAAGAAATTATATCAAGATAAAAGAATATCATATATTTATATATGTATGAAACAAATGTAAGACATTTTATTCTTTTTTTTTCTTTTATGGAGCCAATCATACTTTGCATAACACTTTTTTACTATCATATTTGGTAATATGTAATAAATGAATATACTTATCAAGTATTATATTTTTGTTGGTTTTTTTAAATATTTTCAAACACATAGATAAAATTTAAAAAAAACTAATTTCATTTAAATAATATCCGAATTTATCTTTCTTGAGCTTTTACAAATGAATATAAGATAAATTAAAAATACAGGTATATTTAAAATAAATATTTACCAACTATTAATTTTACAACTCATCTCCAATGTATTGTATTGAATGTCACTAGTAGTCAATGTTACCAACTTCAATTTTTTTTAAATCGATCTCAATGAAATTAAGTAAGGAAACTGAAATGTAAAAGGGTGCTAATGTATAAAATATTGAATAGACAAATGTCATTAACTAGTTAGACAGATAAATTTTCAAAGACGAAAGTTCTCAGTGAAGTTACTATAAAATATTTTTTCATATTTTGTTCACTTATTTAAATAATTCTGGCAATAAAAAATCACCATCATTTATTTTGTTTATTCACATTTTTTGAATGAACAAAATCTTAAAGAAAATATGAACAAAAGCTTTGTAAAAGAACGATGAAAACTATTTTGACAGATTATAATTAATGAAGATTACGTGACAGGGAAAGTATTTGGCGAGTATACTCCCAGTTTCTATACCACGCAAAAGTTTGAACATAGTTTGATTTTCTGAGTTTAATGAATAAGCAACAAATATTGAAGACATTTTTTAATAAAAGTTTATCTCTTTGAAATGAGTGTAAAGAGTAATACAAAAACTTTTGAGAAAGGAATAGAAATCTATATATCATCTTAAATATAAAAAATAGGCCCTAATAAATTTTCTTATTCTTTTATTTTAACCATTACTTTTAATCTTGTTATGTATATATAAATCAATAATTCTATAAATTGTATTTTCTGAATCCAAAAGGGACTATTTTTTTTCAAAATTTAGTAATTGCCTCGTAGAAAAATACTGCATAATACCACATGCATGACAAAAAAAAAAGAGTAAAAAGAATATATTTAGTTGAAATTTGTCATGGAATTTCCAATCAATTATCATTTTATCAAAATTTGTTAAAATTTTATAAATTAAACCAAAGTAAGAATAAATTGTCTTGAAGATTTCATTAGATGAAATTATTTTTACAAAAGCTTTTTTTAAATTAATAATTATAGAAATAAACAAGAGCAAAATATTTTCTGTAAAATATTGCTGAAACAAATATATGTGCGCAACTAAATTTTGTAATTTGATATGCGTAAATATGTGCAATTTACATTAATTTTCTTTTGGGTATCACATATGCTATAAATATTATTGATTATCTAAATAAATGATTTGGATTTACTCGAAGCAAATATTAACAAAGCAAATTATCAATAACACCCAGATTTTATGTGAATAAATTCAGTTTTCTATGTAATTTCCAAGATCATTAGCTGATATCTCAAAAGTGTAAATAAAGGATTATTTAATACTAATATTTATAAGTTATAAATGTTTTTTCTAAATATATCTTTTTTAATTGTTCTTTTTATTTCCTCTTGCACTTAAAATAATATGATGTGAATCAGATAGTTTACCTAAACTGTTCCAATTATTAATATGAACCTTCATTAATTGAATTTAAAATTCGATGTTAATGTATAATTTTGATTATAAAGCTATTTGACACTTTTTTAAAATTATTTTTGCCCATTGTGTTTTCAGATAGCATGGTCTGAAACCAAAGAATTTATGAAGACAGTGAACTCATTTGATTCAAAGTATCACAGAGATCTACGTTATAGTTAGAGAATCGAAGACCAATTTTTATCCTTTCAATCTGTTGAGTTCTTCATTTATTACATATGCATACATATAAAATAACAGATCAAATTGTGTTCGTATTGCTCCCAAAACGTATTATCTACGACTTAAGTTCATTTTTCGATATGCATTTATATATATTATTTTTCAAATATGGCCAAGAAGATTTAATTCCACAAAAGTTTTTCTTTCAGCAACATGGAGATCTGAAGCGAGAAGATTCAACTGAATTTTTTGATTATTGGAAGCAAAAATTCATAATATCGAGCTAATAAGCTAATTTTTATAGTAATAGCTCAGTTATTATAGTACCAGGAAGAAAGGTTTTCCGGGATATCGAAAGCAAATTTTGCACTGTCATAAAGTTTCAAGATGTAAAATTAACAGCTTTAACTGTCATATTGTTTGAAAATGTAAAACTATTCAAGAGTTATTTATTGAACATCTTTTAAAGCATTTCTCTCATATATTTCGCCCTCCAGAGAGTAAAAACGAATTTGTAAAATTATGCGAAAAATTGCTGTAAAGATTTAAAAAAAACTAGATCTTTCTAATCACGTACAAAATAAAAGAAAAAAAAACATTTGTTTAAAGCCTATTTTTTTTCATTGCCATAATTTACTATCTTTCGAGCTTCAAAATACCGAAAGTATATCAGGATATATCCAGATATATAGTTAAACTCTATTCTCTTGTGTAGTAAATAACTAAAAGGTTTTGTATTCCCTCGATCACAGTTAAAGGAAATTGTTGACAACATGTCGAGAAAAAACAACAAATAACTATGAACAAGGAAACTGTGTAAAAATTCGAATGTTTTGTGATGTCTGGCATGTTCTATTGGTATTCGTGAAAAGTCAATCTTAAATAATGTTACTACAAAAACAGATAGTTAAGGGATTTTGTACCATTGACAAAGGTAGGCTAGTATAGTAATAGACGTAAAATTTCTAACTTAAAGTAATCAATAGTTTGCCGAATCAGTAACAGCTCATGATAGAACAGATTGAAATGATATATGACGATTTATTTTCATACACTACTCATGCAAATATCATTTTCCAAGCATTGTTTGCTATTTAAATTGATATCGCAATTTCAAAAAAACTATATGAAACTACCAGGGCGCCTTTATTCGAAGCGGGATCTATAGAATACTGAAAAAGGACATGGTTTGGTGAGTATTACCGAATAGCTTAGAAATGATTATGGTGTTGCTTCACATTCTTGGAAAAAAGATTAAAGCACTGTTACAGTATTAAGATAGGTTGGTGGTGGGCAGTCAAACAAAACAAAGACAATAGCTAACCGGTATATGGTTATGATGTCGAAAAAAGACTGATACTTGACAGGAGCTTAATGGCTAATTAATACATATGTTTATTTATGAATCCGTTGCCTCAAAAATTATTCGGCAATATTGTTTTGAGAATCTGCAAAAGGTGGCATTGTTGCTAAATGGGGGGAGGTGTATCATATCTCTAACAAATGAACATCTATTTGTTGTTCTTCATGTTCGGGTACTAGTTTTAACCACCGCTGTTCTTTTAATAAAGTTTTTTTCCTCCTAATTAATGCATCCTTTTAAATTTTCCTTCCTGCATTTTGTTTATCCTTTAAAAATTACTCTTCACCTTTGTTGTACGAATTTCAGTTCGTTCACTTCACATTTTGCAGAATTACAAAAAAAATCAGAAAAGTCATTTAAGTTTTGCACACTTGTAGAAAGGAAAATGGAGTTGAAAAGAAATAAAAGTGAAGCTAAACATTTGGGAAACAAGATTTTTACAATGATGTTGACTTAAGTATTCATGCATCATGAGAAAAAAAGTGGTAGTAAAAAAAGCGAAAACGAATTTATAGAAGCACTGCAAAAAAGGCTACACGGCTTTATTTTTTCTGTGTAAAGGTTTTGTGGAAGATAGATTTTAGCTCTAAATTTGCAGTTACATAATGGTACTAGTTAAAAATTTCAGTCTTTAGAAATTTGATTTGATTCATGTTTTTAATGAAAAAATTTATAACTGATTTTTTTATTCATTTTTTAATATGCAAGGAGAGTTTCTAAATTTATAAGTTGCCAAAGAAAATATTTCCAGAACTTATCTATCGATCAACTGATTAATGAAATCAAATTTTGATCGAATACAAGTGACGCCACCGTTTAGAGATTTCGAGAAACAAATTATTTCTCATTTTTCTAATATTAATAAAATGGAATTATAAATGAAAGACTAAACAGTAAGAATTAATTAATTTTTTTAAAGTAAGCTTTTAAGCATACTAACTAAAAGGTTTTTTCGAAAAATTGTATTTATTAATTGAAGGTTTTGGTAGGCAAAAAGGAGGCAGCTTCAATTATTCAATTTTTCAAACAAAAAAAACTGTTAGAAAATTCTAAATTCCAAATGGCGCGAAATTTTTCCTTTTTATCAATCTTATTAATTGTTCCTACATATTATGAGTGTATTTTCCCACAAAAGTATATTTTGCAGATGATATGGCACATATTGGAGCTTTGGAGCTACTTCTTTCTTGCAAACAAAGTGATAGTCTGTCTACCTTTAAAAAATATTTCCCGATAAAAATGCAGTTTACTATAAAATTATTATATATTTAAGATAAATCAACAAAATTTATATATATATTGACTTTAAAAATAAAAAAATGCCTTAATACAATTTCCATAAATAATCTCACTCCTCCGCAACGGGTTGGGCTCATCTGCTGCGTCATCGAGTAGCAGGCCATCATTGAACTACATATCATTTCGCGGAACGTATTTGCTAGCAAGTTCCATTAAATCTTTATATTTTGGATTCTTAAGTGGAAGGATGTGGGAATAAGATGGCTGAATTTTGTTTAATATTAATGGAATAATTTTTTGGATGCTGAATCTTCTTACTGCATTGTTACAGAATAGTCTAATACTCTCTTTACATAATTTGTCTCCTCTCTAAACTCTATATTTAATTTATTCCTTCTCTAAACTGTATATTCCGCTATAAAATACTTTTCCCTTTTGTTACCATTAGAAGTGATGTAAGTATTTTTTAGAAAGAAACATTTTGATAGTTTGAGGAAGAAAGTTATTTCTTTGGTAACTTTAGCAACAACAAACTTTTCTCTTGTGACAAGAATATACTCACACAGTAAAAAAAAATCTTTCTACTATCTTTGAACGCTTTTCAGTGTTTCCGAAGACCCGATTTTCCATCCCGATTGGTATGGAGAAATTGCTGTAGCACCAGGAGTTACCTCTGTATGGCAACAAATTAATTAGACAAACAGCTCCATCGCTTGAGTAACAAAAGAGCTAACGATTGGAGCTACATCTTTTTAGCATCAAAAGAACAAGTTTTTATTTTACCATATGATAGTACATGAAACTCCAAGTTCCCCTAGGTTGGAACAACAACCTTTTTGTAGCAAATCTTTCAATTGTTATGCATACACTTATCAGATTAACGAGCTCCTATTGCAGACCAGCAGCTTCAGTATACGAGTCGGAGATTTTCATAGACTTTTGGCTAATCTATGGTAGTTCATTATAAAACTAGATAAAGATGCATTCAAGATAAATGAACCAAGACATAACTGTCGAAGAGCACGGATAAAAATTTTAATTCGAATGTGAGAACAATATTAAATGTTATAAAATTACATGCTTTTGACTCAGTTCAAACTATTATATATTTATGCAGTCAACTATATAGATAACAGAATAAAACAGTAGAAGCTATTTAGTGAAACAATTTCGTTATCTTGCCAGCATCTAGAACAAGAAACGTGAAATAGAGCTAACATAATATACAAATTGGATTTAGTCTTTTATTTTTTATTACGAATAATTAAACTATTTGACTAAAAAGGGCTATTTTTTTCATTTTTTTAAAAATAAATCAGGATAATTATACGTCTGTAGCTATCCTATATGTTTAAATCTAACAATGCAATGCTGTTATTTTAAATAAATATTCTAATTCTTGTTCATGAATGAAAAGAGTTGAACCTTTGAAAATATGTCTGTAAGTGGTAAACAAGCTTATGTATTATTTTATTGTTTATTTACATTTATTTCAGCTATTTTTATAATTAAGGAAAAATACAACGAATGATTGTGAACCAGATTGATCAATGATTGTCATATTTTATAATACTTTTTAAATTAATATGAAATTCCATAAATTCAGTAGTTTTTTCAATATGGGAATCTAAATATTATTCTGATGTCATGTCACAACAAATAAAAAAATATAAAGATGGAATTAGGATAGAATGTACAAAACTTCGATCCCTGATACAGTAAATGATCTGTAGCTTTCAGACATAATTAAATTCCCAATCTTCAAAATATGTAATGATAGCCTTAAGCGGTTGAAACAACAAAAAACATTGTTTGGCTAATGACAACTCAGCAAATATATATGCTCGCTTAAAGGCTCTCCAAAAATTCTTATAGTTTCCAATACTCCTAACACCGAACGTCTGTAACCGTCGTCTGCGCCTCGAGTAGTCAGTCAATCAATCAACTTTAACGAAAAGGGAAATTTTCTTAGTGTTATCCAGGTGCCTCGGGAAAACGTCGTAATTTCTTTTAACGGGCATTCGGGACCTTTAATCACTGATAGAGGTAGCAGAGTACTTGGAGATTTTACATACAAACATCAACAAACGTGGAGATTCCACATACAACCGTGAATGATGTAATACTTGAAGAATTATTTGATTATATATATAAACTGTTTTGAAATGATTTCTTACCACAATCATAAATTCAGCAGTTGCAGGAAATTATATATCCCCACCGGAAAAAAGTTAATTATGTTTTATAATTTTTAAGTATTTTTACCTTGCTTGCTTTTATGAAACATTTATTTTTTAACTACATTCCCAAGTCTTTGTGTATGTTTATACCTTTTATATTATGAATTATAAAAAATCATTTCACATTGTTTACTTCTTAATGGCTTTCTGGTCTTTTGAAATGAGATCTATATAGTCATATCTGTGATTATCATAAATATGCAACAAAAAGTTTTGAGACAAAGAATTAGGTGGAATTCACCTTTCACTTTTGCCGCAACCTTGCTTACTGGACAGCCATCACTTTTCATATAAAAATGGCTTTTATAGACCATTCTGCCAACTCTGTTCTTGTGGCAATCCATCACTCAGACTAACAAGAGATGGAAATACTCAGTTGATATTAACATTTGATACCATTTCTTACTGGGAAGAAAAATGACTTAAGAATATATTTTACTGCATATGTTTATTATTTGTCAGAATAAATTTACTTATTTCACTTAAAGTGTAGTGTCATGTTTCAGCCTATTCAACTTTTTTGACCAATTGTTTTGATTATGCACATAAATTTCGGAAATATGTACACATCTTATAAGTATTCCAATAGAGAAAATTATTCTAATTCACATCGTATTCTGATAATGTAACAATAACAGACCACCGTTTCTGTTGAATTAAGCGACATTTGTTAAGTATCTACATTATGTGTGAATAAATGAAGTAATGTACGTGAAGAGATTTTATAAATAATGCACTTGAACATTATGCATTCATAGTGATTTTAAAATAACAAAAATGTGTAAATTTACTTATAATTTTAAATATACCTCATACTAATGTGATGCACATAATTTTATATATTATAGTAAATTACAAATGCAATAATATGATCTTTCAAGGTGATCATAACCGTTCCTAAAGTGAGTAGAATTAACAGATGAGTAAAAGAATATTAAAAACTTTTTGATTATTTCTCGTTCTGTGTGCTTCTCATTCGACCATTGTTCAATGATTGTTATAATCACACTATCTTAAATCTAGAAAAAAATGCTTATCTAACCGATTCTATAAAATGAATCATAATTTCTCAAATGAACTTTTTAATAAAAGTTTTTCTCAACCCCCCCCGGGGGGCAATTCGTCATTTAAATGAGATGCTTCCGGCATTTTGGTTGGATCTCGCCAACCCGGTGGGTACAATAACGGTGGGGCTTCTGGATCCTCTCGTCTATGACGGAACGTACTTCTGACTGGGAGGGTTGTACTATGACCGGTGATGGCCTTTAGGACTCAACCACAGTTCCCGCCAGTATTGTTGTTGAGGTGGTCCGGTCATTCAGCATTTATTTCCGAGTGCCTTCTGACAGATCGGAGAGTCAGTAATATGGCTTATCAAAATTCCTTTTCAACCATGGTTATTTTCATTATAAATGTTGAGAAGATTTGATCATTTCTCATATCGTTAGACAAGGTTTCAGATCCACTCTGTGAAAAAAACCCGATATTGACAAAGTTGTGAGATGGGCCTTGACACACCTCTGATGCCTATCGTAGTATAGAAGTGTTTAGAGGTTTCTTTTAATGAAAAAAAATATTGAAAAGGAATGTTTAAACTTTCACCCTCAAAAGTCACCATTTTGCATGATGGTAGACCACTTCATTGTGTAGAATCAGAGTATCATCCGTTTCTTCCAAACAATTTGATTTACTTGAAGAAAAGTTTATGAAGGGACAATATTGCACTCTAGTCGTCCTATATGACTGTAATATGAGGATGTGGCTTAGAGCCGAGTGATATTCCTACTTTCCTTGAACTCGAAAACCAGCCGGGATAGCAAAATAATAATTCAAGACTCATGAAGAGTATCAGCGAAATCTTATTCATCTTATATCACTGGTAATAATTTTTTTTTTGAAGAAAACTTGAAGGAAACTCGATCCATTGATATGATAAATGTCTGAAGTTACAAGGTAATTATAGTGATAAGTAACCATAATCGTACATAATATTTAGTTCTCGACACTGTCTTTTTTAATACCGAGGATATTTAAAAACAACAACAACATTTTATCAAAGAAAGTTTATTAAAATTAACATTTTACTTCAAGACTTACAGAAAAACATTTAATGTAGCAGAAAACAGGAAAGATCCCCGTGTTGAGACCTTTCTAGATAACAGAAATTATATTAAAATAACTCTTCCCATACACTGAGTTAAAGTACTCTGTGGTATTCACTGCTATTTAATTAAGGTTCTAAGTGACAGTAGCACTCTAACGGAATGTAAACATATCTTCTTTTATTTACAGTGAATTAAATTTACCTGTAGAAATTTAATACATTACCAACAGACATTGAATAAATGTTACTGGAATTGCACATAGTTAAATAATATTATTAAGTTAATTTACCCTAAAGAATTTAGTAAAAAGAATAATGTGATTATAAATATGTAACCATTGATAAACCAAAATAAATTCTAAACATTTTATCCCGTTTTAAAATATTTAATGTCAACGAATCTATTTAATAACGGTAATTGTAAGGTACAATTGCCCTCTGAAGTTTATTAAGTAAAACGATCTCGTCTGTCTTAAATCTTCATTCCTAATTATCAGTCGAATTTGAAATTCAAAACTGTGTATTTAGTTGATACACAATGTTATTAATTCTAAAATGTAGGAAGAGGAGGTATGCATTTTGTGTTTTATTATGTAAATATTTTGTTGTAAAATTGGTACAAGTAAATTTCGCAATGCTTATTTTTGCTTTGTCATAAATTATCGAATACAATTCAAAAGCTATCGCATGATTTAATAAATATATTCATGGATTGTTTTGAAATTAAAAAAAAACACTTCAACGAAGCAAAATATTAATTCATGATCTCTGAAAACACAGTTTCAACTATGAAGAATCTGTGAATTTACTAAACAGCGTGTTAGTGCATATTTTTATTCTTGGTTAACCAAGACTTTTTATAAATGCATAAAAATAGAATAATTATGTCTATCTTTCAATTTTTGAATAACAGCTTTGCATATGATTTCCATGAATAAAAAAGAAGTATAAAAAAATGACGACTAAAAAGAGCTAAAAGAAATGTTTTTCAAGTAATAATTGATTACTTTGGGATAAACTGCGCTTGTCTCCAATCATTAGGGGTAAATCAATTTTTTTCCTTTAAATTTATGGTGAAGGTAAATTTTGAAAACTCAATGTTACCTAGTATTCATACATAAAATATTTTATGTATTGCTAGTATATTCAAGGAGTTTATGCTTTTCAGTCTTTTCAGTTATATTTTGAGGTGGTTTATCAATGATATATAAAGCTATATTAATTTAATTTTGTAATATCTATGAAGATTTTAACTAACATAAAATCTCATCCATTTCACTTACATCGTGTTTTCTAAAAGTAAAGGCCTGTTAATTTCAGAATATCCCGCATGTCACTTTTTAGACGATTCTTCTATGAGTAGGAGTGATGCGCAGTAAAGAAGAAGAATGTGGTGTTTTTTTTCAGTGTTGATTATTTGATATTTGTTTCGAATCGCTCCTTTTTGCGAATCGAAGTTTCTGATGTATTCTTTATAAGTTTTTCATAAGTTTATAATTCATAAGTTTTTATACATATAAAGTAGCTAAAAACGATAGCACGCTTTCATAACTTAATGCTGTGCTATATCTAGAAATTAAAATAGAATCCACCTTAAAAACAGAGTCAAAAACTTCTAACGCATATGGATGCAAGTGGTTATGTAGCATATAAAAAAAGTGGAAAGCAATGAACGTACAATTTTTACTATATTTCATGGTTTTAGTTAATGCAGCTTGAAACCATGAGCTTTGAACTTCAACGATGTCGATAGTCACTAGAAAAGATCCGGGATTTTTATTATTGGTACTCGAAGTCCAAAACAAGGCTTTCAGAACATATTTCTTCATTTACCGTTTGTGCGAAAGAACCAAAAACTTTCCTTGCTTTCTCTTTCCATTTACGGGAATTGTCATTTGTGTAAGTACTTCAAAAGTTGATGATCCATCAGCAAAATTAAAGAAACTATCAGTGAAAACTAGAATAGTCCTTCTAAACTACTCATTAAACTGTTTTATACTGGATATTTGTTTTTCACCCTCAATATATAATAAAATATATCTCAACCTCTAGCAAAGCAAAACAACAGGAAGAGATGATTTCATATTTACTAAATAAAAATGTGTTTGTTATAATATATTTATTTCTTCATCAGTTAAAAAAATTCCTACTTATGCATATTATAACCAACTTATATTGGAAAAATAATTTTTTTCTCATTTATAAATATTATTAGAACTTAGTGCAATAATATATAACAGTTTTGAACCTTAAAATTTTTTAAAAAATTCCAATGAACATTATTTTGCATTTATGAACATTATTTCAATACGGAAGTTTTGTATAAATATAATACAAAACTTCTGCATTGAAATCGATGAAAAAAGAAAGAGTTATAGTTTCATGACAGGGGAATTCACTTTTTTGTCACATAATATCTAAAGTAAACTTATAAAAACATCATTCTTATTCAATAATTTGGATTAAATACCAAAGGCTTTTTTCAGTTTTCTGCTTTAAATCAATGAATATCTTTAATATCTGTTTAAAGCAAAAATGAATTTAATGAAATTTCCACTGGGAAATATTTGTTTCTTACGTTCCGTATGGTCTCTCTCTCTCTTTTTTTCCTCTTTTAATAGGTGATAATCTTCTATTAAGTTTTAAATAAAAGTGTAACAGCCATTCTATACACACAACAGGTTCACTTATATTTTCATAATTGCCTGTCTCCGTTCCAGAGCTAGGAAGATAAAATAATGCTTCATGTCTACAGTAATGTTTCCTCATCATCGTAGCCTAATTGCTAACTTCTACACCGACAGAAATAGAAATAAATTTGAAACTAATTTTAAAAAATTATATTTTGTTTTTTGTTTGGGTCAATAAATGTGACGCTGAAAATAACGAAATTTAGATTTTGTAGCATCCCGACCTGCTACTTATATTTGAAAATATATACTTGGTGATTATAATTTTAAAACTTTCCACTCTTTTAGGATTAAAACTGACCTTTAAATTCTGAAACTAACTATCACAATTTCGCAGATTTCCGTGAGCAGCTCTATTGAAATTTTGTAAGTTGAAATTAAACAATAAAAAATTGTTAGTCTCGATTTCTTCTTATAATTTAACATGTGAAGGTATTAATAAGATATTTACTATCATTTTATTAGATGTGATTTGACCCTTTACTGGGAAGGTGAGATTTTACGATTTGACTCGGGAAGTGCGATCTACAGACCGCATTTCCTTTAAACTAAAATTAAATTTTCTAATGAATGTATTAGCATGAAAAACTGCAAATGTATTTTTCAGATATTTTCCTTCATATATAGATATGTTTCACATATTATTCAAAATGTATTATCATTGAAAAAAAGTAAATACGCTGGACCATATATTTTCGTCTCAAATTACACATGTCACAATAAATATTACTCTTGAAAAAATACATTACTTTATACTTTTTAAATTATTTATTTTTCTAGTATATAAAGGTATACAGAAAATAATATAATGTGAAATTGAATAATTATATTCAAAATAAAAAACTGGCAATGGACAAAATTGATCCTGTTTGATCGGCGTGTGTGACTTTCATAGCACGGTTTTCTAGGGCATTTTAAACATACAGGTTAAGAACTAGTATAAAAATCAGCCTATAACTTCTGTATATGTATATCTTGGTATATTAATATATTTTAAAGCCGAATTAAGGTTTTAGGTTTATGATAATAAATTCATGTTGTTAAATAGGAGAACATAAAAATTTTGTTTGTAAACTAGTTAATTTATGAAATTTGAAGTGATAAATGCAATTACAAGTGATCATTGAAACCAGGCTAAAATGGTAAATGTAGTTACTGCTGATAATTAAGGGTAAAAATTTCTTATAATATTCATTGATAAGGGAAATTACCACAACATTAGCCAAACTGAAGTTGTTTTAGCTTCTTTTTAGCAAAAAATAATATAAATTTTAAGAATTGGAATTTAATTAAATGAAATTTTGAGCTCTATTTTCTATTTATAAGATTAAAGACTATTAAAGACACATAATATAAATAAATGATTGAAACTGTTGTATACTATTAACTTAACAAAGAACTATTAAAGAAGGAATAATAGCTAATACGTTTTATAAATATGCAGATAAAAATAATTACAATCTTCAAGTTTTCAGTTTACATAAAATGAATTCGAAATATATATAAAGGTTATTAAATAAAGTCCCAATGTCGGAGAAAACCCTACTTATCATGCTACTATCAGTAATATTTTTCATGGTCCAGAAACTGGATTCAAAAAAAATATATTCCATTCAAAATATTAATTATAATAAATAATATATTTAACCTAATGCTTTTTTAAATCTAAAAGTCTTCATAGATTTTAATTTTTAACGGCAAACAAAGGTCATTTTGTGGTGTAACATGTTATCAAATAGGTATCAAGAATAATTTTTGAATATTTGGTGGGGAATATGGTGTAGCATTTTGATTGAAATAGATTTCTCTATAATATTGTAGCATCTACTAAATATATGGTTACTTTATATGGACCTTTATTTGATTATTTGTAGGAATCTGTTTCGAGGTGGAATTTGTTAAGAATGTGGTTTTACTATCATATATTCCAATTCACAAACCTTTTCAGCTAAGTACTTTCTTGGCGAATATATTCGGAAATAGCATCATTGGATGCGGGGAATCCAGTAAACAGTCACCAATGTCTACGAAAGAGAATCCATGAATAGAGAGAATTCGATAAACATATTATTATGGAATGCAAATCTACACCACTAGCAATGTTGCATAATATGCAAGAAGATTCTGTTTCGCTTACGTATTTACATATTGCTGGTGCGTTACTGTATTTCGGTCGATGGAAATTGTTTTCAGCAAATATTAAGTAAATTGACCTATATTTCACATTTAAAAAATGTTTATTAGAACAATGTTTCTAATATTGTTCCACTAAATAGTGAAACTGTTTAGACAATTTGATAGTATTGTCAAAATTAATATAATTATGTCAGAGTTAGATTAAACTTGATTTAGGCTTTAGAGATACTGATTAATTATTAATTATTAGCATGCGTTATAGTATAGATTCTTAAGTGTCGAGAGAGAAAAAGAACAAAATGATTATTACAGGATATTTCCCTTCTTAATAAACATTTTTTCATATGTGACTTGACGTTTTTATTGTTGTATCATTTGTTTAATGATTGATTAATTGTTTTTAATTTGATAAACCTTATTGCTAATTAACCTTTATTAAGATTTATATTATTTTTATATTTAATTACATATTTGATTTAATTTAGTCACTTTACTCAAAATATGATAAAATATAAAGTAAATATATAAACACTGACACTTGTCTTTACTGCCAAAGTAAAAAAAAAGTCATTTCCCCATATTCATGCCAAGTAATGTTTCCTTATCTTAGTCAACTGGTATTATACAACATTCATTATTATTTTTCAATTAGTTATTTATTTCATTAAAGATTTTTTAAACGTTTAAGGTGAGTTATTCGTGAAAAGTCATATCATCATATTAAGGCTAAAATTCATCTAAATATTGAACATTTCTATTGGCTCATAAGATAGTTTGAATCCTTTTTATTATATCTCTAAAATCCAAGAGCTGTATCTGTATTGTTTTTACTATCATTAATGCATGGCTTGAGGTTAAACGATGTTGCCTCATAAACTTTTCAGGAAGTCTGCGGGGGAAAATTGTGATAAAAATGTTATTTCACGAATCAATTATTATTGATATATTTAAGGATATTTATTTGGATACATTTTGAATGGAAAATTTCAATTTTGAGATATTTTACAAACAAGACTTACTTCTTTTCAAGAATGAGAGTTTTAAATTAGGGTTTCAAAGGCACTTTAATCGTGTTCAATTTAAGCTCTTACAGTAATGGAAATAAATTAATATTTTGTTACCTAATGTGAATTTATGTTAATAGCGGTACTACGCTCTATTTCTCTACGCATGAAATCAAATTTGCGTTATATATTTATTTTTTATAATTATCATGATATTATTGTTGAGATTAGGAATTAGGAAATTTCAATCTTTTCCTCACTTTTACTTTCCATAACATCATATAGTGCTTTATTTTCCAAAATTGTTTGCATTTTTTATGTAAGCAATATCAATAAGTTTATCAACATCTTGTAAGTGTTCTAAATTATTTAATGCAGCGGTATTGGAGGAATGAAAAGTTTAAGCTAATACATCTCCATTTTGTATTTTTTTTCATATACCATTTTTATATTTTATGATTTTTTTCAATAGCTGAAATACAGGCGTAAATATTTTTATACATATTCTTAAATACATATTTTGTTTAACTGGAATTGAAATTAGTTCTAAGATAAGAAGTGTTTTTTTTTTTCAAAAAATGTTAAACTCAAAATTAATGAATTTTTTGAGAATTTTGTTTGTTTAAGAAAATAATAAATGTCCGATTGAAAGAAAAAATCCTTATGATCTATAACTTAAACAAATTTACGTAGCGTATGAAGAGCGTATCATATATTTACGTAGCATATCAAGAGGCAATTAGGAAAAAAAATCGTAAAAAGTATGCATATTTATCATAACCTTAAAAATATATTTAAAGTCAATTTTTTACAATATTCACATTTTTTTATATTGCGATAGTTTTAGAATGTTAACTTGAATAAAGTACAATAATGATTCAATTCGGGATATTGAAAATAAAACTAACATGACACCCTGCACCTTTAAATTCTCTTCAGTTTTCAAAAGATAGGAAATCCTATAACATTAATGTACTATAAAGCCCATGTAAAAATATAATAGAATAGACCTACACCCTTTCTATCGTATGCAGAAAATTCTTTAAACACTTATCGAGTCTGGTGCTATGTTTTGGGGTAAACTTTAACGTTAAAGCTCGCAATGCCTCGAAAGTTTTGTTTGCTTCACAATGAAGAGCTAAAAACATGTTTTGGTCATATATTCTGGTCACATGCAGTATTTCAGGAAACATAAATTTTTAGGAATAATGTTTTAAATTTCTCACAATTTTTCGAAGTATTTTTTGAAGGATGATAGTGTTTTGAATCGAATATCGTTTATTATCTTACACTGTAAAGATTTAGCTTAAAATAAAACCAGAAAAATCAAAATACATTTTCTTGGAAATATGTTTGAATAATGTGCGAAAAGTTTGAAAGGAAAATCTCAAAATATAGCATTTTCTATGCATTGTTATCCTGAATTTACACGTCGTTTTTCAAATAGAAATTACGGATAAACTAACAGATTCAGTTGGAAGAGACGATTTGGTTGAAACCCTGTTACATGTCCCTGAGTTTATTCCAAGGATAAAGGACATCTATTCTTCAGCCATCAAACATGCGATAGAGTAAAGTGAAAAACATTCAAAAGGGCATTTCAAAATAACATCCATTACAGTTTTGTTATTCCTAGGATAAAGAACATATATTCTTCAGCCACGAACCATCAGGTACATCAGACTGAAAAAACATTCAAAAGGGAGTTGCAAAGTGGCATCCATTTCAGTTTTGTTATTCCATTATAGAAAGTCCGGTATTCATAAGGCTTTTTATACAGGATACGTCTGCTGGTATACATATATATTTGACTAAATATATAAAACAGGCATTCCGCTGAAAGGATTTATTTATTTTCATATTCTTCTCCTATATTTCTGTATTTGGTATCAGAAGTAATGCATGCTTGGTCAGAATAACTGATGTTATAAAAATGCTCTTTCAATAGAAGGCGACATGAATAAGTGATAAGAAATAATCTTAAATGACAATAGGACATGAAACGACTCTCAAATAAAGACTTCCTTTTACTAGATTGTTTCTGAAATTTTAATAAATCGTTGAAGGAACGCATGGCAGCTCTGATTCAGATAAACAAGACTGACAATATCTATTCATGCAAATCGTCTATATTTCTGTTGTAGAATGTATTAAAAATCTTAGTAGTCTTTTTCAAAAACAGCAAAATGCATGATTCATTTGATCTTTTCTAAATCCGTTAAAAAACTTAAAGCGTATGAGTAGGGAATTTTTCCATTTCGCCAACTCAAGGTGCATTATCATAAAAGGATATCCATTCACATAATAGAATACTACTATTATTCGTAACTTGGCATATGTATAAAACTTTACTAGAAGAATTTTTGAAGGAAAACTAGAATCACACACAAAGCACACTGTATTACCAAGTAAATATCATCAACACTCGTAGTATTAATAACCAGGATTATCTGAATACTCCATATTGAATTCACTGGATAGTTACTTAAGGTATAACGCAATTTTTCTTTAAAAGTCCCTGTATTTAGAGTTTTATTGATCCAAATCAAGCAATTCATCATGCTTTATCATTTCGATTATTTTTATTTGATATTATAAAGAAAAATTAGAATTTTAAACTGCCTCATCCTTTTTTCAGAAAAATTTCATCTCTGTTGTGGCAATTCTTTTCTCCTTTTTTTTTTCTCAGATATTCGTTAAAGGTATTATAAATCTAGTCCAATGCTATTGATACAATAGTCCACAATATACCCGAGTTATATTGACAATTTTCTCTATTCTTCAAAGACCTACACTTTATCTGTAAATGATTGATTATTCTTTATTTAAAAAAAAAAATACTTTTTCTAATTACAGGTTTATGTGGGCTAAACTTGTCTCTTATGTCAGTTGGAAATAAAGTAAAGGTATTACTTCAGATATGTATTAGAAAAAACCACCTATCTAAACTGGCAACCTATTCAACCTATCTAAACTAGTATAGAAGACAAATTTTAACCCACATAAACCTGTAATTGGAAGTATCTCAAAGACGAAATATGTCGTCGGTGGCCTTGGATGTGTTAAATAAATTGATTTTCCCACTTTTCAAATATATTTTTTGCATTGTAAAAATAAATATCAATTCATTCTAGTATACCTCATAGCTAACAGATGGTTAGAAGAATAAAAGCAGTGCACACAGTTTGGCTGCCATTTCATAATTGAATATGAAAACTAAAAAGTCTTTACCTACGAAAGGATTTTCCTTTTAGTATTTTACAGCTTTAAAAACTTTTTCTTTCAACTATCGAACAAACATCATCATAGAAAATTAAGAAATGGAATCGCAAGCATTCACTAAAGCCATCCACTTATTGAAGTATTGGAAATTGTGAAAGGAATTGACTTTATTATTCATAACCAAACCTGAGCTTCTGCAGTTTAGATAAATAATTGGGATTCGATTAACCTTTGTCTCGGATACTGTTAGAGGCGAAAATAATGTGAAGGAAACTGGTTTTCAAGAATGGAGATATATTAGATCTTTCCTGATCATTTGGTCTAGAATTTATACGCTGTTAAAATATTTTAAAGCATCCATTTCCATCCAATATTTTTATCTGTAA
This sequence comes from Argiope trifasciata, assembly GCA_026543055.1. Taxonomy (NCBI): domain Eukaryota; kingdom Metazoa; phylum Arthropoda; class Arachnida; order Araneae; family Araneidae; genus Argiope; species Argiope trifasciata. The sequence continues at coordinate 8,928,508 of JAPMOQ010023642.1, read as the reverse complement.
GTGATAAAAAGAGAATTACTGATTCACAACAGAAAGTTATTAGAATTATGAAATATAAATAAAAAATCGAACTTGGAATTTTAGAATAAATCACAAGGAAATGATATACATTGGCAAATGGAATTAAAATTTTTCCAATATGTTCCATAGAATTTCAAAAAAAAATCAAATTTGTTTTATTGAATTTTGGAATACTAAACAGATAAATTTGTTCCATTAATGGGACATATATGACTATATCGTAGATTTCTAATAATTTTGGAATTGCATGTGTATTTATTATGTTCTATTTTAAAATAAAAAAAGGAATATTGCAAGTATTATCAGTAAAATGTAGAGAGATGCATGATATATCTCTTTGCGTTTTTACTCTCTAAGATAAAGAAAGAATAAAGTCAATTCATGTTCACGTGACAAACGTCAAGTGTCTGGTAGTTTAGATATTAGACAGACTACGCACTTACATTTCTGAGTTGTATGTATCATTATTGGAATTGCCTTCAGTCACGTGATTGAAAGAAAATTTGTGAAGTCATGGTGGCCGAAGGGTAAGATCCCAGTTTTGGAACCAGTTAGATCCAAACAGACACTTGATTCCAATGGAAAATTCATTTGTTTCATGGGTTAGTATTCATGAAATTCGATTTCATGTGTTACAGTCCTTTTGTTACTGTGACAAGAGAGTGTGATGAAAAACAAAAGATATCAGTTCAGCTTTTGTTTTGATCATGTGACCGTTGTTCGAAATAAGGAAATTCCATGGGGCAACCCATGGGATTTTTCAAAATAACCCATGGGTTGCTTCAAAAAGGAACGTTAATATAACTAAAAATAAATATATATTAGAAGATTCCACAAATTTATTTACGTCTTATGTTACATTTATAAAACGAAAACTATCATTCCTAGAATTGCATGATATGAACAGTGACTATTTCCTAGAAAGAGGTCTTGGTTTTCAAGGATACATTCTAGACTTCTTATATTTTTCATTGCGTTGTATTGCATAAAATGGAAGCTGCATTTAAATTAATAAGATTATTTAAAATACATAAGTATTCATAATTCCCAGCATATAAATTGTAATGAAAAAACCTTCATAGCATTTTCACATTAGACAATATGACTTTGAAAATAGATTTGACCATGTTTTCTGTTTGTTTCGTTTTGCTGTTTTATCACATAAATAAATCATTATTTCTAAATTGTATCATTTAAGAATGAGTCAAAATTTTCGCATAATCTTGTACACCAGTTATAGTGAATATTTTGACAATAAATTCATTTAAATAAATATATTTTTTTAAACTGGTTATTTTTTTTCAGTTACATAACTCATATTTGATAAAGTAAAAAGAATCACACTGACAAAAATTCTTTTATGAGGTATGAAAAAGGGCGTGTGCTTTCTGATGTTGTATTTCTGCCAATTGTTTGAAAGGAGTGATGTGTTATTTCTGTGATGCTATGAATGATGAATTATGCTATGAGTTCCAATGGTTCTGAAAAACTTGAAATTATGTTATATCCTAACGAAATAAGCCAGCTTGTCGAGGATTGTGAACAAATCATTCACACTTGAATTTTTTATATTTTAAGAAATTTTCAACTTATTTAAAAGCCCTTTAAATTAAAATATTTAATGTTTTATTGTTAATAGATGTACTTATTAGATAGAATTATTTCTTTTATTTGCCTATTTTTAGTGATATTTTAAAGGGTTATAGATAAAAAAAATTATGCTATAAATATATTTTTCAATGAGATTCTGACATTTTACTTACTATACTTTATATGTTATTATTTTTTTTAAAAATAGCTATCCGTTTTTTCTCCGTATATTTTAATTTCCCTAAGTGCACAGACAGCGATGGCTTGGTAATAGGACACGGTCTTAGACCCGGAGGGCATCGAGTAGGAAACCCGATTTCACCAAACTGTTGTGTAAGCTGGTCTGGTGAATGTTAAATCCATCAGGGGCAAACATCCTCCAAATGGTCAGGATGCTTGGAGAGGGGTTGCCAGATTAGGTATCGTCATCTGACTGCGATTCAAAATTTACGAGGTCAGTCCCTAAAATAGCCCAAGTGTTGTTCTAAAATGGGACGTTAATGTAATTAAGCCTAAAAATTCCTAAGAGAGAAATTTAATATCTCATTTATACTGCTCGAAACTAGCTTTAAAAAAAAGGGGAAAGTTTTTTCTGAATGATTCTTAAAAAAAGAGTGATTTTTTTTGTTCATTTAGAAAAGAAAATTATCTTTAGATGTGAAAGTGTGTGTGCACGGTGATTTTACTTATAAACTTTTTCCCCAGAATATTAGATCACCAGTTGATTATCAATAAGTACATGTCTTTCATCTTGTAAAGCCCCTAATTTTCCTTAAAAGCCCGTTTCTAATAGTTTCATTTTGCTAGGTGGTAATATTTTGGTGATTTATAAGGAAAAAAACGTATTTTAATTTTAAATACAGACAAACAGTTAATAATAATGATTCCGTTTTTTCCTTGTGATTTGTATACCCTTTTACACAGTCTTCGCAAAGAAAGATGAACTGTTTATGTTTCTGATAAATTGACATTGTTAATGAGGCCACTTATTAATGATTTTTTTGCCCTGATGATTTTTCCAAGACTTCACACTCCAAAAATTGAAGTGGATTTTACAACGCACGAAGAGAAATGAAATTCACTGATGTTAAAATATACTGTGATGTTTTATTCGAGTTATCAAGATATCGGAATTAGAGTCTACGTGAATGAATCAATCAATGAAAATAATTATGCTATAGATTAGAGAATAGGAATTTGCTTGATAGGAGAGACTAGATACTTTATTATTTTAACATCAATAAAATTATCCAGAGGAATACATAGCAAAATTTCCAAAGAAGGCCATTATTAAAGGAATATTGAGATCAAGAATTGTGAATAGTTTGCCAATTAGTTAAAATTAGTTTGAGGAAAATACAATAAACCCAATGATAGCTTTTTTTAATTGAAACATCTATGAAATCCCAGTGCACCACAAATATCGCATGGGGATTACAGAAGTAAGTATTCAACACATAACAAAAAGAAAATTTTACAGTTATTAAGGATTAAAATAACTGTAAAATTGTATTCATTTAGCATTAAATCTTACAATATCTAGGTACATTATGATAATAATTTCGCTTAATTACTTCAACAAAAATAAAATTTTAAGGGAAAGATTGCTATTAAAAAGAGATGGGGAACCATGAATTGCAGTTAGTTATCCGTCGAATGATCACCATACTATTGAGTTTACCGACATTCATACTCATTTGCCTAAAGATGTTGATTAATACTGTAAAAAAATTCATAAAATCTTGTGGGAAAGTTTTTTAGACTCTCCCTATTTCTGAAATTTTAAACAAGACAATATTTATTATTTTGACCCAGAGAAAAAAATTGGACGTTATTTGTTAGAAAATATGATGCCTAAGAAGTCGCACGTTTTAGTCAATTTAATCAACATTCCGTTTTGAAGCAATGCATAGATTATTTCTGAACACATATTGAAAGTTTGAAACGTATAGATAATAAGCATTACACCTGATACCCCTTCAAATGTCGGCAACATATAAGCGGAAAGATGGATGTTGCTTGAACCACATTTCCTGATTCCAAGTATACGAGGTCCACATACACTACAAATATTTAGGGAAATCGAGTTTCAAATCTGGACCTTCCAACTCCAAAGCCGAAACATGAACACCTAGGCCGTTACGGGCAACAACTGCTCGGTAGTATTTTTGAACAATTTTTCTGGATTGTATATCAAAGGATATCTTAACCTTGAATTTCATTCCAATTCATATTCCCATATCACTATAAGTAAATTTCATCTATTACCGAAGTTTTTATTAGCATCAAAACTGTGAAATTTTGACGATTCGAGATCCTGTTATGAACTCAGATTCCACAATCAAAACTCTACTCAGATTCCACCATTTAAAAAAGGCATTTATGGTAATTAGAAACAGCACCTTTTTTTTGTTTAATGTCTATGAAATTGTATGCAACATAAAAAAGGGGATTGGATAAAAAAGCTCGTATTTATAATTTAGCTATATATTTTATTAAAGTATTCTTTTCTACCAACCTGTTTGAAGATAAATGTAACCGAGTTTCAAAAAGTAAGCTACAAAAAATATTATGCTTGTAAATTACATTAAAAAACATTTGTTGGATTTAAAAGAATTTATATTTTATTTATATGTGCATTCACTTGTCGGTAAATCTTAAATATAAAAAGAACATACATGTTTCCAGCGGTTTAAAAGAAACAGAAAGTGTTGTAAAAATAGCAGCGAAATCACTTGTTTTTCCTCGAACTAAAACGCCAACATATTAAAATAAGATTAAAACATTTCAATTTAAATTGCAAATTAGCCGTAGAAAGTATCCGTTAAATAAAAATCAGCTTCCATCTGAATTTCCCCATTCGAAAGCAATACGAAAAAAACGGCAGTTTCCTTTTCGTACATTTTTAAATCTTAAGAATTCTTACTTCGAATTCTTCCTTTTTTCTACTTTTACTTTTTAGTTCTTTTTTTTTCACTTTTCGTCGTTCCCCCGGCTTTTCTTTCACCAAAGACGCATAATTAAGTAATTAATTTGCATATTTTATCAGGCATAAAATCTGTAATCGCTAACGCTCACTAACTCAAATATTTTATTTTTTAATGTTCAACATTTCGATAAGTTGCGTTTGTAATAGAGCTAGCATTAGTGGAATGACTTTAAGAAATTAGAATAATACTGATTTCCCTCGTGAAGAAGACTCGAGAGAGTTAGGAATGACATAAAATGTTAAATCAATAGAACAAATTTAACAGGTGTCAAAAAATTAGTTGACGCCATGCATTAAACATATTTAAATGAAAAAGAATCGGATAAGTATTTTAATATTCAAAAACATGAGCATTTTTTGATATTATTTGTTTTGTAAGAAACTAGTTCTTCCTGTTTTTTTGCGATGAAGATGTTCACCACTTTTTCAACTTTACAGATCAAATATTAATAGGAGACAGCAACAATTGTACTATAATTTTGTAGTTATTCTACGAATGCAGCCATAAATTACGTTGTTTCCTTTAAAAGATAATTTTTTAAAATTTTGATCATATATTTAAAATGATACGATTAATGAGAGATAAATTTAAATTTTCTCAAATTCTTTAAGATACATATATCTAGGAACTGTACACTATTTTGCTGATTGGAGATGATCTTATTCAAATGGTTTATTTAAAATTAGCGAAGAGTCATTAAGATGATTGTTTAACATGATTTATTAAAGATATGACTTTTTTGGAGGTACGAGATTTTGATTGTAACTTATTGGGGATAAATCTTTAAAAAGTTAAATCCATCTTTAACATAAGTAAAACTTTTTTAATCGTATGATAGGAAGCATAATTAATTTTTATAACAAACTTTTTTAATACCTTTTTAAAAATATTCAGGAAGTATTAACTCATAATTTTGAAATCAGCATGGAATTTTAATGATATGAAAGTCTTAAAATTTTGAGACAGAAGTTCAATACTCTGAAGATTTTTTGAGATATACAGTACTTCAAAACATTTGAAATTAGTTACCTTGACAAAATGTAAAATGTATATTTTACATTTTGACTTGAGACATTTCATGCTATAAAAAGAGCCAAAATATATTAAAGAAGATATTTTTTTTCATAAGAAACATATATTTTTAATTTAAGTCAAATATTATATATCCTTTTTAATTTTTCAACAAAAACATTTATAAAATCTTACGTCCGAAATATAAAAAAGTGTATTCCACATCGATATATTGTATAATAGCTAAGTTTTTGTCATAAAATTTAATTTTCATTCAAATTACCAATATAAAAAGATGTTTTAAAATTAAATGAATGAAAAAAAGGTGCAAGGACAAAGTGTATCATCAAGTCTAGGATTTCGTATTCTATATTTTATCTATTATATCATATTGAAATTTTAATTATTAAAAACACTGGAAGGCAAAATTAATTATCATTTAATTTGGAGGTTTTAAGCAAATATAAAGCAAGAAAATAACAAATAATACATTAGTCTAATGTAATTAAAATTTAATATATTTCTTTATATACATATATTTTGTATTTCATAAGTAATTAATAATTTTATACTATGTTCAAGAGCTTCTACGAAATCTTGTCAACAAGTATTAATGCTTATAAAATCGAAAAATCATTTATGGTTAATTAATCAGTGGAGTTTGGCCGAAAGGCGGAAGAATCAGAAATAGCTATATTGCACCTGTGATTTCATGGGAAATATTTATAAAAACGGTTATAACCAATTCTTAGATTATATCTTTTGTTTGGAACAGATTTTGTAAAAGGTAATCCTTAAAATTCAGATAATTCTGGAGATTAGGTATACGTTTGGCCTCCTTCTTGCTGGTTTCTCTTCTCCCTGAGGACCAATTAATGTTCTAATACCAAAACGATTGAGTTGACTGTCCTGGGTATTGAAAACGAACGACGTATTAAGAAACAATCAGTTTCATAATACGTAAGCGAGTTCACAAATTAAAAGTTTTCATTGACACAAATCTGCCGAAAACATTTTTACCCAAAAACTAATGAGCCGTCTGAAAGACATGAAGATATGGGTCTGCATAAGTTTACCAAACAAGCATCCAATTGAAATACAAAATAAGCGAAATGTTGGATATATATTTACAAGCTTCACATTTAATCCATTGTTGACTCATATTAAACCTGATAAATATAAGTTAAAGTAATATTAATAATTTTCTAATTAGAAATCAAACAAAACCCAACGCATATGTAATAAGTTTATATTTTTTTATTGAATGAAACAGTTTGTTAAAAAAAATATTTGCCTATTGTATGCTCATCTAAAAATTTCTTGATAATAACTGTAACTGCGCAGAAGAAAGCTACTTTTTCTTTGTGAAGGGGACAGCTTTACAAGAATATTTTGATACAAAAACATTTTAATGGCTTTTAAAGGTATATACCATCAAAACATCTAGTTGCTTTCTGTTATGCGTCAAATGATTTAACGAGAAATACGATTGACGTCAAAGGGTAATAGCAGGTGGCAATAATATAACACACGATTTATATAAAAATGTGTCGTTAATACTCATATTCGAACAACAGGTCATTGATGCCCTTCCTTTCTAATAGTCATTATTTTGTGACTTATTAGATATAGTAGAAATAAACCAAAATTTTGCTTTTAAGTATCATTTTCTTTAAGGAATTTGTGATTTTTTCTTCAGGAGACAGAATTGAGAATATTTGGATGTCGTAATATAAAACGTCAAAGTGATGCCATTATAATAATGCATCGTGCTTTGGTTTCGAACGCTTACAATGCTAAAGTAGATTACTTTTCTTTATCAATAAAGTCTAATTTAATTTTAATACCTTCGATGTATTAATACGAGAATCATCTCCTATACTATATTATCTCTTGTTTTTAACCAATTACACGAAATAGCCATTTTGTAATTAAGTTCAGACATTTTTAAATATACTAGAATTCCTGATTTTACTGACTGATGTAGAGAAAAAATTGATTTCATCATATCGGCATGGTTTAAATAGATTTAGCTTGTCTCTCCGTATCAGTCGTAAAATTTCAAATTTAGACTTTCATGTTATAGTTCAATTTCTAATTTAACTTCTAAATCTTTGGAACATTTTTTTGAAATACATGCTATATTAAAAGCAAAGATGAAAAATTTCCCAAGCAATCGAAAATGTTCACTTTTCAAATCTTCAATTTTCTACAACGAATTCAGAATCACTTAGTTAGACTCTGAATTAGGTGCCTTCCCAAAAGATATGCACTGGAAAGTTAAGTATGCATATAAAGTGAGAAAAGCCAATCGAGGCATTGAATAATTCATTGTTTTCCACTGAAAAGTTATTTCGGAAGATGACTTTTGCTAGTTTCTTTACGAACCATGTTTTTTTTTCTTATGTTTTAAGCACAAAGACAAAATTCACATGAAAAAATCGTAGGGCACAAGATGCAAACATATAAAATGAATTATTCAGTATTTGGATGGAACCTGAGAAATGAATTTCAATGATTTCTGAACCAAAAAAATTGAGTAAAGTGATAAATTAAATTACTTATTTTTTCTGTTGCGTTTCAACAGATCGTGGCATTTAAGCATATCCATCATGTTAATAAAAATTTGAACATTTAAATACTGCAGCATACTTGTGAGTAAATAAATAAAGATCGGTAGTTGAAAAGTCACTGATTGGTTTTGGTCATACTTAATCGCCTTTAAAAATAAAATAAACTTAATTTTATTGAATATATTTAATTCATTTTAAATTATGCCATAAAGGCTAAAAATTCATCGCATCTTTAGATTAATTTTCGTTGAACATGTGATTAAGGATCAAACGTTAGTACTTAATCTTTTTTAATGAAGCTTGCTTTTGGATTTAAAATTATTCTCAAGGAGAGATTCTTTCCATAAAATTTGGAAAACGATCATTCGTTTGATAAAATTTCGATTAGTAGTTGTAATTACTGTATAAATTAGATTTCTAGCATCAACCATATTGATTGCATTGCTCTTTTACAGCAGAAAAAGGACTGGGAATAAGAAATGTACACTCAAAGAATTTTCATCATGCTTTAATTTTGTGCAGTATGTGTGCTGGTAATTTTTAAAGTTTTAGAATTTACTAAGTTTCTTCAAGCTTAGGTTTTAATTTACAATTTGTTATCTACATTTATGCTGATATGTTACAATCGAAACATTCGAACATAAACCCTAATTTAAAATACAACCTACTATGGTGATAAAAATAAAATGTTTTGTACGTTAGTCATTTCATTGAAAATATTGAGCTCAGTGATACTCAAACATAGGGCCTCTTTTGTCGTTACTATTCTCAAGATTTCTAACAATTACAATCTCAAAAACAGATTTTATAACCATTTTTTTTAGAAATTCGTTTTTAGCTATGCGCTTGATAATTTTTATACTTTTAAATTTCATCTTTATTTTATAAATGAATGAATTTTCAAAAAAATCGTGAACTCTTTTTTTTAACAGAATTTAAAACTGCAATATCTAATAAATACCTTACTACGTGAAAAATATTTTGTATACTTTCTCATTTTGGAAAATATTTTTTGGAATGAAAAGTTTATTAAAATATGTACCTGAACATAATTTCATTTGTTAAAAATAAATTCTGCTTTAATACATTTTTTTCTAAGTATGCATATAATATTAAGAGAAACATTTACTACTATTCTAATTAAATAAAAATAAGACAGGAATTTTGATAGCCTCAGATTGTTTATTCATTGTCTTATTTCAAAATTAATAATTAATAATATAAGACCCCAATATACAAGTTAACGAACCCCAACGGATTAGGATAAATATAATTTTAAATATTTAAATAAACAACAATTAAACAAGAAATCAAATATATAGCAATTTTAACCTTTAGGCATAAAAAAGTTTTGTAATTGTGCCACCTCAATTGTTTGCTTTTTACAAAGTTACAATGAAAAATATTTTTTTATTCAGAATTTAATCATCGGGACAATTAATATTAATTTGTTTTATATTTATAAATATTTCAAAATAATATTTGAAACAGAAATGAATAAACAAAAAAACCCTGAGAAATGCTGAAAAAACAGTTCCATTCTCTTAAAAAGCTTTAAGTAGACTCCCTTGAAAGTATTACATTTTATTGAGTTTAAGTTCTTTATCATCCTTTAAAAAAATCACATTTTCTAATGCCCTTTTTTAACTTGCATTATATTCTTGATAATCTAAAATGAAATCGTAAACTATTGAGGTATTGATTTCAAAGAAATTTCAGATTAGCAGGATTTTTTTAGCAGGATTTCAAAAGCTTTATTATTTTCAGCTTAAATACTGAACAAAACTACGACAAATATTTAACTTATTTATATATTATTAGGTTTCAACAAATAGTTTTTGATTTGAAGGTTAATATTTCTTTCATTTTTACATCTTTGCTTTTATCGAATAGAAAATATCTGAATGAAATTTTGTAATTTAATAAAAAGTCACTTTTTGTTTAAAAAAATATTCAGCATTGAGAAATCAGAATTTCAAATCCACAGATATCAGGAGCAGCAATAGTCCGTTTATATATATATATATTATATTTTTGAAAACATTACTTTGGCACTTTTAGCTCAAATAGTCTTTTTAATTCCGATGTCATAGGTAAAAAGGGCTGTAACTATTGCTACGTTAATATAAAAGATTTAAAATTTTGTTTTGAGCATTGAGTAATGTACCAAAAATACGCAACCGAAAAAGAAGTAAAATATTACTGTCTGAGAAATGAAATGCTTTTAAAGATGACTTCGTAATGTTAAATGATATTTTGAGAAATGTTAGTATAATTTACGCATTTGATATAGTAATAAAGAAGTAAAATTTATTTTTATTATTATCTATTTTTTGGTATTCAAAATAAAATAAAATAAATGTTTAAAAAATATCATTTTTCCATTATTCGAAAGATATTGCTAGACCCACCTTTCTGTATTACGAAGTATTTGCGTGGGTTGAATGAGAAAAAAAAATAGAGAATTTCTTGCTATCCAAAACTTACCTTTAACCCTGGATATTATTGAAAAAATGCTTTTTCTAGTGTGGTGACTTCAAGAACTTCAGGATGGCATATAGAATTCCGTTCTAAAAGCTTAACTCAGGACCTCAGAACGTTTTCATCAGAGTCAAGGGAAAAAACGATCAAACTTTCAGTTCTAGAGCAGGTAATCTGTTTGAAAAATGAGAAATTGCACTATTTTGGATACCTCTGTGAACGATTCCTTCAGCATAGAAGCAATGTCTTTTTCAAAACATGAATATATTCGCTTTTAGAAAACTCTTCGGAGGAAGCAGCAGAAATAATTTTTTTTCCGTTTTTGAAATAAATAATGCTTTTCTATTTTTTTTCTCGTTGCAATTAATCGAATTCTTTTTAAGTATTTCTCAAGATATTATTATTTTCTATAGAGTTAAATTTATTGCTTCGTTATAATTTTAAATCGCATTTAATTTTCCTAGTTTTGCTATTAATTAGATTATATAATATAAACTTCTTCAAAATCTTCTTCACTAAAGAAAGAAAATCTGAAATTTTAGAAATATCTGTAGAAGAAATTATGAGAAAGAATTTTTTTTTTCTTTTTTGAAATAAATATTGATTTTTTTAACCCAAATTATTTTATTTTTTGTCTCATGTGAGCTAATTCCATCAAGAATATATTTCTGGGTATTTATAATTTAGATTTTATCTTTCCAGCTCTTTTTTCCTTTGGATATTTAATATAAATTAGACACGCAAATTAATATCTTTCTTGCTTTTGTAAAATTGAAGGAAAAAAGTAAAAATCCTTTCCTTTTTGAAAAACTAAACCACATTATAAACAAAATAATTTTATTTTTCATGGAAAGGTATCGATATGTGTCTTAAGAATCTAATTGGATGTTTTTATTTAAATTTTGCCTTTTCTTTTTTATTAATACTGAAATTTGCTGACATCAATTACATTATAATTTTCCTCATTTTCAGAAAAAATAATCTGAGAAAAAATTTATAAACGATAAAGTTCATTCTTAGAATATCTTTCTTTTTCAAAACTTGATATTTTTGAACCCATATCACCAAATTATTTATTGGACATTTCTGAATATAGCAGATTGTTTTCCAAATGTTAAATGCAAAGTTTTCTAGATATATCATACATAAATTTTATTGTTATTGATTTTCTGTTTGGGTGGATTACTGAACATTAATTCAACAATTAAATTTGAATGAACCAGATGATAATTGTTTTAAAATTAAATTTCTAGTAATCCTTTGTAAAGTTAAAATCCATTTGAATTTTAATGAAAATTAAAATATTACTACGTATCATAAAAATTATTCCAATCTGCAAGTAATCCACAGCAATTTTCTAACAGTAGTTAACATTCAAAATGGATAAATCGATAGGAATGATTAGAAATAATATACATTAATATAATCCTCCAAAAAGTAGACGCTTCAAAAGGTTTCCAATCGACACTGGGAATTTTGTAGAAATATTTTATAAACTATTAAAGATGTGCAAATAATGTTTAGAATTCCAATATTTTAGTATCACAGTCCTGCTGTCATGTAAAAATTTTATTATGTTATAAAACACTTTTTTATCATAGACATTTATAAAAATTTGTAAAAAAATTATTCTTTTAATTTAAAAATTTATTTTATCATCAAAAAAGTTTTGTGAAATATATTATAGTTTCTGAGATATTACGAAAATATTTTATGATTTATTTAATATTAGAGACACAATTTCTCAAAAATTTATAACTTTTGAAATTCTCATCAGAAGGCTAGAAAAAAAATTCAGTTGCTATTTTCATAACGAGCAATAGATTACGTGAATAAAACTTTTAGGCCTAATGGAAAAATTTTGGGATTCTAATTATTTAACTATGTTAATTAGCATAATTAATCAATGTATCTGTCTAAACAATCCTTTGCTCGAGAGATATTTTTATCGACATTAGCTATGTAAAGATATGATATGAAATATGAAGATATGATTGGAATGTTACAGATACATTCCATTATTTTTGTAGTCGGCTATACAAATAATGGAATTTTTTTTAATGTTTTTAAGCCAAAATATTGGTCGACCATGAAGAAACAGAAAATGTTATCAACCAACAATAATGTGGATTCCTCAAATGAGTTCAGAAATAAACGCTGCTGTAATAATTTATATCTTTTCTTGCTCTTTCCTTAACGTAATGGGACCCCAAACTAGAGAACTTAGAGATTAAGCTCAACCCTTTTTAACCCCGTCTCAGAAAGAAGAAAAAAAAATCCACTTAGAGCGGAGAGGGAAAGCGGGATGCCCGAGAGCTAAGAATCCTGCAGTAAATAAGGTTCCAGCTCTCGACATCATACGTGAAAACAGGAAGACAGAAAAAAAGTAACCGAGTTGCCCTAGTCGATGTTACCATGCACGTCTGGAGCAAAAAGAAACAACTCTTCTTGTAATAGATCCAGAGAGAAGGCTGTGCTTGCTTTTCGCACCCATAGTTCCAGCTGTCCTCTTCCAAATGTCCCTCTAACAACAGGCTGGGCTCATTTCTTTCTCTGTAACGGAACTTGATGTCCTCTTCCTTTCATTTTTTCGTTTGCTTTTATTATTGATACTTACCTCTCTATCGAAAAAGAAAGAGAAAAGGATTCAGAGCTCTTAAAACTTTACCACTCTATCCTTTCTATCTTCTGTCATCATATTTATAGCTAATGATGGTAAATACTCTTTTTTACAAGGATCATTACAGTTATTGTGTTTCCTTTTTACTTGGACTTTTCAAAGGAAGATACGGACATATATGATTTAATACTCTAATGATACTACTTAAGTATTATGAACAATTTTTTTAAAACGACTCGTTCTCCGTTTCGCTTAATGTATTTATAGTGAATTTCGTAAAAAAAGGCAAATTTAAAGAATTTCTTCGAAAAGTAAGGACTTTAGAAATAATTTTGCTTGGTTGGAGATTTATACCTTCTGTAATAAATTTATTGTATTCCTTTATTTCATATTTCTTGTCAAAAAATGCATTCTTTTGTACTTAGAACAGCTTATTAAAAATACTTCCATAAAACTAAAAATACTTTTGGGTCGACGGGAAAATTATGTAGTCACTAGGCCTAAAGTTGCATTACATATCCCGAAATTTTCTCTTTTAAAATAAGAAATCTTTAAAATTCAAAGGATTTTATTTTTTAATTTCAAACATTTGGAAAATAGTAAAACAAATTTCATTCACCATATTTTGTTTGGTACGCAGGAAATACCACACCAATCTTAAACAGCAAAATATTAAAGTCAACATTCAAAATAACTTAAAGATACAAATAATAGCTATTTATGCATATACACAATCCATTCTTGTTGTCATATAGGCCTGTATATTTATTCAGTTTTATTTGTATTAACGTGCCGTTTTAAAGCAATACTAGGGCTAGTTTGGGAAGGGCCTTGTAATTTTGAACAGCAGTCAGATGACGAGGACGAACCCTAAGCTGGAAACCCTCCGAGTTTTCCATACAACACCAGTGGGAGGATGTTTGGCAATGCACCAGACCCGTTTACATGACCGTTATTTGGTGGAACAGAGTCTCGAACTTAAGGACCTCCGGTTCCAAGGAAAAGACCTTACCACCAGGCCACCGGGCGTGGTCCGTATATTAGATATTCTGTGTGGAATTATATGTGATACTGCTGCTATGTTAGATGGCACGGGGTAGACAATAAATGAAAAAAATATCATCTCTATTAACCCTTCGGTTAAGAAAATATACTCAAAATTTAGGATGGATCTACTTTTTCCATTTTCAAAAAGTTCAATTATTTTCAGATTATGTGACTTTTAATTCTTATTTAGTAACTACGACATGTTATTAATGCTATTAATTATGATAACATGCTATTAATTATGTTATTAATTATGATTAATGCTTTTTTATAAAATCTCCATGAAACTTTCAGGAAAATTAATAATTAGATAAAAGATAGGGATTCTTTCATTATTCCGTTTGCATTGGCGTTGCTGCAAGACGATAAGAAATCATCATTTGAAGATATTTAATAACTAAAACCAGAAATAACAACGCTCGAATAACAGTAACGGAATAATCCTTTCAAATTTAATATAAACACAAAAGATTTCAGAATTTCATAATTCAAAACAACAAATTGGAAATAAACATCATGAGTCATGCAAATGAAATTCTTTTCTTTTTAATTGTTATTCCTAGCGATAAAGATCTCATAATTAAACATTGTGACTGGGATCAGAGCCGAAATGATGTTTATTATTTCTTCAATTTCTGCACAGCAACGATCTTAATTTCGATAGAATTAATTTTTGTTTTTGTGTTCTGTTATGCTTTCATCTATGAAAATAATTAAACACTCATTCAATAGTACGGTTAACCCATATTACGAAAATTCGCTTTTATCATTTTAAATACTGAGTGGGAAATTTTATAAAGTACCAAGAGTCATTCAATTAGAGAAAATTGGATTATTATATTCTATGTATTTAAATTAACTAGAACATTTGACCTCATGACAATATCTTTAATAAAGCAATTATCATACAGCCGAAATTATCGAGATATTACAATATATTAAATATTAATATTAAATATTCTTGTACATATTTATTTCTCTGGGGAGTGTTCTGTTTCTGCTGATAATAATATTTTAATAATTCAGTAGAATTTCACTAACCCATTGAATTCGAATTTTTAGATAAATTCGACTTTCTCTGTAATCTCTTGAATCTCCAATACCATGATGTTAAAATACTATTTATATTTAGAATTTGTTTTGTTTCATTCAAATTTATGATGGGAAATTGAATCTTAAATATTTTTTGGATAGTTTTTCATTGTTAGACACAACCATAACTTGTGTCTTCAGTGATCGTTAAGTCGATGATTTTTAAGCCCCGGAATTCAAGAAAGTTACTAATCATTCAATTGATTCCTCAATAAAGCAATAAATTATTTCTCAACATTTTTCTCAAAAATAAAATTTTACAAGAGGTAAAATATTTTGTTTTAATACAGAGATAAAATATTTGAAAGGCTCTGCACAGTTTGTTCCTAATCTTAGTAACTTATTTATTACGATTATTATTTTTAATGCTATTTCACTTCATTAATTACATTATGTACTTTTTATTTGCCAGCAATATCACTGATTAAAACTGTTACATACTACATATAAATCAATTTAAGTGAAGGTAAATGAAATTGCTTTGATTATTTTACTTTTTAAAAATGTTAGATATGCAAATAATTAAGGAAATATATATTGTAACAAGAGGGAATGCATTTTCCTTCAGTTTTTTTTTTCATATTTCCACAAACAGATAACTTCACATTCTTCTTTGTTTAATGAAGTAATTATTCGTTTTGCAACAATGTGCTTTTACACTGACTGATTTTTCATTTAACGAAGATAATAGAATATTGTTACGGAAATTCTAAAATCATCCAGATAGGTGTAAGGTGAAAAGCGTCTAACAGGGTCAATAACGAATAAAGACACGTTATTTACAGACGAATTCATAGCAGCAAAATACTAAAGAAGCGAACTCAAAACAACATTTGCAATAAAGAGCAGTACGTAAGCAGTAATCGTAGCAGTCCAAAGTAGAGTAGTTAAGAATTCACTCAACTAATCACTTGAGCTCAACTCAACAGCTCTCTTTCCACATGTCCGACTGACTGAGCTTTGTCTCTTGGCTTTTTTAAGCTCCCCCCGCTAGTGTGTTGTGAAAGTTTAGAGAGGGGGTACATTTTCAGGTGTCTCCTTCGTCATCTGACTCTGGTTCAAAATTGCCAGATAAGTCTCAAAATAACCCTGGTGTTGCTTTAAAACGCGAAGTTAATTTAACTAAACTTGACTTTTTAAAAGTTTTCACTACAGGGAAATAGATACTTCGTTCCTAATCGAATAGATAGGATTAGAAACTCCGCTTCTTCTTTAACAGATATTTCATTCCTAATCGATATATTGACAATATTCCAGCTGTTCCTGTAATTTTCAATTTTTCCGCCTAAATCTAAATCCATCGCCAAATTGTGATATTGTCGTCAAATCTTTTGCCACCAAGCTGGGGATCCATTCATCCGATATTTAGCAACCGTAGAGCTATTTGTAAAATTTCCTTACCATGAAAGTGACTGTGCAGGGAAGCAATACTGCAAATTTGTAATTCGTTATTCTTTTTGAAAAAATGCATAATCTAAATCACTGTTGATTTATATCCATAAATATTAGCAGCGCAATTATTTTTGATAAATTTACACACCAAATTTCCTTAAACAATTGATTTAATGGTTGTGGATAGGTTCAAAATTAATTAAAATGAGGAGATTATTTAAAACATCGATGAAATTTTTAATAATCATAAAACTTTATCTTTGATTATTCATTATACAAGAAAGTCAAAATCTTTTGAATTAAAAAACTGTGATGAAACATATATCTTTATTTACTTAATTTCTCTAAGTCTCTTAAAACATATTATTCCTTAAAGTATTTTTCACTGAGGGATTGATATTTTTTTCTTAAATAATTTATCAACTGAGCTTTGAGAGAATTCATAAATTAGGGAATATTTTAATGTACTCTTCTTAAAAGTTATTTTTATCAATGCTAGAATATTACTCTTCAGATAAAGCAATAAATATTGCTCCTAGGAAAACCTTTATATATATATACACACACATAAATATTTCCAGCAAGTGATATTGATATAGCATTAATCAATACAAAGCCCAGTGCCCCATCCGAATTTTGAAAATATAATCATCAAATATAGACTACACTCCAAAAAATATTATGCTTGAATGTGGAATGGATGTCAGTCCTAGATAATTAGGTATAAAACATTTTAGAGCTGATATAGGGTAATAGACGATCAATAAATCTTAATTATTCAAACAAGTTTATTAAACTATTTGTAAATACTAAGTAATATGGTAATTATAAAGGCAAATATTAATAAAAATATAATTAAAATGCTTAAAATGTTTGTAATTGTTTTTTAAAACAAAGTGACTGATATATTGAATCGTATATTATATGTCACTATTTCAGAAGGAGCAATATTTCTTTCAAGGACAATCAATGTTAAGAGCTATTAAGAAGCTTATTCCGTTGTACATAAAATCAATATAATGCATACTGGTTATATATTATTCAAATTCATCACAATTTTTACACAAATAACTTGGGATTTCTTATTCAAATCTTTTTCAGTGATTTAGACTATTTATATATCAAATACCCCTGAGTAAGGGGACGATATATCATTAAAAGGTTTGAAACAAAAAATCTTTATAATGCTGTTAGATTTATTATTATGATGCCTTAACATTATTCAGTTATATTTATTATGACTGAAAGTAGAAATTTGTCTTTCGACTGTTAGATGGCGCATTGCAGGTGAAACTGTTAGAATTAATCTTACAAAACCTGATACCAACATGCTTCGGAGGATGGAAATATGTACATTATAATAATTTTTTAACATTTTAATTAGTTTTAATTAAAGTGGAATGAAATTTCAATTATTTTAGAGCTAACTTTTGAAAATATAGTTTCACATGAAAGCGGTTACCATATTTATCAGGATAAAATTCAAAAAAATTAAGACCCACTAAAAATTTATTCATTTATATTTTCAATGATATATTTAATTGTATAATTTTTCTTCATGTTTAACAGATTTTTAAAAATATTTCTTGGTATGATTTTCGAAAGTAACTTCATTTGCTGAAAATATAGAAAGACGTACTTTCTTGCTTCATCAAAATTTTAAATCGTTTGTTTCCTTTCGTTGATTAAAAAAATACTTTTATCACTAATTACTTTTTAAATCAGTAATTTTACTTTACTTTTAAACAATGAAAAGATAGAAAGTGATTTTATACTTTTGAAAACATTAAATATTCCCGTTTCTAACTCTGTCTTAATAATAAAATAACTTTTATTTCAGAATTAGATTTTTCATGTAATATTTAGTATATGTACAGAAATTTTTTAGGAAACTTTGAACTTCTATAATATGCGTGCTTTTAACAATACATTTAATAAGAGAATCTCAATCATATTTATTTTAAGAATTTTGAGAAAACTCTGTTTGATAATTTATATTATTAACAGTAATAGGATATTATTATTATTTATTCGATATAAACATACTAATTATACAATTTATAATCACCTGATCAATTTGATAAACCATTCAAGTCAAAGACTATTTCTTTAAAAAAAATTATAACCATGACACATTATAAATAGAAATATAAAAAATAAATACCAGTATGCCAAATTTAATTAAAGATATATTTGTGGTAAACCGAAAGAGATTTTTAAAAAATCAGCATTAAAAACATCTGTATTTAATTTCAAAAATGGTTTTATGCAAATTTAAAGAATGGGATAATCCGATTAATAAAATAAGTAAATAAATAAACATTACTTTATTTTTTTTATTAAATTAGAGGCTAAGCTCAATTTGATAACAATAAAGTTAGAACTCAAATTAGCACAAGAGAGTTAGAACTAAAATTAGCACAAGATAACAAAACTTTTTTTCATCAAATTAGAGGACAACAATTGAGCTCAATCAGTTCGCACAAAAAACAAGAAAATAAAGGCCTATTGGATAATGATAACAAAGAAGAAAAGCAAATAAACTGCAAATTGTTTTGTTGGATGAAGTTCCTTACGTAAACAATATTGGCATTATTTAGAATTAAATTCCTCACTTCGAAACTTGGCCAGTTTATAAAAATAATAAGAGTTGTCACTCCGTTCACTATGTAATCAGTTGAGGAATATTTAACAATAAAGAAACCAAAATATTCTACACAACAAAATTGTAATGATTTGATCGCTACTGATCAAAATAGAGAATGGAGTTTCAGACAAATATTTTATTTACAACTATATATATATGCAGAAGAACAATTTGTTCTAATCTAGATTAAATATTTGCTATGTATACAACAGAAGAAGGTTGAAGGTCTATATTGAAAAGAGTTATCCGTTACTTCGAAGAAAATCACCATAAGACGCTAACAGGGTGTTAGCCAGAGCCGCTACCAGGGTGGAGCTTCAAAATGCCACAGTCCTCAATCGAAAGGTCTCTTTTCTCTTCAAAGGTAAACCTGCACTTTACCGCTGCCCTAAGTCCGCCACCTCAATTCCTATTCGTCCATGTTAGTTCTTCATCGGCCAATCATCCGACAAAAATTTCACTCAATTGTGCATCAGTCTTCCGTGGCTTGGGGTTGTACATCAGTGACTCTTCCTAGCAATTTTCGGCTCTGAAACACGTGTAGACGCTCTGAAACACAATGCTATTCCTTCACAAAGGAACCACCCAGCATACACATGTTTGACACCCAGACACTGTTCTTTTGAAGTAGCTACAGGTTTCTACCCCACAATGAATTTTACATGTGGTCTAATAACCAGATGCGAACCAGTCAGCGATAAGGAGATTCACACTCTTGAAATCTAGTAGATTTTAACAATGGAGGGCGTTAACAGATGGTGTGCAGCTGTCTCGAAATGCCGCTTATCCTGAATGGGACAGGGGAGCGTTACAAGCAAGATTCCACTTTCACATCGGATTTAAAGAACACCGGGTATAACTATATTGTGATTATTTTCTAATACATGAAGAACTCGAATTCCAAATTTAACTTATTTTTAAGGCAACATTTTTTCAGTACTACGACTCTACATCAATGAATTGCTCACATTTAGAACCAATTTCTAATAATGCAAGCATAGAAAGAACTGACTCCTCGTTCTCCAAGATACCACGCTTACATTAGAATTAAGAAACACCATTTTCACATAAGATGCCTACTCAATAAAATTATGGCTCGAATCTCTTATCCTGATCTCTCTTATATTAAATGTGATAACTTTCAGCCTAGCAACCTCAGCCTTAAATAGGTTTCTAGACGAGAAAGACAAGAAAAACACACCAGAGAAAATCGACTAGTTTATCGCTTCACTGAAAATATTCTGCTCTCATCTGATAACGAACACATATGGCGGATGAACATGATTTTAAAAGTATACCAAGTCAATGTCTGAATGTCTAGCCTAAACGAACTAACATACAAAGAAAAGATCCTAAATGACAGGGGGTTGACTCGTTTTCAAAAATCGTACGTGTCTTTGTCCAGGCAGAAACGTGACAGGCGTTGTAACGCAATAAAATTCGAAAATATGCCCGTCTTTCTTATTTAAATTGAATCCTCGCTTCTCTTTGCTTCTTTTGGATTAAGTTACGACAGAATATATATATATTTATAACTTCTATCCAGCTGTCTATATTATATAAATATATACTCTGCTAGGAAAATTCACGTAAATTTTTGTATCTGACGGATTGGAACTTTGTTAAACTTAAAACAAACAACATTGGAGAAAATCGACAGTCCTTTACTCTCATAGTTTTGAAAAATTTAGGACTATTGGTATGAAGAATCGGATTGAAGTAAGGTATACAAATTTTGAAGGGGAAAATAATTTTCATCTCTTTTTTTCCATAATATATTGTGAATTTTAAAATAATTCTTGATTTATTGAAATATTTTCCATTTGCAAAATTTTTGTATAGCAAATATTTCATGATACTCACCATTTGAAAAAAAAATCTTATATTAATGTACTTTTGCAATCAGATCGGATATTTTATGTTAAATATAGTTTTTATTAAAACATCCCTATTATAATCAAGTTAATTATCATTGAGTGGACAATGGATTTAAAATAAGAAAAATGAGCGAAAAAGGGCAATTTTATTTTTAAAACTTCATTACCAAAATGAATGTTTATAACCAAATAAAATAGTGTTATACTATAAAATTAAAATAAATATTTGAAGGGTTAAGATGAAAAAAAGAACATCTTAATGACTTTTTTCAAAACGATCTAATAATTGAATTTGAATATCTTTGGAATGTTGCAGGTGTCGGAGTTTTTAAAGAAATGATGACACATGAAAATCACATGAAAATGATAATAAAGATTTCAATTAAGCATTAAAAGGAAATGGGGTGTACATTTTATTTTTCGAGTTGTTTTTAGCTAGTTAAAACTTTATTTTAGTTCAGGAAAACATAAAATTCTAATGATTATTCAATTAAGTGTGCATAAAAATATTTCTAAAATATTACCATTTAATTGAAATAGCAAAATTGTAGTTATGTTTAAAGTAAATTTACATTCGGTAATAATTAAAAAATAATATAAAAAGTTAAAAATTAAGTCACCTGAAATACTGTAAAAATTTTTAAGTATATATATCTTTTAATTTAAAAAAAAAATTACATTTCGTTGTAAAATGCTTTTTAAAGAAGTTTGACGTGTTTATATTTTAGTGCATGCGCATAAAAAAATTTCAGAACCCCAATTGAATACTTTCCACAAATGTGTAATAGAGTCCATTGTCTCCTTAAATATATTCAGTGATTGATTAAAAAATATATTTTAGTAGCAAACTTCATCAAATAATTCAATAATAGAATCTAAGCATTTACTTTTCGAATTTGATTTTATCTTATCATTTATTTTTATTAAAAATTTTTGTGCTTTTAAAAATAAAAATCCCGCCTCTTCCCAATATTAAGAGACAAAAACTAACAATTGTTCGATTAAATATTTTTGAAATTAAACAAATAATATTAAAAATAATTCAATTAATATTTAGATCAACAAAGAATTTTTTTCTTTTTGTTGTTATTTATTAAATAACTAAAAAAAATATTGATTTTTGGAAGCATTAAACTCACATTATTCATCTTAACGTGAAAAGAACTGAAATCCTTGCATTTAACTAATTGATTTACTGCCTGTTGATTTCGATTTTCATTGTAAACTGCTAAAACTCTATTTAAAATATTAAAAATTAATTAAATTTAATTATGAATTGCTATTTAAAAAAACTGTATTGACATCGAGTGTCATCCACGACAGTTAAAAAAATACATTTGAACTTGAATGGATAAATAAAAGTATATAATTAGCGAATGAAAATTTGAACAATATATATAAATATATACAGGATAAGTGAGCTAATAGAAGAAATTGAAAAATGCAATAATGTTATCGTATCTTTTAAAGAGATCTTGTGACATAATATAGATGAATACCATTAATTTTCATTCACTGATATTTCTAGTGTCTCTTGAAGCAAATCTCTAATTTAGATGAATATTAAACGACCTCTGATTTCTATTTTGGATGGTAATTTACATCTTCGAAACTAATTATTGTCGCTCTAGACAAGCAATAATCACTCACCACAGCCGACATGCAAAAGCAACAAATATAAATGAATCTTTTGTTTCCCATACAAATTTATTAGAAAGCTACAGTAAAGTTTGCTCAGCATTGCTTGACAAAATAGACAAGGAATTCCATTCAAGATACGGAAGTGGCAGGTCACATTGTTTGCTACTCTTCTGACTTGACCTTTGGCATTGCTGCTGAGAAGTTGCAGGTACAACAGGTAATTGAAGGCATTTTGAATAAGAGATTTAATCATTTTGTAATTGAGACAGGCTTAGAATACAGATAACATTAATTCTGATTTCATTTGCTTAGTTGAATTAAAGATGATGGGCTGTATGTGTTGTGATATTACTGCAATAAAAGCGGAATATTTCCTATATAAGAGAAGTACGTGCATACAGGTATACAGGGTGCACCAGAGAAACTTACTTATTTGAAAAGGCAATAAAAACAAAAGTACTTCAGTTATTGTTTTAATTATTTTTTATTTGAGAAAACAATATCCCAGTTTTTGTTTCATACAGTTTTAAAAAAAATAACATCGATTAAATGGTGACCCCCATTGCGCACACACTGATTAAGTTGATTTTCGAAGTTCGCGTCCACTCTTTACAGCATCTCTATCAGTATGTTGGCAATGGCGTCACGAATGTTGTTCTTGAGGTGATCTATTGCCTGTGATTGATCGACATAAACAAGAGATTTCAAAATGAGCCTCCTCACTGAAAAAAAAGACCGCGTCTTCAGGCAGGTTGTCAAACAGCATTTCAGATGCATTTTTTCGGGCAACAAAATAGTGTTCAGTTAATTCTTGCACAACAGCCAATTTATAGGGATGAAATTGAAGGTATTGATGGATAATTCGTCAAAGAGTGGTGTCAGAAATTCCCAGAGCAGCTGCGTGTTTGCGAGCCGAACGCAGAACTGACTGCCTCACTCTTTTGACATTTTCCAGAGTTCTGGTGGTCCATTGAAGGATATTTCTGGGTTTAGCGACACTCCCGAAATGAGTTAACCCACGACAGAATCGAATTACAGCCAGGAAAGGGTCTGTGAGGAGGAATTTTAAAACGAGCGCACATTGCATAGCAACAAGTGAGCGACCGTTAGAAAAGAAGCTCTTGACGGCGAAGGCCCGCTGTGCTGTAGACCATAGCATAATGGCAACTGACAAGAGGGAGGAACAAACTTGGGAACTTCCCCCTCCAGTAGCACCACTATTACCCCTCTACCCATCCAACTCACGGCTCGGGAGTTTTTTCAAATAAGTTGGTTTCTCTGGCGCACTCTGTAGATAACGGTATACATTTTTAAAGACTCAGAAGATTTGGAAAAAATATTCTTTCCTCTTGTTTCCTTCCATTAATGTTTTCAATGCTTTAAATTAACTGGAAAAATTAAAATTTCCAAAGATAAAGAATTATGGCTTAAATAATTATTCCTTGATATTAACAATCGGTTTATTGTACCTTATGGCCTAGATTTTGACATACATTGAATCCAGATTAATGTATAAATAAATGAAAAATATTTAATTAATTTATATGTATTCATTATTACATCACATCGTATGAACTAAAAGTAGCAAAATATTAAAATTCTCTATTTTAAAAAAAAACTCTCTGCAGAATTTTACTTAGGATAATTCTACAAAGGCAAAAATTGAAGAAAAAAAAAAATTACTTTGTTACGTACCGAAGATTTTAACCATAGAATTGCGGAAGGTTTTCTGAATAAATTCATACTGAAAAAAATTGCTCATTATTTTTCAAAAGAAAAATTTCAGGCTAGTGCCATGACCAAAGAATTCAAAATTTCTGCTATTAAATCATCCTATTCTTTTATTTAAAACTGCACTAACTCTAATAAATAGCAGGAAATATAGCAAACAACTCAACAGCTAATAGTGTAATTTTTCAACTCGTTTAATCACAATATCTGCATGAGAAAAGCTATAGTTGAAAAAAAAAATGATAAGCAATGAATTAATTCTAATTTCAAGATATTATTATCACATGAAAAATTCTTCATTGTAGTTTCGAAAAGACAGCTCTACTAGAAACTGATACACATGTGTAATTTTTTTCTATGAAGATGTTTTTGTTACGTTATGTTGCTAATGTTGAATTAGCTATAATTTAATAATTTATAAGAATCATTAAGATAAAAGGCATAATTGCATTTCCAAAATTATATTTTTCTAAAAAATTCATGGCTGAAAATTGGTGGAAAATTGTTATTAAAGCAATAAGATACTTTTATAAAAAAGCACAATTTTTATTAGTGCAATAAAATAATTTAAATTAAAGAATTTTTTTTTTTATCAAAAGCCCGCAGAAAAAACTCAAACGTGTCAGAGACGAAATAACTAATCAGTTTTTTTAAAAAATTTTACAGTAGAATTTTAATAATATTTACAATATATATATTGATATTTATTAAACATAAGCAACTTTACTTCTTATCGGATAGATTGTTAGTTACTTTCCTGATAGCTATGTTTTCAGTGCTTCATATGTTCGTTGTTTTCGTTTTATTATAAGATATTTTATAAAAAAACATTTTCTACTTTTCAGTACATTAATATTTATCTTATTTGCGCGGCACGTCTCATTTTATTTTTAAAAAATTGTGTAATATATTTATAATAATATAATATATAAAATATTTTTTAAATTCTTTTATTTACAGTTTTACTTTTCAATGTATTTCATAAATTATTATTGTAATAGATCATACAATGAATTTTATTCTTTCTTTACCAAATAGCATATTTACAATGGGAACAAAATTTAATTGAAACCAATCGAATAATGTTAATTAAGTTCTGAATTATGAAACCATTATATTATATTAGAAAACTGGCATCCGCATAAAATTTCAAATAAATAGCATCTCAGGAATTCAATGATACTTTATTATAATA
Organism: Argiope trifasciata; assembly: GCA_026543055.1. Lineage (NCBI taxonomy): Eukaryota > Metazoa > Arthropoda > Arachnida > Araneae > Araneidae > Argiope > Argiope trifasciata. Next base: position 8,902,600 of record JAPMOQ010023642.1, on the reverse strand, counting down.
AACAGAGAATCTGCAAAAATTAGACAGCTATGTTAAGTATGGGTAAAAATATATTAATTTAAATGGAATTTCATTAAAAAGTCAGAATTCAGCTTTTAAATTAGACATGCAAAGTAAAAATGATTATACCTGATGAGCAATCATAATAATTTTTCTGTATTTAGTAAGAGTGTGATTGAATTCCTTCTTTATTTGTACAAATGATAATTACCTTGTATTAAAAAGTACAATGAATGGAAAATTTTGCCGGCTTATCTTAAGTATTATCCATGATGTGAAACAAAACAGATTCGAAATCAATTCAAAAGGTAACTTTAAAATTATATGACCAATGAAAGATTCCTAAAACGACGTAATCATTTACGATATTACGACAGGTAATTGAATCTAATTTTATAACATTTTAAAGATAGAAGTTTCCATATTTTATTAATAAACGTATAAAAAATAAGAGATAGGAATGTTAATGGTATGGATATTAAAATAAGCTCAGATTCTATTTGATTCTAGTAATTATATTTTATAATATCTATGAAATATTGCTTTAGAATCTAATAGGAGAATCTTAATAAATAATTATTAGATTCTAATAACATCTAATAAAAATTATTAGATGTTGATTATCTCTTTTCACAGATTTTTTTAAGCGAATGTAAGACTGTATTAATCAGATATATATTTCATAGATGGTAAAAGTAATTTAAGGAACATGAATTTTTAAAGAATTTTCAAAACATATATAATAAAAGTACACCTATAAATATTAAGAAGTGTTTTGTAGAAAGGAAGAAAAGAAAAAGAGAGAAAATATTTAACAATATTTCAAAATTTATATATAATAAGTAAAATATACTAGTAAAACGAGGCACAAATAAATTAAATTTAAATACTCCTGGAGAAAAAAATGATATACATATAAATATTTTTTGAAAATTTTTCAATAATTAAAATATTTTAGCAAAGTTATTTTCTTAGGGTTGAAGAAAACTCACATTTAAGCTGGTCTTTCGTCAACCTCTACCGCTTTTGAAATTGACAAAATAGCCCTTTTTTATTCAATTTATATTTCTTCTAATGATTAAAATCAGAGCACACTTTTTCACTGCAGTTAGTTTAAACAAAAATTTTTATCGGAAAACTTTGTTCGATTATAGAAATTTTATTTGATGTGCAGAAATTGCTTTCGATTCCAGAAAAATTGGTATCCATTATTTTGCAATAAAACTGAGGAAAAAAATTCAATTCACAGATATTTTTCATCTGCGGAAATTTGATTGAATGGACAGTGAAAAATAAGCTAGAAATTGTATTATTATCAGAATAAAATATGATCAATGATCATAATAATCAAATCATAAATATGATCAAACTGCGATTGTTAGATGTTCTAATGAAATTGTGGTAAATGGCTCCCTTTTGCTTATGAAGACAACAAAACGTTTCCTTTTATCGTCTTTCTATGATACTTGCAAAGTGGTAAGAACAATAAATAATGTTACATTAATTTTATGATCTTGACTGATTTAGTATAACATAATTGCCCCTTTCATATATATGGTGGACTTCCGTAAAACATGAATTCTTATTACAAGAAAAAAAAAATTGCTGTTCATTCATATCACGCAAAGCGGCTATGTGTGTAATAAATACATATAATAATATATATATATATATATATATATATATATATATATGTGTGTGTGTGTGTGTGTGTGTGTGGTGGTGTGTGTGTGTGTTTGTTGGTTTGTGTGGCGCGCGCACGCGCGTATGTGTGTTAGAGGGAATAACATTGTGGTCACAAAAGTAATCAGTTTTTAGAGGGATTGAGAGTTTAAAAAAATTATGAATGGAATAAAGCTAAATTTGATATACAGCCTCTGGAATGACATGGCTGTATGAATTCTACAAAGTAACGAAAGTCACAGAATGAAATATTATACTGTTATTCAGAATATAGATAGTATAGGATATGGTAATATTCTGGCGCAAGATTCTTTTCTAGGATATGCTGCACCGAAAATACAGTTCTTTTATTGAATTTTTCTATTTTACCATGAAATTCGTCGTAAAAACACTTGTAGAACTGTAAGTAAAAAAATGAGTAAATTTAAATTTCACTGAAATCTCCGATTTTCGTTAAAAACTGGAATACATTTATGTGAGGTTTTTCCTCTAGAAGAAAAGACAAGTTAAAATCAGAGGAGTTAAACAAGTTCACACGGTCTCTATAAAAATCAGAACATTCAATGTAAATATGGTCGATATTCAGTGGAACATTGCATGAGCCGCAAACAGGCGGAGATTCTCCAAACAGTAAGTGTCTGTGTGTCATGCGTGAATGGCCGATGCGCAGTCGAGTCAGAATTACATCAAATTTTCGGTTAAAATTCCAAGGCGTAGTATATGGTTTTACGTCGTGGAGTTTATTATTTACTTCCTGATTCCAGGCATTTTGCCGTAGCATCCACTTACGTAGTGCACTCTTGATATCGGTATAATGAAGAGGCAAGGAACGATACGTATTAGCAATTTTGGCAGCGGTGATTGCCTGGTCACTACCTGTTATACCGACATGAGCTGGCATCCAGAAGAACAAAATTTTATAGCCCCTCCAATGTATGGATTGCAAGCGCTTAAATTCCTGTGTAAGATCATGGGAATTTATACCACTATTCAAGGATTCCTGAGCACTTAAAGAATCGGACTGAATAATAGAATTTACTGGATGTTTTTCTGAAAGATATTTAAGATAAGGGGAACGTTTTCCGTTTTGTTCTTATGTGACAAAAACGGTTGTGTATAGTTGTGCACTGAACATACAGATGCATATCTTTCTCTTAAAATATTAGTCATTTCTTGTAAATCGCTAATATCTTGACCATTCACTCTTAAATATGATACAGGATATTCTGATTAAATACCACGTGATTTTTTTACTAGAGTCCACGTGTCTGTGACTGATACAGAAGAATTAATATTGGATGTAAGTATAATCCAAGAATTCCATTACTCTTGACGCCGAGTACGTCTAACTATAGCTTTAGCTCTTTGAGATACTATAAAATTTGCCGTAGAGGGCCATCTTCGAAACTTGTTCCCTGTAATTTGTCGATTTCTATGAGTTCCTGCACATTGACTGCTCCACCAAGGTTTCCGAAATTTAGGGAAAGCAGTGTTAGATTTTGGAATAGTTTCATCTGCTGCTCGGATTATTGAGGAAGTCACATTACCGACTACAACATAAAGTCTGGATGTTCCACCATGTCCTTTGATATTTTGGCTCAGCTAACAAAACTCTTTCAATCAGCTTTATCAAAAATATAACGCTTAGATCAATGCAGTGCTCTGACAAGTATATTATTTTGAGCGAGGAAAATTGGAAAATGATCGCTTTCACTTAAGTCGTTTCCCACTCGAAAAGTGAAAAACAGAGTAATTGGTGCTGAGCAGAGAACAAGATTTAGACAATGGAAAGTTTTGCTACCCAAATGAAAATGAGTGTGGTCACCATTATTTAAAAGATGACAGTGCAGGCAATTCGGTAACTAATCTAGGAAGTTCATGCTTATCAATAGTGGAAATAGGAAGCAAGTAAAGAGAACAAACTTTAATTAAACGTGGAATCGCAACCCGGATCGTAACCGCTTGCAGTTGTGTGTGAAGTGGGATTGCAGATGAGGGATGGTAATGAGAAACTAGGAGAGCAAGACTTCCTGAGGCTCTATCAGAGTTACCATCTTTCTATGTTCATCAAACTATAACGTTTAGGTTTTGCTGGATCAGTTGATTTTAAGCATGTTTCTTGATATACCATGCAGACAGGATGAAAATTATTGATAAAGTACTTGACCTGGTGCAGTTTGTTGCGAAATCCCCGACAGTTCCAAGAAATAAGTGTGGCCATAAAAATCAGCGTTTGCGTTGTAATTTTTTCTTAACTTTGCCCGCAGTACCATCATCGGGCTGCGCAGAACAATCCATGTCCATTTCAAATAGGTTTGAAAAGGAAGGGTTATTAGATGAAAGCTCATCAGATAGAAGTGAATTTCTAATATCAGAAGATTTTAATTTATTTCGAAGTTCTTTTGTCGGTTTATTGTTAATGAATGCTTCTGGGTCTGAATGTGAAGCAATAGCTGTAACAGGTGAATTACAACTGGGACTAGCGTCGTGAGACGGAAGTTCAGATGCATAATAGGTAATTATGTTTGAAAGTTTTTTTTTTCTGTGTTGTATTAACTTTTAAAGGTTGTAGTTTTTTTAGGGGAGGGCAAACAACCTTCGTCAGTAATTCTTCAGTTTGAGTTGAACCGAAATTTGTATTTTCTGGTTTTGATTTCAAAAGAGAGAAATACGATACACCGGACTTGGGCATTCTATCATTTACTATTTGGCAGTCTTCTCTAAAGGATATATTGTTTTTGATTTTAATGGCCAGGATTTCTTTCTCCGTTTGCCATTTAGGGCAAAATTTAGAAGATGCTGCATGAGCGCATGCACAGTCACGGCATTTAACCGTTTCTGACTCGCATGCATTTGTATCGTGATCCAATGAAGAAAATTTACTACATACCATTGTACCGCGGCGTGATTATCGGGAATGTCCATACATCTGACATTGATAACATCTCAGAGAGTTAGGTATGTATGTACGAATGTTACAACGAAAATAGCCAGCACTTATGAATTTTGGAATTACAGGTGTTTCAAATGTGACAATAACATACTTTGTAGGAATTAAATGTCCGTCACATCGAACATGAAGGCGACGAGTGGAGCAGCCCCTTGGGAACATAATTCTTCTACTAATTCTGCGTCTGAATGCTCTACAAGAGATTGTTCAGAGATAACCACCCCTGAGAAATTCAATGTTTTATGAAGAGATTAAAAAGATTCGTGACTGGCCACGAACCTAAGGTAGTTAGTTTATTTAGAGCATCTGCTTGAATTTTGGATTTTGTTTGAATAAGTAGATCGCTAGAACGCATTTTCTTAGTATCCAATACTTCACCATTGGTAGATAGAATGAATTTATGAACTAGAAATGGAGAAAGCGAGTGAAACGTTTGATCTGTGCGCATGATAAAATAACGAGAGTTTGATGTTACTTCAGTGACGCTAATGAAAAAACCCATACAAGGAGGAATTTAAATTCGGGCACCGATGGTATTGCCCACTACGGATCCCAATAAGGGATGGGAATTCCTTGCTCTGGGAATATCCAGCCTCAGTATCCACCTTGACCCTAGCCGGAACTATACGCTAAGGACCACTTCCAGGAACGTCTACAAATCTTAACGCAGAAGGTGACCCCTTCGCTTAATCCCTTGCAGACTAATCACTCATATTGACTACCGGCCGATTGATACACAGGGGATCAATAGTGCATTACCCGTCTAATGGGTCGTCATCCATGGCCAATACGCGGGGGTATTTGCTGTCCATGAGAAGCAGGAAGCAAACAAAGCGGCGACAACTTCTCATGGAGAGCTCCCTAGCCTACTCTCGAGGGAAAGAAGGAAAAATCAGACAGCAGGAGGCTTAGAGGCGTGTAAACATAAAGTAAGGAAAGATACCTAGGTACCTCAGGATCGGGACACCCGTACTTACCTAAAGAAGGTGAGCCCCTGAAGGGAATCAAAATATAGAAAATTTTTCATAAGACCAGCTGGATTGTAATATTAATCAATAATAGATTTTCTGTGATATTAATAACGTTTTTCATAAGTTTTTATATATGCCTTTCTTAGCATTCGAATATCAGCAAACTTTTCATAACTCCCTCTTCATATGTTTTTCATTGCAATTAAAGACGCGAATTCAATTTTGGATGGATTCGAATTTCTTCTTTTGGATATTTGCGCTTCTAAATGTTCTTGAGAAATCTATCTCACAAAGTAATCATCAAGGTATATAAGAAATTTGGCCCCATTCCAAGAGATAGTTTTAGTCGTAAATTCTAATAAACAGGGAATATTATTTTATTTTCATCCTACAAGAGTTGTTCTAATGAAAAGGAACAAAACGATGACACTGTGGGTGTAAAAAAACATTTTATTCAAAGTAAAACCATAGAACAACGATTCCACTGATTAATGAGCCGAAGGACACCTTGTTTACAGAATTTCTGTGGCCATGACGAAGCCTAGTCCTTCACAGCGTCCTTGAGTTCGCTGTCAGAGCTGAAGCGCTTCACTTTAAAATTTTTCAGGGTGTCAAACGCATGGATATTGCAGGGGGGCATGTCCGGGTTGTAGGGTGGAGAGTACAGCTGCTCCCGCTTCTACTAGGTCAGTTCTGCGAGTGTGACCTTGGAGACATGTGGATGAGCTTAATGTGGAGTAGAACCACACCCTTCGTGAGAAGCCCGGTCTTTTGTTCTTGATGGAAATGCAGTCTTCGGAGTGTCTCACTGCACACATCGCAGCTAATGGCTTTTCTGTGCCCGAGAGGTTCAACAAGTAGCGAACCTTGAATGGAAATTGGACGGCACTCTTTGTAAGAGTCTCTGCTCTCTCCTGCGCATGCGAGAGCCCGCGAATGATCCGATCAACACCGGGGACTCCTATCGCATCCCTAGATTTATCGCTATGTTCTCACTCAGTGATATGGACAAATATGTAAATGGTTACGATGTTATAACGTTTCATACCTTTTTATTTGAAAACTCAATGCATATTTTCTTCAACTTCCAATTAAAGATGATTATATGAATATTTATAGCAAATTTTTCAAAAGTAACAGTTTGCTAGCAATGAAATAATACATCATACTGACTCTATCTCACTAAAAACATACATATGCCCAATTTCGAAATAACCAAGAAAAATTCTAAACTTGGCACTATAGAATTCTTCAAATAACTGCTTGAAACATCATTATGTAAAGAACTCTTATCTAATATTATGTTCTGTGAATCAAGATAAAAAAAAATGTCCCTTGAGATTTTTTTCCGAAGAAAAAGGAATAAAAAGTTGTGACCAAACAAAACACAGATTTTACCGCAAAAAGAACTTTTTTTTTTTTTTTTTTACAATCTTCAGATATTTCTAGTTTTTCTGGAGGAGATAAATAATAAGATTTTGCACCTGAGGAATTTCTCAGCGCCACTGCATGGAGTGACCAACCGTTTCTCTCAATCACTTGAAATCCCAAACTTTTAGATATTTGAATCAAGTTTCGGGACACATCTCTATCATTTTTAAATCCCAGAATGCAGGTTTCCAATACCCTGAGGGCGCTATCGACATTTTCATCCAGAAGCGGGGAATAGGAATAGGATTGTATTTTACAACAAAAGAAATGTTTTATATAGGAAATAATTTTGTAAAGTTATAAACCTTTGCCTCGGTCAGTTTTTTCATATGTTTCGAAATAAAAAAGAGGCTATTCATACTTGGAAACACATAAAATTTTAATTATAACTCTTAACAATTGATTTAAATGTTACTGATATAGTGTTATTCATATTTTTGCCTTTATATTGAATTTACAACTGAGGAATTCTTGCATTTTTTGTTGTATTTTATTTTCGAGAAAACAATAGCAGATGAAGTAAATTTTACGAAACTATATTGTGCAATAGAAATATATTTTTATGGGAAATAATCTTATAATTTAAAAACTTTTCCACGGTAAACCAAGTCTTTATACGTTTTCAAATAAAATTTCTTTTTCTTTTCAGTTTCAGAAAATCTTTTCTATTCTGGAGAATCACCACAATTTACATTATACCTCTTGAAATTTGTTTAAAGCGCTACTGATATAGATTAATTCATATTTTAACCTTACATTGATGAGAAATCGAAATTACAATTCTATTTTTTATTTTTGCTTGAATTTATTTTTAAAGTAGTCATGGATATCATAAAATTGTTGGATCACATTTTACAACAGAACAAATATTTTTTTAACAAAATTGGCTTGTAATGCTAAAGTTTGTATTATTGTAAGTCATGTGCTATTTTTTATTTCATTTTTCATTAAATTAAGCGGGCAGTTTTATCTTTGGCTTTCATATTTATTTGCATAATACTGAAAAATATTGCTAAGCTTTGCATCATAAAGAAGAAAATCAAAAATGCATCTTTTAGATTTTTTTAAAAAAAATTATTGTATTCAAAATTCGGTGCTCTTCTTATGATATCAAGACCATGTACTGAATTTCATTTATGTAACTTTTTGTATTTATCGTCTTCATTTGTATATGTATCAATACACCGACAAATAGATAGCCGTGTGTTGGATTTGGCATTGATCTCTAAGTTTGGAGATAAACTCATATGTAACATTCCATATCCTAACTTCTTAATTTTTAGTTTAATAATATGCACACTGATAGGTAAACATAGAAACAAATATTAATGTAAACATCGTAAGCCAAAAAATCATCAATCTGGACTGATAAATTTTTCAGTTATCATGGAAAAACTTTTGGATATAGAGTACTTATAGTGATGGATTCACATTTCTTACATTTTTAGTAACTTAATTTTTTTCGCATTATGTCTCCAAATTAGTAATTTAGTCACCAGAGGTCGTAATTTTTGTTGACAAACTAAGAAACCATAGATATTTTATATTTTGCGGGTTTTTAGTCTCATTTATATTTATAATGTAGTATTTGAAAAATTGTTCGTTTTAATTTTATTACCTTGCTATTGGAAGTTTAATAGTGCTTAGCATGTTTATACGAAATAACTTTGCAGAAATCAAAGTTTTGTTTTTTCTAATATTAATATGTATCACAGCTGATAAGAAAGTTTCTTTAAATAACTAGCGTATCGCACTCATAGATCAATGGAAAAAAAAGAGAATTTATAAATGCGAATTGATCCCAACAGAAAACTAAATGTAATCAAGAGACATTTTAATGCGATAAATTTTGATTTGACAGTTATCATTTACAATTAATAATATGATGTGTTTTGTCACTGAAATTAAAAATTGCATTACAGATATTTTAAAGTGCTTAAATTCTGAATTATCCCATAATGTAAAAATTCTGACCAATTAATAACATATTCAAGGCTTTAGAGAATTATTGCATCCTTATTCACCTCATAATCAACACTATATGTATTGATGAAATCTCCCGCATTCAAGTAGTGTCCGCCTATTATGCCTATTTTAATATGTAAGGAGAGACAGATGCCATGAGTAACATTGTTAGAAAGTTCTCTTGAATTGAAATTAAGCATCTTTCCATCTAGTGCTTTAGAATGGGGGTATGAAATTATAAAAGTGTCAGCTGAAAGATTGAGTCATTTGTTACTATGGCAACCACTCCATCATAAAAGGGACGATAAATACTAATTGCTGCTCTGAATGGGTTGCATTAGAAGATTGAAATATGACAACGAAGTGCTTGTTACAAAGATTCTTAATTAATTCAACAACAAAAGGAATAAAAAAATATTTACCTGAACTTTTGAAAGTAGTGATTAAATCTAACACAAACAAATATCACTTAAATTGCTTCATATCAATTCATTCAATGCGGAAAGGCTGAAAATTGATACGGGATATTAAGAATAGCCCATTAATACCTCAAAAGAGTGATTTAAGTAATTATTTCGAGCAAGGCTAAATAGAAATAATTCGAATTATTGAGCAGTTAATGTTTTCTGGTGTTTAATTATTTCTGTTTATTAACTGATTAGCTGCTACAGACGAAAGTGCGCGTCAAACCTAAACTACTTCTATGTATGCATTTGTTGTGTAAAATAAAACGTAATTACTAATTACCGTAAAAATACTGAATTAAATTAAAATGGGTACTAATATCAATTGACAATAAACCGTTAATTCACCTTGATAGAGAAATGCATTTACTGCAGAAATTTCACACATTCAGTGACAAAATTTTAATTGTTTAATATTGATGATTAGTATCACATGAAAAATCACTTTACTAATATTTATTCCTTTTATTATTTTATTCTCCCTTTGAGACATTAAACAACAATTGTTTTTGAAATATTGAATTGTTACTTTTTTAAATAAAAAGATAGATCTGCACTGTTCGTCTCTAGTTTTGTCAAACTAGAGACGACTTAAATTTAAACTTATATATTTAAACGACAGCAGCAACTGCCTTGCAAATCATACAATATTTATCATTGTTTTAATATTATTCATAAAGCATAGAATCTATGAGGGTCTTTTTCTGTAAAGAGGTTTCTCAAATGACTAGTTAAAAATTTGCCTCTTATAACTAACACATCCCCAATTTTCACGTTAAACTATCATAATGTTTTGTAACAAAAGTAGCAAAATTATTAGAAATTCTGGAATAAGCCATTTATCCAGAAATGAAGTTGAAGATTTGAAGAAAAAAGATAAAATAGTTTATATAATTTCCATTCTAACGGAACGTTTTGATTAAATAATTAAAGTTAAATTAATTTTTAATTAATAAATCAGATTTATTATTATATCGCAGCAAAAAATTATTATTTGAGCTAAAATCTTGAAATTCATTTTACTTAAAAAAATATATTTGAAGACAAGATTTTACTCATACATTGAATTTTGTTCTTTTATACTAACAATTTGTCATTTATGCAAGAGAGCGACTAATATTTCATAACACGTTGTTTCAGAAGCGTATCACTATCAGATAATTCATATGAAAGTTAATTTTTGCAAAAAACATTCTTTTAATCTCTATTTTTTTGCTTATATTTCTTTTTAATTATGTATTTGAAATTGTAGAAAAATAGCAAGATTTCCTGAGAATTCTGCTTCCTTTAAAGCAAGCAAACGTTGATCAATAGTTTTAATATTATTTCCTTTTAAAAAAATCAGGTTACTTTTAAAGCTATAAATGATTGATTGCAAAATCGGTCCTGTATAACCTGGAATTTAAAAACTGATTATTGCTTTTTTATTAATAAAAGGAGAGATAAATTGGTAAAAAATGTCATCTGCATCAAATAGTTAATTATTTTTTACTTTAGTGGGAAACCATCATAAAATAAAATTTTAGAGCACTGAATATATACAAAAGTTTGTCCGAAATGTATTTCATTGTCAACATTAATCTTAATCATCATATCAAATCCCTTAAAGCGATTTAATAGAATGGAAATGTCTATAAATCAGGTTTAGCAGTTTATGAATACGACTTCGTCTTGCGGATAGGCATGTATTATAATAAATAAAAGCAAAGCATTTTTAAAGAAAATGTCCCTTTTTATTTTATGTTTAAACTCATTAGTTTAAAACACAATTCTCAGAAATAACAGTATAAATTTTATTTCTTCACGTTTCACACTATCTCTTCGTAACTGCAATTTATATCACATTTAGGCATCCTTCTGGTGAGTGCTTTATCAAGAATCCACCCCTAATTAATCATTAAGAGCATCTTAATTTGTAGAATATTGTCATAATCTATGCATGAAACAAACTATTGATTTAATATTTTCTTTGAGAAAAGATATTATTTGGTTGTTGGTTTCATATAACAGCGCTCTTGTATTCTTATTTTATCAAGAATTCTTTTCTTTTGCACTAATTTTTTTTCTTTCTATGTCTCTGATTATTGCTCGTTTTTTTTCTTTACTCTTAAAGAAGTTGGGTACTTCAGTGTTAATTCTGGAAGAATGCATTACAGATTTAATTAGTTTTCTCGAGGTTTTCATCGCCCTAGCCACTGTTGAAGAATGCAGGTTATTTTTTAAACAAAATTCTCGAATTTGGAGCGTTATTAAGAATACGTTAAGACAAGAAAAAAGCGAGGTTTTTTCCTTACTTCTATTGTCCCTTTACATAGGCACGATTGAAGATATTGATTCGCGAATCCATTATGTAAATATGGGGAATTTTTATGTCTGGTATTAATTTCAAAATAAATCTTTACCATGAACTTTTTATTATGTTTCAATAGTGATTTAGCTAATTTTTAAGGTCAGAAATGTATCATAAATTCAATACTAAGCTAAATACTAATTCGATACTAAATTCAATTATAACAGAGATTCTAATCCGGTGAAACCGGAAGCATTATAGTGTAATAATATGAAGATGCATCAAATATTCAATAAAATAAATTTTATAATAAAGGATTTCCATAAATTATTTCTGGCAAATAATAAATAATTACAATAATTATTATTTAAGTGTTCAAATTCGGAATTAAATTTCCATTTGCAAATATATGTGATGATAGCAATGGATTTATAATTGCAAACTGATATATCTGTTTACTTTTATGGAAAAAGTGACAAAAAATTGATGCATGAATAATAGTTGGAATTATTTTGCAGCTGGTACAGATACTGCCCATTCTATCCTAAAAAAAGTGATCTTTCAAGTTTATTCACATGTAGCCACAAGTTTAACAAGTGGCTTTCTTATCGATTAGATGAAAAACTGATGAAAAAAGATGCGTGCTACATGGTTATAAATCTGTAAAATATTCGGTTAATTAAATACACATTTGTTATTTTCTGTGTGGCATAGTAAAAGTTCAAAGTTCAAAAGTTACCAACAACCAGAGCAATACAGAAAAGTCCAGGTGATCAACTTGCTATAATCTTAAATATGATACAAAGATCACAATAACTTATATGAAGAAATTCTTTCTTCAAGGTATTCAAGTTCAGAGTTAAATTATTCGATTTAGTAGAATTCCTTCTGAAAAAAGTTCTGTAGATTAAAATTAAGAAAATTCATTAAATTTTTCAAGCAAAATCAATATTATTTAGTAAGTATATATGAAATAAAAAAATAGTATTAATGCCATTTAAGAAGATTTAAATTTGATATTTTCTACTTTTTTGAATAACATATTTTCTTACAGAAAATATTTGAGATTTTAATGGGAGGAAGATTGGGTTTTAATACATGAATGAAAATTAACTACTCAATTTCTTTTAACTCTAAGATTGCTATCTCTTGATAAAGAAAAAAAACTGAAGATCAATCCATAAAAAACGAACATTCAATTGTTAATACTATTGAAACCAATAAAGAATCAACGCCTACTAAGAACAACAACCTTGATTTTTGAAAGTCAAGACATACTGAATAATTTTTCAAAAGAATATCACACTTTCTGAATTAGAAAGAACCACAATCTATTCAGACAACCGCTTTTTCCATAAATATCAGTTCAAATTAGTAAATTCTGAAGTTCTTCAGTGCAACATTCTTTGAATATTTTATACTAGAAATTTTCCTTAATGGTTATATATATATTTCAATTTTAGTACAACGCCTAGGACAGTAACAGGGGATAATATAAATAACTGGAGCTCAAACTATTTCATAAAAGCGGGGTGTAAAGCAATAATTCATAAATTACATTGAATGTGAATTAAGGGTTTGAATATAAATTATAATTTCGTGATTCAGATATTTTTAAATAACGCATTTTTATATTTAAAAAGTATCATTTCATGTTTTTTGTGTATCTATAAGAATGTTCCAAAATGCAGATTCATTTTCCATATCTATTTCTATCTTTAGAGTCTTTAGAAAACTAACTTAATGTACTTTAAATGGATTCTTAAGGCAACTATCAGAAATTAATAACTACTTATTTAAAGATATGTATTATGAGATATAATTTTTATCATACTTTCTAAAACTGTCCTTTCAAACATGTTTAACAGAAGTAAAAAAAATATCATAAACCTTATTAATCGCAAACGCAGTTAGTATGAAAATTAATTGAGACAAATGCTCTTAGGAGAAAGTCATGGCTCCCACAATCTTTAGATTATTCATTACTGAAATTTCATGATATCGTGAGGTATTTTTCCCCATCTGTCGCTTCTGGAAAATTTTCTGTATAAAATTTCTGACAACTTGCAAACAAATAATTTCATGCAACTAAAGCTGAAAGTATATGTGGGAGCATATTTCCTAAATTAAAAAATGAAGACATGTTTACAAGATATGTCTGAAAAGAAAGGAAAAAAGCGAGAAAATATTCTTCCAAACAAAGTTTAAATTTTATAAACTATGCATAGTTTTAAGAAAATACTTAAAATACATGGATGTAAATGTTTTCCACAATTTATTCGAAAGAACAGTCAGAATCGTCGAGGCAAAAAAGATTTCTCAACTGATGTGTGATAAAAGTAAAACAACGAAACCCTCGAAAAAAAATAAACAAATAAAATTCTTTCCGTCAACATAAGAAAAAAAAGTGACACAGAGTATAGATGTGACAGCAAAACATCAATGTTTTCTTCTGAATTTCATTTGTTTGAGAGGTAAGGAAGGAAAATACACGCATCCATGCATCCAAACTCTGTGATCTTCTGACTCAAAGGATATAGAGCTTTTGTACTTCTCCGAAGAAACCAAAACATGCTTCTTTACTTTCAATTGATTAGTTTGGAGTTTATCAATATTTTTTTCTTTGAGTCTCTTCCTGAGTATCTGAGAAACAATTCCTAGACTATAAGTTTCTCATTTTTAGATTGATATGAATGAAAACTTCTGCTTCTCTACATTTTATTCATATCATCAAAAAATCTGATTCATTAACTAGACTCTTCTAGATTGAAAATGAATCTAAAAGAAATAATGTAAATAAACAGATAACCTTTCAGATATTTTAGAAGTGGGCCATAATATATTTCAAATGCATGTACCTAATGTGATTTTTTTGCCTTTCTGGAATAAATCCCGTTTGTATTTTTAAATTTCAAACAATGTGATCCACAAGAAGAATAGTGTTCAGGAATAACGTTTTTCTGACTGCTTCTACTGGAAAAATTGATATCTCAAAATATCTACATATAAAATTAAAAAGAGTGGTTCAAGAATTGACTATTTTTGTAAAGAAGCAATTTTAAAAATTATAGATAAATTTGAAATCAATGATTCCATATGTGACAGTGGTATTATCTTAGTGTTTGACATAACTGAAATTTTTTTCTGAGTTGTGAATTTATACAGATATTTAGGGATCCATATAGATGTATGTTTTCATAAATAATATACATTTTTACGTCTAAGGTTCCTTGGTATTTGTTATTTCGCATTTTCATAGGGTAGGATTACATGTATATTATTTATAATTATTATCAATTTCCTTTAATACTATTTAAGCCTAGTGATTTGTGTAATAGTGAAGTTCATTTCTTTGCACATATGTTGTTACACACATTGTTAATGTTTTTTTGTTGTAATTATTATGAATGTATACTTTTATTTCTATTATTTATATTTATTATTATGTTATTTTCATGTAAGAACATGATAAATGTCAATATTCGTCAACATCTTTCAAATGCATATATTTACTTTATTTTATTTTTATCTTCGTGGTATGCTTATTTTTATGTTTATCACTATGCATTATGCTATTTTCCATCCAGTTTGGGATTAGTATGTTATTTTCATATTTCTTGAGCACCTTTAGCTCCTTACCCCTGTGGGGCTGGATTTCATATTGCATTGCATAAATAGATACTGCATATTATTTCTGGTTTCTTTAGTTCGGACTTCGGTGCATTATGTTCTATACATATTTTTCCCAATTCATTCACATTAAACTTTACTACACTTTTATAATAAATTAGGTAGACGCGGGCAATGAAAAATGAACCTACGTTAAAAACTAGTAGATTTTACAATTTATCAATGAATTTTTTTCCGTATTCTTGTAATTATTTCAGTGTAAAAATTCTTGAAATCTTCAGAAGATTCCAATCCGGTGTTTTTAAAAATCTCCGAGTTTTAAATTTTTCCGAGACAAAAAAAAAAGACCTATATTTTACAATTGTTTTTTGTCTATGAATACAACTCAAATAATGCTTTGAACGACTATGAATGATTTTAATGCTATCTTTTGTTATTTAATTTTAAATCTATATTTGTAGATTTCTAATAAAATGTCTTTGTTAATACCCGGGACTTAAAAACACAAAGAGCTAAATGGGTGATCAAATGTATATGTAATTATACAATTAAATGGTTGAAGATCTGTCTATTCGTATAAATTCCTAGATACGAACACAATAACTAAGAAACGCAATAATTCAGATTTATGGAATTCGGAATGCTTACGTATGATTAAAATTTTAGACGCATATTAAAGACATACAAATATATATTCATTCAGCCAATAATAAAACATCTAATATTCACAATGGTTTTCTCATTATATTACAAAACAAGTGTGATATATTATGTCACTGATTTCTGGACCTTGAAGAGATATACAATGGTTTGACCCCTTCTTCCACACTTTCGATGTTCAGTGGATATGAATTATTCTAAGAAATACTGAAAATGTAGAAGAGTTTGTTTATTTATATTAACTTCCTGTTTCATAAATCAACACCATGTCTATTTCGGAACGAACCGAGTAATTTTGAACAGAGGTCAAATGACGGGAATGACACCTGAGCTGACCCTTTCCTCCACACACTTCCAAACCATACCAGCGGGTGAACAGAGAGTCGATGAGATAAAACTTCCATTGGTGTATACCTTTATAATTGCGTTTAGAGATCTTGATAGAACGGAAAAAAATGAGTACTAAAAAAATACTTCATTGACGTTAGTTTAGCGCAAAATAATGAAACAAAACATAAATTCAAACAAAACCATCAATAAGTATATTCCATAAAAATTAATTTCTTTGAAGACAAAAATACTCGGAAAAAAACTCGGAAAATATTTTTTAGACTAAGCAAACTAGAAATTTTCTTTTAAAGGGATTAAAAGACAAAAAAATTATAAAATTAAATAGTTTAAAATGAAGAAAAAGTTTCTCAAATTGAATTAACTTAGGGATCTTTGGATTATGCGAAATGTGTCACACTAAATTCATTTTGAATCGACTGCACATTCTATAGGAGGAAAATGGAATGACTGCAACTTACATTTACTATATGACTGTGACCGCACATGAAACTACTAATTAACAATAATTATTAATAATTTATTAAATTTATTAATTAATGAAATTTCTACATTGCAATATTTATGATAAAGCTATTGCTGTTGTAAACGATTCTACTGATTGTCTTTACTAGAACGGAATTATATCATATCTATTTCTTTTTCAATCCCTACTATTAGTTCATTTCTTCTAAATTCAAAACATTTTTCATGTTTTAAAAAATTGTCTTTTAGAGGTTTTTTTTCAAGTCCTACAATTAATTGGCACTCTCCCTATATGTATTTATATATATTGTTCAAATTTTCAATAGTTAAATAAAATAGTTTTTTATTTATCCACTCAAGCTCAAATAAATTTATAAAAACTTGAAGTGAATGACACTTAATGCTAATTTAGTTTATTTCAAATATTAATTCATTAATTAAATTAAATTAATTTTTAATACTTTAAGTGGAATTTTAGCAGTTTGTAATGAAAACTGAAATCAACAGGCAGTAGCTCAATCGATAAAATGCAAGGATTCCAATATTTTTCACGTGAAGGTGACGAATGTGAGTTCCATTTATGCTAAAATTAATAATCTTTTGATACTTAATAATTTTTTAATATAAAGTAACTAAAAGGAAAAAAAAAATCTTCATTGAACCAAGTAGGAATTTAATAAATTTTTTATATTACACAGACTTGTTTTAACTACGTTTAAATGTTGCTTACCTTTTGCTGTCAAAGAACTATTGCCACCCGTAGGTTTTCTCGAGATTAAAGCTGAAGTCTGAGCTCTTCCTTTCTGGAAAAACAAACAAAAAACTGTATAAATAAACGCACACGGTGTCAAAATGTATTAAAGTTTACTTTTTTGTTTTCTAAATAGACCAAAACTTCTAAAAGTTATTTATGCTTGGTCGATGTAAAAAAAATGAAATGAAATTGATAAATTTACTTTTCACATTCATTATTTTTTCTCTCACTCTGCAACATAAGTTTTTTCAAAAGATTTTGTTCATTTTTAAATTCTAAAATATTCTAAAAAGAAGGATCTTTTTACTGAAAGTTAATATATATTTAAAATAAATAATTAAAGATAAGAAAATATTTATAAAGGTTTTATTTGTGTAGCTCTTTCTGGTGTCACTCAATATAAATTTTGAAGAGTTGATTAAAATAATTAATTTAATTTTCTTGAAACATAACGGAAGAAAGCTGACTTTCTACCAGAAAAATTCTGATTCCTCGTTGAGGCAAGTTTAATTATTTTGAAGATGTCAAACATTATTTTATTTTATGTCTCACAAGTCATAACCATGTCAGTTAAAATGTTCAATATATGTTATTAAAAAGTGGCTACAAGTTTCCACTTGAGTATGTCAAAGGCAACAAAATGATTTATGCTTTTTTAATGTGAATTTTCAAATAAATTGCCGTTTTTTTTTTGTATCACATATTAGCTTTTATTAATTTATCTCGTTTGAAAAATTTTCTCTCAGGAAATTTAAGTATTGTTAGGATTTATTCATAAAAGGTTAAAATTCTCTTGACACCCCTCTAAATTCTAAGGAGATGAAATAATCGAAAAATTTACAGCGCAAAAGTTTTTCGTTGCGATGAAATGGCAACTTTCTTAAATCCTCTTAAGGCTTTGTTTACAAATCAAATGGCTTCATAAACAATCTTCAGCTTTCTGTATAAAACTATCTCTTTCATCCAAAAGGCAAAATTTCGCCTTCGGATTGAAATGCTCCAGGTTCGTAACCCAATTTCACAAAACATCGGTCGTATTTGTAGGCCCGATGCAAGATAAATCTATTAGCTAGCCACAAAAACTCTTCCATCAGGATGATGCTGAAACTTGGAAATCAAAATATTGTCCAGTTAACTGACCAGGCTTCCCGATTAAAAAAGCTTTCCCAAATATAGCCATAGTATTTTTTACAACGTGGATACTAATATTATATATATAATTTAAATCTATATTGATTTCTAAGCTTTTATCTTAATTTAGCCCATAGTAACTTGATTCTAAAAATATTCTTTTTTTTCCAGATCCGACTCCAATTTATCTACTTAATTCATTTAAGAAATGATTTGTAAAAATGCTTAGTCAGCGAATCCCACACTGCGAGTGATTGATAAAAGTTGCTAAGCTAAACAAATAGTTTTGGAAAAAGATCCCTGCATTTCCAGTTCTTTGAGATCCACAAGTGTATAAATTCCTATGAGAAATTCAATAATCTATAAGCACTGCAAACAAGATTTTACCTGTCAAAATATGGTATAAAAGACCAGTATAAAATTTTGAAGATCTTTTCCTCATTCCTCTGCCTGTCGTTATGTGTTGTGTGTATACTTATCATTCCCCGCTTGTAGATAAACGTGCCTGCTTCTTCTTGATGGAATAAAGCGAACTTTAAAATTAAAAGTCATCATATTATATATATATAAACAAATTTTAGCGGTTTTAATTCAATCAATGTAAATTATTCTGGTTATTGCCTTTGTTTGTGCGTATGTGCATAAAAACACAACACATAAATTTATGCCTCATAAAATAATTACTTTCAATTGTTTATCACAGGTTTTTCTTAATTCAGTTTAACGTAGAAAATTATTTAACGTTACTAGAAAATTATATCGTGCTAGATCTTTTAATTTGAGCTGTACTTTGATAATGAGGACAACATTTAAACAATGGCTGCCGCACTCCAATCTCAAAAGCTCATGCAACAGCAGGACAAGGCGTCTTCTTTGATAATATTTCTTTTATCGGCTCATATTATGATATGACTATGCGCAAATTTAAGCAAAACAATCTGTTTCAAAATCTCACGTGAATATAATGAAAGAAAATGTGTGTTTTACAAAAAAAAAGAAAAAAAGAAAGCGAAATAAAACTCTTTTGAAAAACATATTTACTGTGTATTAAATATTGAATAGAATATTTGACGAATTTTTAATCCTTTTTTAATCAATATTAGATAACATGAGTTCAGATATTTAATTCAAATTAGAAAGTCAAAAATGCTTTATGTAAATAAATTATTTTCTTCTATTCTGTTTTATTTTTTTTTTTTAAGTATGTACTAACAAATGCTTTGAATACTTCTCAAAGGAAATAAAAATCAACAATAATAGCACGACTCTATACTTGACGAATGAGCGAAAGTGGCATACTTTCAAATAAATGTACTTGTGTATCATTATACCAGTCCCATCGATGAAGAGTTATTACGAACGAGCCTATAAGACAAAAATCTTTTGGTTATTTTTCTTGGCGATTAATCACTCAGGTGTGGTTAATGCTCAAGCGCCAGAAAAACGAATGTGTATTTCTAACATTTTTTTCCCAAAAGAACTACAACCAATCAAGTCACTGCGTTTTTGAGTCATCTTTTTTATATACTTGTAAAAGTACAAATCCTTCAGTCAATTGAGAAATTTGGTTCCTAATTTGATAGATATCTACACTTTAAATGAATAATCTCTGTACAAAATTTTATCCATCTAACTCTCACTTGCAGCTATTGTATTATCCTTTAAGACAATCGTATGGATAGAGTTTCACTGAATTAATTCAGTTCTAAATTTGATAGAAATCTGTAAATTTTATTTCAAAATAATATGTAAAATTTATCTTTTTAGTTAAAGAATTTCGTCATGTTTACAGAATGACAGACAAGAATAATTCCAAAAATGTATATTTTAATCACTTTTTTTCCGGTTGTTTCAAATAAATAATTCAACATATAACTACAAATGTTATCATAAAATCGCATTCACATTTGATATAATTAAATCATCTCTGTTTTAAATTATTGCTTTTACATGTTTATAAAGATACAGACAGGCAGGAGGGTAGCCCTTTGACGTACTGTGTTTAAATATTTTAGGAATATACGTATATTTCAGATGTTAAATCTGTGTACCAAATTCCATTTGCCTAGCACTCCTCATTACAATTTTATTGTGTTAAGTTGTGCTTGGACAACATGATAGAGAGCCAAATTTCTAAATGAATTTCGTTCAAAATTTGACAAAAATCTGCGAATCCATATACTAAATTACATTCGCCTGACTCAATATGTTTGTGAGTAATCATGTTAACAGACGGACAGAAAAGTAGCAATAATTCCAAAAATTTGTTTTTCGAAATCAGAAAGATCTGAAAGGTTAATATTAATTAAAATTTCGAGTTCGAATATTTTGCCGATTGCAATACAAGAAAGTAAAAAGGTAACGGCAGCAAACATAAATACGATAATAGCTCAGTGAAAATAGAATGATGCATTTAAGTGTTATACAAATATAAAGTCGTCAATTATTAATTTTAAGGATGTGTAAATTTTTAAGTATTTTAAATATTTATATGGTTTCACTTACTATAAAAATAAATAGAAATTCTTGCATCAATGTTTTTCTAAAATACAAACTCCCAATTTTTGACTCAACTCATTCTATGAGTATTAGAATAAATTATTGCAAACAAGGAAAATTTCCTGTCAAATGAATTTCAGAGAAATTAACTTTAAAATATTTATCACACTTTTTGCTTTACTATATTTAGAAATTACATTTATTTTTAAATATATTATTAAAAAGTTTTTGGGCTTCACTCGAATAAATTTCGGACTAACATATTTTTCCCCTTCCATTTGCCAAAATATTACTTAGGGTATTTTTCAAAATTCAATATCAGGTTTTATTATTAAATAAATATGCTATTCAGAATTATTTAATTATCTAATTTTAAAATATAAATACAAAAATTCTTTGAAGAAATAAAAAAAAACTTGTTAGTCATTTACATTTTATTTCTTAAATGAATTGAAATTCGCAGAACTTTGTAAAATCAATAAATTTCAAATTTCCCAACGAATTTCTTAGTTTGTGGTTTCAATATTTGATTTCAAGACAAAATTGTCCATCTATATACTTATATGCATATTTTATGTTTTTTCTTATAGAATAATTTTATAAAACTTGGTTTCCAATATATTTTTGCTTCTGATTCTCACACTGATTGAAATAATTTTCAAAAAGTATTTATTGGTTCTTAAAATATAAAATCCTTATTTCAACTATTTCGATTCCATGTTATTTTTCCAAGTATTTTTCAATCGATTTTTTATTTAAAACAATTCCGAGAATAATGAATAAAAAAGTAAATTTAATGAAGGAAGATTTTTAAATGCTCCCATTTTCTGAAAGTAATGAGAAGAAAATACAAAGTAAGTAAATTTCCGTTTCGAAATTTTATAAACGATAAATATACAAATAAAAATCTTATTTAAAACTTAAATTTTCTATTATTTTCTAGAATCCGCAAACATTTTAATAACATTTCATACGTTTATGAAAAATGCTTAGTAGCTTATATCGCATTCCAAAAATGTTAACATTGTTATTTTAAATTATAAGACGGTATATTTCGCAAAAACTAAATGTTTAGATGAATTATGACTTTTTTCAATGGTTTCGTGTTTTTTGAGAAACAAAGAAGTATTATTTGAGAATAGTTAATTTTAAGGATGAAAAGAACAGGCTACATTTTAATTTTAATGCATTATGCGTAGCTATAAGTAACTTTCGAAGGAAGAATTCTTTACAATAGATTAAATCATTGTTTATATCACAATGATTACATGACTTTCAATTACTCAATCCGCAATTTAAAAACTCTGTAATAACTTGTTTCTAAAATACAAAATAGGTGAAATTTGTTTGGATAAATTTTTAAACAAATACGAATAATCATCGAAAGATCAGAATTTTTTTTTTCTAATTTTTTGATATCCAGATATCAAAAAAATCAGAAACATAATTTTCTTCCATAGTCAGATACTCTATAATGTGTGAGAAGAAATTCTTTAAGTTCTAGTATGGAAATTTTTTTTTGTTTGATATGAACTTCTGCCAACAGATTTTCACTGAACTACTCATGTTTAAATATTTCAGGAGTAAAACTCGGCAAAACATTTTTTCAAATAGAAAAAAAAAATCTCACGTGTAGAATGAAAAAAATTAGGAAACCACTGAAGCAAAAATATTTATTTTCAATGTCAAAATGTGTATATAATATTTAAAATAATGAATTGTCATATGCTTATATTTTCCTAAATCAATAGTTTTTTAAAATTATTAATATATTTTTTTCAGAGTATAATTTACTCCTGATATAAGCAAAAAAAAATAATGCATTAATTAATTTTTTTTAAACCGAGCGATATTTTTGTAAATTTGCTGCTACTTATCAAAACACAATATAAACAATACATTTAACAAAAAAATCACTTTAACTACATTAGACAAACGAGTGAGATAATTCCAATGCTTCGAATCCCGGAGTAATTTTTTGTGTATAAAAACAGAACGAATCACAGAACGTTCCTTCCATGTGAGATGATGGTAGCAAATTACTTTCACTTTTAGATTTTAGCTATGCGGCTGAAAACGTTTGTATCAGGACTTGATTAAAACAGGTGTTCAGGGGCAAATCCGGACTCATAGGGTTTGAGCAGTTTACATGACAAACATATCTAACATTAAAAAGCACGTGCGTTAAAGAAACATCATCTCGTCACTCATCTCTCTCTTTATCACCTATTAGATGCATATTAGGTTCTAAAATTAAATTGGCGTGACGTTTTGACTTGTAACACATGAGTCCGAGCTGAAAATTTTAAAACAATATATATTTTTATCTACACAATGTTTGGTTGAATTCAGCGTGATTTATAATTATGTTTTGCTAGTAGTCCAGCTGCAAGAATACTGGCTTCCATCAGACTTTTTTTAAAAAAATATTCAACCTATACTCTTAATATTTTTTTAATTATGGTTTGAAATATTGAATATTATTTTAGTTTCGTACGAGCCGTAGGTCTGTTTGGTTTAAAGATATTACGTCAGCTTGAAAACCAAAACCAGTTGCTACGCAACAACGAAACCCAAATACTTATAAATTTATTCATAACACTAACATTATCCCCGAATTCAAAACAGTATTTCGTCCTGTAAGTGCTGCTTTACTGAATTCTGTTTTGAAGGCGTTACCGCATTTTCTATAGAATTTGAAATTATTGCCCTAATTTCGTAATTTTACAGCTGCAATAATTTAGCTGAAAGGACTCATCTCATGGCCACTTAACAACTCGTCATCTCATGTATAATAATGACTTGACAAGTTCACGAGTTGCTTGAATATGCAGAATTTTGAAACAATATATTCACTTCTACTTCGTTTATTTGCTTTAATATTCTGAGCATCGTTATAAATATGCTATTCCTCATCCTTCCTATCCTTATTAATATATTAGCATATTAAATCGTTTTCTTTTCGTAATAAATATAAAATTTTTATTCTGTATTGTTTTACAGTTTTGATTGGTTTAAATTGTAATTGAGTATTTTATGCCAAGGTTGCCTCAAAGCATAGAATATTAATTTGGATATAAAGATTATCCCAATTAAACTTCAATGTATTTTCTTTATTTGATTAAAAGGAGAAATAAATTTAATTTTGAAGAATTCACACACTAAAAAAAATTTTTTTTTTTGCATTTTGAAGGTGATGTTTGCTTATTTATTTGATATTTATTAGTCTTTTTTAAATTATAAAATATTCAAGGAAAAGGGTAAACCCTTTATTTACTGACGATACTTGAAAGCACCATTTAAATCTAGCTTATATCTTTAATATATAACTATTTTTTGCTGATGGTATTCTAAAAAACACGCAGAATGTAACCCAAATAACGTGAAGTTATTGTAAGATAAAAGTAGGAATTAAAAATATTTAACTAAAAATTGAATTAATTAAGATATTTCTGCTAATTACATTTTTTTCTTTAGTTCCCTGGGATTATTCTGCAAAGGAAACTGGACTACTGTTGCAAAAATAAAGTTGAAAAATCGATGGCAACATAATTTGGTAAATAAAGGTTTAATATGAGGATTTTATATTTAAGCATAAGGATTAATTTAAGGATTTTATATTTAAGAATAAGAATTAATTACAGGATTTTAATGGGTATTAGAGATTCATACCTTGTATGTTAAAAAAAATAGGTTATGCATAAGATTTTTATATAAGGTTTATTTAATTCTTTACATATAATCCTAATATAAGGGTTTTAATGAGTATTGATGATTCATACCTTGTGTATTTTACGTTATTTTATTAAAAGGAGAAATAAAATTATTTTGAAGAATTCGCAAAAAAAGTTATTCTTTGTAATATTTTGTGGATGATGTCTGTTTCAATCCTTTCTTCCGTTCGAATAATTCTATATCCTTCATTTGATCAGAACAATTAATTAATAGCGACATTCAAAAACTACTCTCAGTTTTCGATCAAGAACGAGATCAGTTTTGAAAAATGTAGTTAACATTGTTGATGGTTTCAAAAAATATCATTACTGAAAATTAAAGTTCCGATTTCGTATTCATGAAAGCAATTAGTTTTCTGTGCTGGTAGATAAGCTAATATGTAATTGGTATTACTTTTTAAGAATATTTGTAATGTAACTGAAGTTTCGATTGTTAATTAAAAGAATATTTTGCTACATCATTTCTAAATTAATAAATATAAAATTAACGACAATGAATAGCAATAAATTAAAAACTAAAAAAAAAATATTAAAAATTTAGAGGTCAATTGAAAAATTGGGCAATTTCGATGAGCTCATAAATAAGTTAAGTGAAATTATTATCACATTCATAATCAGTTTTAATGCTTAAAAAATATTAAAAGAAATATTTTTATGATATTCATTGTGATTTTATTTCCTACTTTTTTTCTATACAGCTACTCAAAATTTTATGTTTTTATTTCGCAGTTCAGTAGTTTAGTAAGGTTTTTTGAAATTTTTAATTAATAATTTAAAATTTGTTCCATAAACATAATAACAGTAAGTTCTCATAAATAATTCACGTAGCTCCTCATAATTAATATTATGTAATTTTGTTACTCTATATTACTCAAATTAAAAATTATATGCAATCCCCCCCCAAGAAATAGGTATTTAATTAAAATAAATCATTAATAATATACTTATTAAAACATATACTTATAAAAACTATTTTTACTATCATCACAAATATAAAGCTTGACGAAACTCATCCAGATCGCAAGGATGTAAAAAAAATAATTCTGGAAGTCCGTGGTATGTAGGAAAGAAATTAATTTAAATAAAATGTAAGCACTTCCAAATCAAAATTGCTTCATATTTTCAAAATATATATGAAATCTCTTTCTTTACTTTAATAACGCATTAATCCTTTTCGAATATTCTATTTAAACTATCCATTATAAGGGAATATCCAAAATGTAAATATTCGAAGCAAAATAGGTTAAACCATTTAGCATGCTTGCCTGATGCTAGAGATAGTCAAGTGATAGCAGTCGCTTAACACCTAGAGCGAAACCTTATTTATCTTCCTTCAGTTTTTTTTTTTTCTGGACATACTGCGCCGGTTACTTTCGATCAATGTCTACATCTTAGACACTCGAAGGAAGGTTGAAGTGTAATTTCCCGTCCTACAATCGTAAGATGACGACATTTCGCCGAGCCACTTCTTATGAGTCCAACAACTTATCGATGACTTCAAAGGATCTCTGAACTTCCCTCTCCTTCATCCGAAAAGAACGTGCTTCATTTATTTTTTATAAGTAATCAATTTTCGATTATTCTACGCAAAATGTAAATTTACTATATAAAGAAAAAATTCCCCATCTTAATAAATAAATAATGCAATACTCTTAAAGACAAAGAAAAGGTACGTTGTGATAGGAATACTGAAAGATGTGATCTGGTTGACAAACTTCTATAATTTCTACTACCAATATAGATTTAGGTACTAAACTTTATAAAAAAGTGCCCAACCTAATTCTATTCCAATAGCTATATCTAAAATTTACATTCCCATTTGGACAATTGCTGTGAATGAGCTAAAAAATTCCAATATCACACTTGAAGTACAGAGGAAAATTAAATATGACAATCGATGCTTTCAAGTATTAAAGATATATTTAAAATCAAATTTAATTAAAATAAAAACAAAGTTACTAATTTATAAACGTCCAATCAGACCTATACTTACATTCATTTTGGAAACCTGGACAATGGCACAAAAAGATGAAAATGGTGTCTTTAAGCGGGAGATTTAAGAGCTATTTTTAGAGGAATACAGGTTGGTGGCATTTGGCAGAGACACTCTTTGAGCTTCACCATGTACAAGGAACCCGACGTATTGAAATACATAAAAAACCAAAGAATTAAATGCGCAGGATATATTATTAGAATGAACAGGAAACGTACAACGCAGAAAATGTTCCTGTCGAAGCTCATTGGAACAAGAACTAGAGGTCGACCCAGACTCAGATGGGTTGAATCCATGGGCGGGGACTTCGTCACTTTAAGAGTGATTAAGTGGAAGACAATGGTCAAGAAAAGAGATGCCTGGAAGAAAATTGTTGAAAAGGACAGGGCCCACAAGGGACTGTTGTGACATTGAGGAAGGAAAAAAGGAGGCAAAACATATTTTAAGTTGTTTAAATCAATAAATGTACTGCTGAAAGAACCATGAGATCTGAAATTGTAGAAATTACATACTTCAGCAAAAACAAATCGATTTATGAAGTTTTGAATATCAATACTTTAAAAAAAATTGAGACCATTTTAAAGGTAGCCATAAGGATTTTCTGCCAACTACAATACATGATTCTTTCAACAGAATTTTTTTTTATTCGACTAAAATAATGAAATTAAAAGCTTTATAACTGTTTCGTTTTGGTAAAAGGAGAATGGAGCTGTTTTTTTAAAAAAAGTATTCGTTTTCTAAGGATATTTTATTTAATATGACTAGAAAGTTTTGGGGAAATGTATAAACACTCATACATCGTAAAATTTCAGCAGTGCATTTATTAATTCAAAATAAAACTTCTTAAGTCATCTAGAGCAATTTTAAGAGAGAAAAAAACTATGTTAATTTCTAATAAAAATCAGAAAATTAGCTCATAATTAGAGAAATAATGATACTCTGTATTCTACTGAGAATAGGTTGAAAATTTAACACTTAATTGAAATTCCTATAAACATAATATTATTAAAAGCTTAAATTATATTTACATACTATATACAATGTTTAGAAGTATATAAGGCTTCTTGCATGTGCATTTTCCCAACTACAACATTATAAACATTTAAATAAGTATATTTGAATCCAATCAGTTTTAGATTTTGGGGACACACATTTGATTTCTTAGTCAATATAAAAAATTAACAGGAAATTACTAGATAATTACTGAACCTTTTTTTAAAAATAATTACCACGTCATATTAAATAAATTAATGAAAGATTCCCTTAGCATGATAAAAATTCAGAAATTTTCGAAATTCTTAAATTTTAAAAGATATCTTTCGACAGTTATAATAAGCATTTCTAAAGAAATATGATAAAAAAACAAGAGGTTAAAATATTGAAAATCTAGCTCTTTTTTTTCATTATTCCCGTTAATAGTTGCGTTTCTGTGAGAAAGTATTCCATACTTAATAATCTTTCATCCATGCTTATAAACAGACAAAATGTGAAGAATTTATGTAATTATTTATCTGAAATTACGTCTAAGAGGCTACAAAAAAGAATATTTGATTTATTTTCGAATAGATGTGTGATATACTGAAGATCACTTCATCCATGATGGAGTTACGCGGATCGTATTAATTTATATTCCCATGATGCCTTCATCTAATATTTCCCTCCAATTGAATTTTAGAATTCATTAGTGTATCTTGTAGTTTCGGTTTTTTTTTATGTCGCTGAACAGTACAAAATGAGAATCTAAACTATATAGAGCAAAAATAATGTTTGCCTATTGACAAGGGGCAACATCACCTTGAACAGACTGTCTATAATCAATGTAGTTAATTAAAATTGGGACAACATTATAACTTGACTACATTATTATCATATAGAGATTATAACGAAGAAGAAAAATTTATTTCTAATAAATTTGGAAAAAAACTAATAATTTCTCGTTTAGGAAACCATAATGCTTCATGGAGGGCACCTAGTAATTAAGGATGAGAATCTTCTAGCAGGGTGGTTGGTTCCCACTATACTGTTGGATACACAAATAGCTAGGTTGATCCATCAATGACGAGACGTACTTCCCAAGGGAAGGGTTGTACCGTGTCAAATAATGACACTCAGGACTCAACAACAGTTCCCGCCAGTGTTGCTGTTGCTGTGATTCAGATTCAGATTTTTATTTGTGCTTTCCATTGCGTCGGAGTAACCAATTTTAAGTTTAAGGTAAAGTTATGAAATCATAACATGCTTGTAGTAAAAATCATTTTAATACAATTTTTTATTAAATTTATTTGTAGCTAATCTTAAAATATTTTTAGATTTCGGAATGTGTTGACATTTCCATTTAATGTAGAGTTCACAGAATGTTTGAGATATTTACATATTCATGCATTTTTTTGTTATTTCATAATAATTTTCATGAACGACTAAATGCTAGCACATACTTTTAAAAGATTAGAGACACATTCACCTTTCAGACAGATAAATTAGTTAAAATGAAGCATATATTCTACTAAATACTTCGTTTTATAGCTTTACTTTCTCGTATCGAAGCAAGTGTCAAATCGACGTGGTGGCTTCGAGGTAAGATATCAGACTGGTGCAAAGGTACTTCAAAAGTACTATGATTTTTTTAGGTATTATTATACTTCTATGTTACTCCTTTACCCTTTCGGCCTTAATTTTGCACTATTACAATTTTAAATATGATGTAAAAAATGTTCCTCCTACGATAAATTTGGTAAAAATAGGATTCTTTTACCCTGCAGAAAAACGAAGTCTTGTCTACAGGACGTTTTTGCGCATTAGGGTCGGAAGAGTTATAATAGAATGGTATGCATTTTTTCATAAATTAGAGATAATAGTTTAATAAAAGTAGCAATTCTGATGGACTTGATTAAATTCATTTTTCTAAATTGCCTGGTTTCCATTAAATTTCATTCTAAAGCTGCAAATTTATATCCTCCTTTTATTTCAAATTTATATTTCATATTCTAGCATAGAAAGTGGACAATAATTTCCAAACACAAGCCACTTTCTATTGCCGTAAATTCATTGACGTCATTACAGTACTTGAAGAGTGTCTTACAATCTGCCATAACAGAAAGCTAAACAAAAGGCCACATATCTATGCTCATTGTTCGCATTTCGTAGGTTCTTTTCACAAAGGTTTAAGTACCTTAAAAAGCTCTTTGAAGTACTCGCCTAAGCCATTCTGGATCGAAATCCCTACTTAAGATCAACGAACTCTTTTTAAGAGCATCTTCTTCCGCCGGAACAACGCGCCCAGAAGTAGCGAGGGTATCCAAGACACTGCGTTATAATTACAGATCATTTTCTGGTTGTGGATTCGGTCGGCAGATAAACCAAGAAAAAAGGTGAATTATTTTAAAATGGATTATTTTTATGCTGAGTTGCCTTCGTGAGTATTAAATACATTTTTGATATTTTTTTCTTATAAAATTTGCTTTAAATATTATCAGTTTCTTCTGTCAAAAAGAATTTTGCTGCAGAAATTCATTTATAAATTAATTTTAAGAATATGTTATTTAAAGGTTATTATTTGTATTAAATTTTAAGTGGGATTATCATTTAGGGTGAAGTGATTATGAGGAATTTGTGAAAGAATCATTTCATCTGAAGTGCAGAGTTTATGTCTGCCTGACACCTTGTGAATTCAATAATATCTAATATTCTTAGTGTTTTTAGGAAAATAGAGATCATCAAAAAGATTGATAATACATATTTAATAATATAACTCTTTCCAAAAGAAAAATGTTTTCTTTACAAATCTATAAACAAAAAACTCAGATGAAAGAACACAAAAAATTATAAATTTGTCCCCATCAAATTTTTTTTATCAGTTGAAAATTAGTCTTCAAATGAATAGAACTTCAACAAAAGAAAACAGCTAAATAAGCTTAAAAATCTACACAGTCTCCTTCCACTTTTAATGATTTTGAGGGAATACGAGTAATCTTCTGGACAGAAGAACTCTATTCTTCCTTATTTACTTAAGTTAGCACTTTTATTTAATTAAAAAATAGGGATTGCCAATAAATAACAAGCAGAAGATTTTTTTCCTCATTTTAAAAAATGATGTATTTTTGTTGCGATATTCTGGACAGTAAAATGCTTGTTAATCACTGCATTTAGAAATAGGATAAATAGGATTAATTATACGAAGAGCAAGTGAAAATTTGTAATCAATTGGAAAACAATTTTAAATGCATATCCTAAAAAACGAGAAGGTAGTTTTTATCGTCTTTTCTTGGACATATGGTTTAATAAATAACACATTGCAAATTCTTTTTAAACACCATTTATCTAATGGAAAATCAAAAATGCTTTCATATTTGATGAAACTTCAATAAATCTAATTAACTGTGACATGAAAAAAAAGTTCTTATATTATACGAAATGTTAATTTGAAAAAAATTGGTTGAAAGAATTTGAAGATACTTTTACAGAGAGATATGATTATCGCTGGTTCTTTATATCACGAGGTATGAAAAATAAATGAAAATGAAAAAAAATCAAACTATTTCTTCATATTATTAACTTCCTGAAGTATTAACTAAAAATAATATCTTTAGCTAACATTACAGGAAAGATCAACAACTGCTTCGTCCTCATTAAGAAGTAGTAAGTACCTCATTAAAATTAAAAAACCCAACGCCTCTAAATCCAATATTTGAGTCTTGGAAAAATAAAGGAAGAAATTATTAATACAAAACATATAATTCACATTCCTAAATTCTGTAAGTATCACACATGAGCAGAATGCGTTTAAACAATTTTAATGAATATCCAGAGACCTAAAGCTGTTAATGGACAATGGAAAGCTATGAAAAGAAAACTGCATGGCATCAATGTTATATTAAAATGTCGGATGCCGAAAATTACTTGCAGAGAGGCATCCCAAAATTTGTTATAACAACTTGAATCACATACTCAAGATACGGCATTTGGTGCAATCCTATAATAATTTCAATGCAGATATAGTCATATAGACTCATGCAAATGTTTTCCATTATTAAAATATTTGGAAAATTTGATATAATACTTTGGAATACAAGTGACTATACGTTTATTTTGCATCAAAATTAAAATGAGAATTGGTAGTTAAGAGAAAAAGAAACTTCTTATAATATTAACAACGCACGAAAATATTTAAAGTCTGAATTATATTAAGTCAAAATTGTATAAACATATACCAACATTTTTACATAGAAACCTTATAACGTAAATAAAGCATATTTCTGAAGAAATTAAAAAAAACTTATGCTGAACAGTTAAAAAGTCATAACTTACCTAACGCGGTTTTCTAATTAGCTTTTTCAATTGTATCTACTGATATAAAACTTGATGGCACTCATGCGATAATTTGGATTTAATATAGGTTTTTCAATAATAATTATATATTTCGGCATTCATCTAGAATATGTGCTGTCTAGACGAATTTTAACTATTCAAATATTGAAAATGAAGCCTTTTTTCTCAATTCATGATGCACACTTCTAAGAAATCTTCGAAAATGATTTATTTCCAGAATAATAATGCATTGAACAAATAATTACAGCAGCTATTTCCATAAACCTAGGAATATCTTTTTTACTTCAAGGGAACTAATCCTTGATCTTGATTTAGCCATCGAAAAAATAATCTTTTATGAAAAAAATTTAAACAGCTACTGTTCTTTCATTATTAAATTATTCAAACGAGATTGGCGGCTTCCTATTTCTGAAATAAAAAAATAAACTTCCCAAATAAAACAAAAAACAAAAATCTAGTATTCTGTTATAATGTCACGATAAAGGCTGCTTCTTCCATCTCAAGCTCAACTCAACTTTATCAGATCCGTACGAAAATTGAATTTATCTACCGGTAAATTTAATAGAAAAACATTTCTTTCAAAATTTTCCAGGAAAACATAAAATTCATTTCATTCAATTTATCAGATTTTGTTCATATGCGAGTCTTCGCATTAAACATAGAAAGGTTGGGTTAAAGGAAACTTTAGGATTGCAATTGCTCTTCACCATCACTATAAAAGTATTTATCAGAGAAAAAATATATCTGCATTCATGTTTTTTTCCTAACCTAGAACCGGAGGAGAAATATGGATGTCATAATCTCTACAGATAAATTAGGAAAATAAACTATACCTAAAAAATATGGGATTCTATTTTCGTAAAAATGGTTTGAAAATAAACACTTAAGACATTGTATTGACGTAATATGACTATTTTTAAAAAGTTAAAATAGTATTTTAAATCAATTGAGGTACAAATATTATTTTAAGACAATATTTTTTTAAATATTTAAAAACCCTCTGTCAGACTATTGGTAATTTTTTACTAATATTTAATTTAGTATATTTAACATGCTTATTCTTATTTAAGAAAAAGGTACGATGCATAAAAATAACACTTCAATAAATGAAAGCTCTTGTCTCAGACACAATATTTTTTAATATATTCTAATTATTAGGATATCTTAGAATATGAATTAAAAATATTTCAGTTTTACTAATAATTTACGTACATTTTAATAAAGTGCATTAGTCAAAAACACTTTTGCATTTAAAAATGTACAGCATTTAATTTTTAAATTTAATTTTCAAAGAAATACATTTATATAAATTTGTTTTTGTACATTTCTTTTAAAGAACTGGGGGAGTTGTATGTTCAAATGTGTATTTTTAATGTATGCAAAAATATAATAGTAACTTTTGAATTGAACATTTTTATTTTCGATGTCTAGTATTATTTTGACGCACTTTTTAAAATTTGATCTCTCTTATTTTCTATTTTTGTCTGAACAAAATTTTGAAAAACTCGATAATTTTTAAAAATGGCATTTTAAAAAACAATAATTAATTGCAGAACATGCAGTTCAAACTCAAAACCGTATATTCATATTATTAAACGCCGTATATTCAATTCATATATATAGTCTATGGTCTATACTGGCTGACGAAAGAGTTAATACTATAAATTTTCATGGGAATATAGTTTAAAAACTTATGAGCCCAAGCGAATTTTGAAGAGTGAAAAGACATGTAATATTTTTATGATTTAGGTGGATTAACTTAATTACGATTTTATAAGAAATCATCATTTCAATAAGTACTATCCAACTTTTTTCCAGACTACTATAACTATCATAATAATGTTAAATTAATGTAAATACATAAAAAAGACAAGGTGGCATGTAATTCTTTATGAAACTCTTTAAAATTCTATTTAATTAAATGATGGCTGGATGTAGTTGATGCTTATATCATTATCACCTGAATAATAGAGTTTATATCTGCAAATGCAAAAGAAGAAACGTCACATTTCTCAAATGCTCAGTAATTCTCAAACTTTTACATATAAATTCTAGTTTTATCTAAAGGGTATCACATTGTGTAAAAAAATTCCAAATATATCTGAGGATATCAATTTTTATTTCTCTAAACCAAACAAATTCACTATTATCTTTTTGACTAAAATAATTACTTGGCATGATACATTATACCAATCTTTAAAAAATATATATATAACGTCAGCAGATATGATATACATGTTCCCTCTAGCACATAAGACAATGATTTATTTTTACCTAAAACAGGTACAAACTAAACAAAAATGCAAAGAATGCATTTTTATTCTGAAATGGTAGGCACCTTTGTATAAAAAAAATGAAAAAACGTTATATTAGGTGTCAACAAAACAAGAGAAAATTTAATTTTCTTGTCCAGAACATGTCAAAGTTAAACCGGTTATAATTGATTCTTCCCCCTACATTTTGCCATAAGTAGTTATCATCTGATGGAACGATTCAGTATAAGATGAAATCAAATCTAATATCTAATCGAAACTTATTTTCTCGATAAAAATTTTGATTTTTTCT
This sequence comes from Argiope trifasciata, assembly GCA_026543055.1. NCBI lineage: Eukaryota > Metazoa > Arthropoda > Arachnida > Araneae > Araneidae > Argiope > Argiope trifasciata. Next base: position 8,867,742 of record JAPMOQ010023642.1, on the reverse strand, counting down.
TATTTTTTAATGGATTAAAGTACTTCTAGTAATTCTGAGGAAAAAATTCTGCATGTGATTGAGATTTCTCGGGAAAGGCTAATTGAAAAATAACTTTCGCCTTGGAAGTTAAAAACAATCATCTATCTAATAAATTCATCAAAGTTTGTAATACTGCACAGAAAAATAAATTTAATAAGTACTTGTAACTCTTCTTGATTTCGATCGCATTCGGGATAGAAAAGAAAAATAAATTAATTAAGTTTCATGAATAGCTCAAGGCCCGTATTTAGTAGTAAAGATTTATCGAAAATAAATATTTGGAAAAGATTATTTTTAAATCCAATCAATTTTGTGCTTTGAATGAGAGTGCGTTTGAGTTTCATTTACTCAAAATTCGATTTTAATCAACAAGAATAAGTTTTTAATTAAATAGCAAAGCAGAAAGTTATAAAATTTACTTTTCTCTGAAAAGAAATAAATTGATTTCATTAGAATGAAAGTTCCAATGCGATGGTTCGTCATTTCCATTCTGCTGCTGACTTAAATTGAGATATATCATATTTTCTTTCATCTGATAATGACGATTTAGGCAAAATTGACCCTAGATTAATAGAAAATGAATTACATGGACAAAAACGTAGATTCCTATACATTTATATGTCAGTCACTAGTATTTTGTGAAACAGGAATGTTGAGCAGATAGTATGAGTAAATTCTATGACCTAGATATTTTGAATTTCTGAAAAAAGTTTTTGGTGGGGAATAATTTTTTCACCTTTGTATATAATTTATGGACTTTAATTCTTAAATAATACAATATACATTTACAATATAAAGAATTTTTTTCAAAACATATGGAATCATTTCATATGAAGGTAAGTGCCATTTCACATTTATAAGTAAATTTATTTATTGAAATTAAATAATCTTCTCTGCCTCTAGTTTATGTATTTTAATTTAAATAATCTTGATGCTAAATACTTATTCTGGTTTTGCTGTCATTTCACAAAAGTTTACTGTTTATTTATTTCTGGTATTTAAAATATTTTTAATAAAGACTAAAACTAGTCGCGCTATTTCTTTAAATGCACTTCTTATACCCATCTTACACAGCTTAATTTTAAATACTTTGAAAGTAATAAAATTAACAAAGATACATTAATAAATTTTAGTATATTTAAAAGCTCTTAGGAAGAGACAATACTTAAAGGACGTTTCTATTTTCATTTAGATTTATTAGTTTGAGATAAATGATTTGATCCCTTTTTCTCCCTTGAGTTCTCACTTTTAAATGTCTGCCATTTTGGTAGATATTTATTATTTCAAATATATATATCAACCAAACGTACCTTCAAACATTTGCTTGCATCATTTCTTAAAAAAGTGTATTTAAATGAGATGTTTCTTTATTTCTATAATACCAATTTGATTCAGTTAAATTCAATTCATTCAGTTAAAAATATGGTTAGCATTTTCCCTCAGACATTTTATTTAAAATCACATATTATGGAGAATTTTAATCAGAAAAATCCTTAATTCGATAACGGAAATGGAATCCAAGTGAAGAAAGTCACGCCATATTTTCTATGTCGGCTAGATGGGAAGGTTGTCTTACTATCTACGGTTCACTCTTACACTGTTATTTAAAAAAGAAACTTTATGCAATATAATTAATAACATATGTTTTATATAAGTGCATAATGTTTATATTTTGAAACAAGGCATTATATACCACTCATTTCGCACCTTAATATCCTTTATTCTACCAAACATATTGTTTACATAATCGTCTGTTCTCAACTTTACTTGGTATCTAAGGGAAACTCAAATATGTGTTCTGATTGATTCAAAATTTAGAATGTAATGAATAATACTGATGGAGCTAAGAAAAACATTAATGTATGAAAATATCGACTTCTGTTTAAAAATCGATTTATTCTAATTTTCCTTTTAAATTTCGCATCTAGTGCACTTCTTGCGAAAGAAATATCCTGACACCCCAAAATAGTAATATAACAGAATTGCTTTTAGGCCTGTATAGTAATCTGCAACCTCGTGAATTGATTGAAATGAAAATTCCTAATAAAATGGTATCTAAAAAAATAATATATATATAAAGTATTACATATGTTTATCAACAGGATAAATCACTACTTAATGTTATATTAAGCTGCCTTCACCATAGTTCAATAATCTTCGCATCAGTTTAAAGCAGAAAATTAAATTGAGGAATTAAATCAGTAATAAAAGTTCCATCAAGGGTCCAATTGTTAATTTGCTTTTATTTAAAAAATACTGTAAATTTTTTAAGCATTGAATCTCCTAATGACGTTACTCAATTGAGCCCTAGAATTCATTTCAAAACAGAACTAAAAAAGGCCTATTCTTATTCAATTAACGACTTAGTTGATTTATGGAAATGATAAGACTACCGACAGAGCTTTAATAAGATGAACGATCCTGGCCGAAAAAGTTACTAGTTGCGCCGTTAATTCCAATTAACGGAACTCATATCTGTTTCACATTCAGGAAAGGAAATTTATGGCTGGCACAGTCTGTCCTGCATTTACGACGTGGTCTTTTATTAATGGACATTTCTCCGATAGAATACTTGGCATAAAGACATTGCTTTCCGATCTTTTGCATACGCCGTCTGTTCTGTGAACAGTAAATTATCAGAGGCAATGACAAAATATATTACGATAACGATCAAAGATAGCACTAAGAGAGTGGCGGAAATTTCAACGAAAGGTTTACTGGGTAGAAAAGAAAGAATAATTTCACTCCCCATTGACAACACAAAGGAAGAAGCAGGAAATAATCTGCTATGAATTTACTTAATTTGCATATCATATCAAGGAATGAATTGTGACAGTGATTAAATGGTAAAAAGGAGCCCATCCACATATATAAGTTTTTAGGAAGTGAAAATTAAGCGTTTTTCAATATGTTGAATTTAGGTACACGTTTTGTTCGACTTTAAATTGTGACTTCTTAAAAGAAAATTTAAGAGAAAGATTAAGAGAAAAATTAAAATTTCTTAAAAGCTAAATTTTTAGAAACTCTACACAATGCTGTAAAACGATCAGTTTTACTTTGAGTATAAATTTTAGCTTTTATTATATTATTTTATATCATGTAACTTCGCCATTTATTAAAATGTCATATGCCAAAAAAAGCGCACAGCAAAATATACGGAACTGTAGCTGCTGGAAATTCTAGCGATATATGACATTTAGTAACATTATACTAGAATAAAATCTTTTTTTCAATAATTTGAAAATATATATAGGTAACATTTGCCTTTTTAAAGAACAAAATGTTTAAGAGATACTGAAATAAGATATTTTTATACAAAAATGACAACAAATATTATCAAGAAAAGGTCGCATACTATCTTTGAAAATTAATGACTTTTTTAGTAGGACTCATTCAAGAACCTAAGAATGACATATCTTGAATATTATTTAACGAATTAATTATAGTGTTTTTAAAATTAAAATTACACTTTGAAATGGCCAAACAAAATCTAGAGGATAAAATTTTATCCAACTCAATAACAGTTGGTAGAAAGTTTTAAATTTTTATTTTTTAATAAAAAGAATGGTCACTACAGATAGTGTGTTCTGAAACATACTACAATGAATGTAAGGTGAAACATTCTAATGTGGTATTCACCATTTCTGGAAGAAACTTAAATTGTATCATTGTGTTTACAGCAGTTAAAACATCAGGAGAGATGTTGTATCAAATTTTTCAATTCCCAAATTAACTTATGTTATCAATATAAACAGTGACTTTCAAGTAACCTCATATATCGAAGTCACAGGTGTTGAAATCTGGAGACCGCATGCCCAACAGTGGAAGAAATGATAGCCTATGATCCGTCCATGAGCAAAATGCTACTAAAGTAACTATTTTATACAAATAACAATTTATGGGAAAGATCCGTATCCTGAACAAAAACTGTGGTATCAAAAACGCAATTTTGCTAAAGTTCAAGTGTTATGAAGCATTTTATTTTCAACTCTTAATGAGGAGCAGTCATAATAACAGTCACGGAATCAGCTGCGATAATTTTTCAACGATACATAATTCAATTTTTATAATTGTTAAATAAAAAAAAATGCACTGGAAATGAGTTGATAGCATAAAGGCTTTTTGTTTGATCCATATTATGTAGTTATATGAGTCTGAATTTCAACGGTTTAGGGAAATACCTTTTTTGTCCCTAAATTAGTCGCCGATTCACCAAATGGGAAAGGAACTTGATTAAAACTCCAGCAACCATTGCCCAAGCATTTATTAACTACAGACTTCACAAAGAAGTAATATTTTAAATTCAAAAAAATATTTTTAATGATGTAAGAACATCAAACATTTTTTAATCTTGTATTTTTTTTATTTTGGAAACAACAGTTTTAGAGCATATAAAAAACAAATAAATTTTAGAGCATATTTTTCATGCAGTTTGCTCTTTCTTTTCACCGTTTAATATTTCGAAGGTTTTTTTAGTTCAAGAATTAAATCAATAGAGATTTATTACTGATTTTTCCAAGAAATAATCAGTAAGTATCAATAATATCTTCTCAATATTCCTTTCCCATAAAAACAGCAAAATACATTGAAGAGGATGGAAAAATGCATTCAGGAAATGCAGACAAAGTACTCGGATTGTACTTAAGTGCAATAAGTCTTTAGAATAACTGCGAGAAATGACAAACAAAAGACAGCGAGAATAGCTGCGTGGTCGGCTCTCTATTTTGATTAGTAATTACAATCCAGACTTGTTTAGCTGTAGCAAAAAGAATAAATGAGTATTGTGTGCTTCTTTCTCTGCGTTTCGTGACGACGAAGTTTTGGAAATCGCAACGAAATAAATGCACTTTTTGTGATTTCCATTCTTAACATTTTTATTGCTAGAGCAACCACCCTTAAATAGGGGGGGGGATATAGTGGGAGTACTATATAAATTATATAAAAGAAAAATCAGGCGCCCGTTTGATGATAGAAAGCTCACGGTTAAGAAGATAATGATGGCAGAGAACAAAACATTTTGCGTAACATGAATGCATAAAAAGTGTTTCAAAAAAATAAAATATATAATATCATAAATTTTTTCTTACTGCTGTTTTTATCATGTTTTTCAAAGTAAGATATCGTGTATGCTAATGATTATTTTTTATATGCTGGAAATATACAGGCACAAACAAATCATCAAAAAACTATATTCTCTTCATCTTCAATTTTTAGATTATTATCATAAGGCTTATTTTTTGAAAACCTATTTAGCTTATAAACAATGACAGTCAATTATGATAAGTGAAAATTCTTCTTCATCCTTCGAAGTTTATACAGGATTTAAATCACGAATGGATAATTTAGCAAAAATTCATGAATTGCATCGTTTATGTAAAGCTTTTCCGAAAATTTTAACAAAATAGTGGGTAACTAGACAAAGAATTAAATCAAAAGAAGACTATCACTCAACCTGGAGATATATCAAAAAAGTTCAAAAATGCACGGCATTCTTTGATGTTTAAAAAATGAAAGAAAGAAAAAGAAATAAATGATACTGACAATGATAGACTTTTACCCGACTAGCTGTCTATGATTCCTTCACCAGAAGGAATAAAAAAATTCACATCTCAGAAAAAAATCGAATGAGCAATGGCATGAAAGACGTTAAATCAATTGTGCTGCCCCTTCTCCGAACTTTTATTAGGTATAAAGATCATATTAGAGTGCATAAATAAATGACAATGAGCATAGAAGGATACAAAGTATATTTTGCCATATCCAAAAAAATTGTTGTATATTTTGTTATTACATACAATAAGATGCAGCCTGAGAAGTCAAAAAATTGCAAAAGAGTTTTCGTCATTTGATTCCAAAGCACCCTTATACATGAAAATGTATGTTAGTGTGATGAAGACCATCATAAACTCAATATTAGATTGTCTAAGGGAAAGGAATTTGTATTTTTTTACAGGCATTTAAAATAATTTACTCTTCTAGTGAAAAAATAGAAATATGTTTTACAAACTATAGGAAACATCATTATTGTTGGATTATTGGACGAATTGACAGTTTTAAATAATTTGCAATATTGACTGTAAAATGTTACTATTTTTGATAGTCTTTATGATAGTTTTTACAAGGTGATCTGTTAAGTCGTTTCAAACCCTTTAAATTCAAAGCGACGTTTCTTACAGCAAAAAATGTAACATGTACTTGTAATAAAGTGACTATGCTGAATTAATTGATATAAATTTTAGAGCCTCCAGCGGCGAAGTAAAGAACAAAAATCAGGTGAAATAAAGAATTTTAAAATAACGGACATCGGAAAATAAATACTTGTACGAAAATGTACAATCTGCAATAATAAAAACAAAGGAAAAGTTTCGTGGAATTATCTGTAATTGAAAAAGGTATTTGCGATTGAAATTGAGAACTTCCCTTGACTTGAAAAAGAATTGATTTAAAATAGAAAACTGTATCCTCAGATTTCTCTCCTCTTGGAGGGTGTTTCTCAGATTTTTGTTATAATTATTATATTTGTTATTTTGTGTGATGCTTAAATTTCATTTAAATTCACTCAAGACACTTTATGATAATACCACAGAATACATTTTTCAATTACAGGTAAATCCTTTACTAAGTCACAAAAAGATTTTTATCTCATCTTTTGCTGATAACTCCATAAAAAATTTCTTGTGTTTTTTTATGGTACAACATATATATTATTGGTGGGCTTTTTTTAAAAATCCTATCTCATTTACATTTTGAGTTAGATTTTTATAACTTTTTTATTTTAGGTAGCACATGCTACAAAACTAAACTAAATGCTATACAGGTTACTGCTCTAACTTTAATATAATTTGCAACGCCAGTAAAGTTGTTACATTTATCAATAAATTCACCATTATCACTTTACTATAAGTACACGTTAATCGCTTGCCTAACAAGGTGTCGTTTTGAGTTTAAATGCTTAAGGGAATATTACCAATCACCTTGTCAAAAGAACAAAAAAATTTTAATTTGTTATATTTATCTTTTAAGTAATATGGAACTGTTTCAACACACTTTGTGAACAATAGTAGTAATTGAATTGTTACATTATATAAATTCACAAAAATAGGGGAAAGTGTTCACGAGAATCCACAGTATTTTTCTATGGAAATACTAATTGATATGATAAAACTCATAAATTATACAATATTTGATATCACATAATATTTTCAATAATATATTATATTATTGAATAATACAACATAATATCGCTTAATGCTGTGCATAGTGTTACCTGAGTGATAAAGATTTTTATCACTCTGATATTAGCTTAATAAAAACTGAAATTATATTTATCAAAAACTTGATATTTAAAATCTAGTTTTATTAAACGTGAGAAGCTATTTCAATGATTCTTAAAATATTTGAAAATAGAAAAAGCGTTAAAAAATACAGTAATTCTAAAATTAATGGGTTATATGAAATGTTAGTTTAAAAATTTTTCGAAAGGAAATTTTTGTAATTTTTGCCATGTAATTGATCCAAAGTTTAATAAACTTACTAGATTTTTTTACTAGGGAAAAAAATTTGGTATTTAAGTCAAACGTGAAATGCAGAAATTATTTTTTTAATATTATTGCGATTATTATTATAATATTTTTAAATACTAAGAGATGCTTTGATTATTCAGAATGTTTAAATTGCAAATACGATTTCTTAGGGAAACAACTGATTTAAAATATGTAATGAACTTAACACTGTCGAAATAATATATTGTAAAAAGTCTTTAATGGATATCTTAGGCAAAAGTTATTGAGCTAAATTATGTCATATTAAAATTAATCTAATTTTCATTCTATAATTCGTAGCAATTATATTCAAAACTACAAAAATAATTTAATTCGAATAAACTTGTACAGAATAAAAAAAAATCATAAATGATACGAAAAGATTTTCGAATGCAATTAACCAACCTCATGCTGTTTAACTCAACCAGTGACTTGAATCCGAAATTATACATATTCATAAATTTAAATGGCTTTTGAACGTGCTGTTTAACAGTTTTTTTGAAACGGGTGAAGATATATTTTGAGCAAACTTTCCAAAGTTTTGCTACTTTGAAAGCATAATAAGCACCTTGGCAAGCAACATCGAGACAAATTTGATGTCTTCTCTTTAATGTACTCTGACTGTTAACGAAAACAGCACTACACATCTTTGTCTCTTTTGACGAAAAGCTGAGCTTTAAGTTAATTAAAGTGGAAGCTGTGTACATTTCTCTAGCCGGATCTCACTTTAGTTACAGATGCAATTATGCATAAATGCGCAAGTAAACATTCAGAATCTCTCGCGCCTTATTGGAGAAAGAACAAAGGATTCTTGAATAAATCTTTTCTTTTCTTTGTCCAGAATACAAAGTAAGAAAAGCTCAAGACAGCTTTCATTTAAAATGAGCATCAATTATTTCCCGAGAAAAAATATAAATGCTGCCCAGATGAATTATCCCCAGTGAAATGTTTGAGGAGCAATTTATTCAGAAAATTCTTACATATTTGATAAGCCTCGTCTGCAATAAGAGCATACTTATCATATCTCCTTCCAAAATAAGTTATGAATATTGTCTGTCTTTGATAAAATTGCTTAATAAAGTCAAAGAATGAGCTGATTAAGTGAAATAAGACCATATTTTTCATCTTAAATATATGAATGAAATACTTACAGTAGAAATAATAACAAAAGTTAAAACAAAAAGCTAAGGTCTATAGAACCTTAAGATTCTATTAAAAAGTAGCGCATAGATTAGCATTATATAATAATTATCATAATATAAATAATTATAATTCATTAACGCGAAAAAGTCCATTCTTTCTGATGGCAAAAAGGATATAATCATGTTTTATATTATATATCTAAAACTTTGAATCAGTGTCTTTTTTCAAATAAAAACATCATAATTATACGTTTTCAAATTCAAAAACTGCAAATTAGGTCCAAATTTTGTTAAAACTGCCATGTGATGACATAAAATTCCTATTTAATATTTTACATATTACAGAATTAAAGCCATAATGAATTTACGGTACTCTAAATTAATTCACTCTTTTGGTACAGTAAAATAAATTGCAGTCAACTTAAATAATATTTTTGATTTACTTACATCTTTTATGTTCATTTTTAAATTAAATTTCGTTCTATTGATTTTCAATATGACTTAAAAATATTGATTCACAAAATCATTGGCTTGCTATTGCTTACTAGGATTTTATTAGATATGTTGAGCGAAAATTCTTTTATAAAATTCAATATCTACGCATCAAAAGAACTAGAATATCTTTTTTAATACATTAATTTTAATATTTTAAATATCAAAAACTTACATTTATTCTTTAAATAAAGCTTATTTAGCAAACTCATCCACCCTGGGTTCGCCAGCTTTAACACCAATAGCACACTTAAGAGAAACAAAGATAGATATTGGTTATTTTCTGCAATCCCAAGCAAGAATAGATCGAATCGTGGGACATCGCTTCATAAGCATTCATGTCTTATCAGAAGGGTGAGATATATTTCCATGGTTTTTTTTTTCTCTAGGGACAAAATAGGCTGTATTTTTTCCCGAAATACTTTCTTAGAGAATATAGAAAATTTGATGTTGAGAAAAAAAATCCCCAAGTTTTGTTATCCGAATAATTTTAGTATCGAATATAGTGACCGAATTGCTCAAATTTGAATGATCTTTGTATCTGCATTTATATTTCTTGAATTTTATCAATGAAATATTTTTACGCACTGAATCATTAACGATTTATTTTTATCCGAGAAATTCAAATCATACAGAAAGACTTGTTTGTGTTAATATTAACACGTATTTATTTACTAGTATCCGCTTCGTTTGTCTGTTCGTTTCAAATTTTGCACTTGATTTTAAACTAATGTCCCGAGGATCTACAGACTTAAAACTGTAAACATAGTTCAGAAAGGGTTCAAAATGACTCTCTTTGTTCGGTACAAATTTTGTAATGAATTAAAAACTTACAAATTACTGACTACATCTACTACGGTCAATAGACGCCCTACCAAGTCGTTAGGTAATCAAGAATTTGGATTAAAATCAATGGCAAAATGTCATACATAAAAGACTAAAGAAAAATCCAAAAATTGTTTACATAAACATTTTAATATATCACTTTTTTAATATAAAATAAAAAGTATAAGCCATCTTTATTAAGTATCTTTATTAAGCCATACAGATTTTCCCAAAAATCTCTGGTTCTTATTTTTAAAAATTTTTATTTTAGACCATTTTAAAAACATGATATATTAAAATATTTTGAATAATTTTTATATTCTATTTCTCTTGTAAAAGTTTTTTTTTTATTTAGAAGTATAAATTTATTTCGCCCATGTGTTATTTATTTATTTATTTTTAATTTTCAACCTAAATATTCTATCGTAATTCATCTATCTTCTTAGTAGGCGGAAAGGAGACGCGGTTGTTTTGAATTCTTTTCGCAGCTTACTTTTGCCTAAGTTCAAATTTCCTTTTGTTTTTATTTTTCTCGATGATTCCACGAACTTAAGCAATTAAAAACTCCAATAAATATACTATTTTAAGAAAATAAGTTACTTCAAAGATATTATTCATAAAAAAGTTACAGTATTTTTTTACAGTTACCTTACCATGAAATTTTAGGAATTTACTTTCGACTAAAATTTCTATTTTCTGTTAAATAGCAGTATTTTTTTAGTTAGTTAACAATTTTAATGAATTTAAGCAAAGTGGCACTTGATGCCTTTTAAAGGAAAAAAGTATTTAGCAGAAGTTCTTTATACAAGGGACCAAAATTTGTCTAATAAAATGAACATAAGTCAAACTCCTAGTATTCAATGCATAACACATTCATTTTACTATTACTTTTTTATTACTGTTGCCAGTTGCTTCATAATTATATTCTTCCACGTTTGTCTATTTCTTTGCAACTGTATGGTGTGCATTTCATTTTTAAATACAGTATGATGTATCTATATCAAAGAGAATAATATTCACATACGTTTTAGAAACGGAGTTGTGGTTTTAAGATGTCTAGTTACTGTAGATGTTTAACATGGTTTAAAGATTAAATAGTTTTAGACCATACAAAAATATAAATAAAATGATCTCTCATTTTCCATGCAATCAAGGCATGTAATTTAAAAGATAATTTTAGTTGTAATTAAAATTCTAGTTTATGAAAACCATGCTGTATAGTAGAAGCAGGTATTTAAATTAAATGCATCTTTTTACAAGCGTACTTTGGTGACTCAGATGGGGAACTTCCTAATTGGATAAATGCTAGCCATCTATTTTTAATATTAAGTATCAAAGTGCGTTTTTTCTGTAATTACTTCTATAACGTGCAAATTCAGGAATTGACAGGCCATTCATTAACTAACCCAGTTGCCACCACCTGATTACGGCGCGGAGTTTTGAGATCGGTCATTAACGCATTGCAACCCCTCATAGTATGCTATTGTTTCAAAGTAAAATATTTTATGATATATTTTTCGTTCTTCACAATTAAAACTTTTGAAAGGCAATAAATATATAGATTTTGAAAAAAAATAACAGATTCTCACACCATTTGCAGTTTATCAAATCGATAGATGATTATAAATATTTAAATTTAGTCCCGTATTGATCGCTTTAAATTGTAGAAAGTAATTAAAAAAATTCCAAAGATCCAGATTATATATTTTAAGTTTCGATTTCAAAATCATCATTTCTAGATATTGAAAAAAATTATAGATATAAAAATTTGTATGAATATTGAAAAATCAATTACAGTGGGACCTGACTCAAAATAATCAATAAAAATAGAAAATAGAAAACAAATGAGAAATGAATTACAGAATGTACTTGCAAAAAATAAATATACGTTACAGATCATCAAAATCTTCAAGTGAGCGAAAAAGTTAAGATTTCATTTTAAAAATTTCAATATTACTAGCATTATGAAAATTCATATAATTTTCTTAAAAAGTGTATGGAATGTATATGGAGATTTGTCAACAAAATTAAATTTTAATGATTTATGCTTAATTAGTGTTCTGAAATTTAACACTTTCTATCTGAAAGAATCTTTTTTAATAATTTCAACTAGCATGGCAAAACTGCTGTTGAGTATCTTAAGTCAATCGTCGAGTCAATGTAATCGAGTTACCTTAATTTTAACAAATTTATGTTATGGCAATTATTAACCGAAGCCTTAATTTTTAACACAAAATGTGAATTACAATCAATGAATATTGCCATTTACGATGATAAATAATAAAAATCCTTATTCTATCAAGAAATTATAGCAATTTTGAAAAACAGATATCAACTAAGAGTAAAAAATTCCCAAAATGATGACGCAGATACTCTTATTAAAAGAAAGTGGAAAGAAAATAATTATAACAGTTAACTTCGTTTGTGAATCAGAAATACTTTGTTCTTTTTCTTAAATATCTACATTTTATATTTTAATCTGATTTCTAAGGAAAGCAATCTCGTACAAAAGTGTAAATCGGCAGCAAATTAACATTGTTGCCTTCACGTTATTTAATGGCGAATAAATAACGCCATATTCGTCCTACAGTTTCATTGATCGAAAGTATGGCCCTGATTACGCACAGCATCTGTTGTGTTTTCCTTAATTGTGGTTTCCTACCCTTTTCTCCTCAAGTCTCAATACCCAGCCGCTGCCATTCATTAAAGAAATGAGGGAGATTCATTAAGATAGAATTCTTGTCAAGATTGCGCAGCATTCTGCTGTATTTTTGTCTATAATATTTACATGCGATTAGACAGAAATAAAATCCTTTTTATCATTATTCCTTATTTATGACATGATTATTAATTATAAATATGTAAACGAAATAATTGATTGATGATAAAGGCAAATTGCACAATTTTCCATGAATAATACGGAAAAACATATTTTAAAGAAGCAAGGCATGCTTTACAGTTTGAAAATGACATTTAAATCATTTTCTGAATGGTTCAGAGAAATTAGTAAATGTAATTTATATTTTAATTGTTTTGTAATAATTTTAATTTCATATAATATTTCAGTACGTTTTCTTGAGAAAGCTTATAAAAATAAGCTTTTAAAATGTATTTGATATTCGAATCTTTCCTAAGAATATCAAATAAGAGGAGCATAACACTCATTAATTAATACAAATTGAGTTTGAAATATTAGAGTTGTTATGCCAGTATGGCAATTGTAACAATGACGCTATACACTGAAGTGACAAAAGTCATGGGATAGCAATATTCAAATATACAGATGGGAGTAGTATCGCAGCGAAAAAGTATAAATGCGCAGTTCGTTTTCCAGAGCTTTCATTTGTGTTCAAGTTATTCATGTGAACAGGTTTTTCGTGATTTATGGCGGCACGACGAGAATTAACAGACTTTGAACGTGGAATGTTAGTTGGAGCTAGACGCATGGGTCATTCCATTGCGAATATCGTTAGTGAATTCAACATTTCGAGATCCACAGTATCAAGAGTGTGCCGAGAGTATGAAATTTCAGGCATCACATCCCATCATGGACAGTGCAGTGGGCGACCACCTGCATTTAACGACCGAGACCGCCAACGTCTGTGTAGAATGGTCAATGTAAATAGACACGCAACACTTCGTCAAATAACTGCAGGAATCAATGTGGGACGTACGAGGGACGTGTCCGATAGGACTGTGCGGCGAAATTTGTCTTCCTTGGGCTGACAGCAGTAGACCGACTCGAGCGCCTTTACTGACAGCACGACATCGCCTGCAGCGACTCTCCTGGGCTCGTGAGCATATCGACTGGCCCCTAGACCAGTGGAAAACCGTGGCGTGGTCAGATGAGTCACGATTTCAGTTGTTACGAGCTGATGGTAGAGTTCGAGTGTGGCACAGACCCCACGAAGCCATGGACCCAAACTGTCAGCAAGGCACTGTTCAAGTTGGGGATGGCTGCATAATGGTGTGGGCTGTTTTTACATGGCATGGACTCGGTCCTCTGGTGCAACTGAACCGATCATTGACTGGAAATGGTTATGTTCAGCTGCTTGCAGATCCCTTGTAGCCATTCATGGACTTCACTTACCCACACAAGGATGGGATTTTTATGGATGACAATGCGCCATGTCACCGGGCCAGAAATGTTCGCGATTGGTTTTAAGAACATTCCGGACAATTTCAGCGCATGATCTGGCCACCTAGATCGCCCGATATGAATCCCATCGAGCATTTATGGGACATCATCGAAAGGTCCGTTCGTGCTCAAACTCCTGCACCATCCACACTTTCACAATTATGGACGTCTATACAGACAGCATGGCTCAATATTCCTGCAGAGAACTTCCAACGACTTGTGGACTCCATGACACGTCGAGTTGTTGCACTTCGCCGGGCAAAAGGAGGGCCGACACGATATTAACAGTCATCCCATGACTTTTGTCACTTCAGTGTATTTCGTAAGATTTGATCAATTTTTTTAATACTACGAAGCAACCCCTAAAAACACAACGAAATTAATCGGAACACATTCCTGCTATAAATCTTAGAAAAAAATTACTATCATTTATGAGAAACAATTTAAAATATTTCATAAAGTTTTAAATTTTTAAATTGGTTTTCAAAGTATGTTTAGATCAAATAAATTAGCAAGATTAAAAATAGATTTATTTGATCAGCAGTGTGTCTAATTCCTTATTAGTAAATTATTAAAGTTAATAATTTGAAATATTTTTTTAAATTATGCTCCTATTGTCAAATTTATTGTCTGAAACTTTTATTTCACCTGACTTACGTTTATAATGAATTTTTCTTCATTTTATAGTATATATTTGTCCTCATCGAAAATACACAATTATATCCTTTTCGGATCAGAATTATTAGTTTATTCATTTAAAATTTAAGTAAATTTGTATATCATTTTAGCGACGGCACCTGATCGTGAATTTTAAAAAAATGGTTTCAAGATTTCATAGTATTTATAATATTTAAACTAAAATTTAAAAAATTATTAAAATATAAAAAAAATGTTTGACATTTAGCACAATAATAATAGCATGTTTCAAAAGCCGGTTTTCTTAAAATTATTTATTTTGCAATTATTCCAAAGCTTCCTGATTAACATCAAGTATAAAATAAGCGAGAAGTAAAGGTTAAAGCTAAGTCTTAGGTTGGAAATTAAATATTTTGGCATTTCAAAAAGACCCCTTGAATATAGAGGCAACACCTTTTAGGAAAATCCCTGGAAACCTTGTGAAAATAAATAGGATTAAAAAACTGTAGTCGAACAGAAGGCTTTATTCTTACAGCACTTTTCACATATTCATGCTTTTCCAAAGGCGTCGTAAAGCAAATAGTGTGCACTCATTTTGTGTTTAAAAAATCATCAAAAACAGTCCTTGAAACATTCGATTGCTATGAAAAGTATGTTTTTCTCCGCCACAAATTTTCTTCTCGTATTTGAGCTTCAAGAACTCCATATGTTGAGAATAATTCTTTAATTATCTTAAGAATTTTTGGATGTATAAGGAACTAAGCAGTTATATAAAAAGCATATGAATAAATATTTAAATAGCTGAAGGACATGTGAATAAATCACTTTTGATAAGAGAGCAAACTTCAACGTTCAATTTCTACTTATTCATTAATTTCTTTTTAATTCTTTCAGTTCTTTTTTAGTTTTCTCGTGTGCAAAGTATATAAAAGAAAGTAATGTAAACATCAGAAAATTTGAACTCGAGAATTCGACTACTACTCCTGTTTTAGACATCGACAAACACATTTTTGACATGATCTCCACCTGTCTGTAAACAAGATAATTCAAAACCGTTTTAAGTTGGATGGAGGAAATTCAGTATATTGTTTCTATTCTAAATTTTTTTCAATTCTATCAAATTCAAAAAATTTAATCCATGCAGAATTAATCCACTTGTACTGCAGTTTGAAATTGATTCAACGTGATCACAACAAAAGTAAGAGTGGTAGGCGAATAAAAATTGGTATACGATTTAATATTGAAATTGTAATCATTTATCAAACGGAACTGATTCCGTTAAAAGATAGATTCTTATTCAGATGATACTTTCATAAGCACATGAACACGATTGCTCAAAATTGCAATGACATGGGTCTCCAGTTGCACCTCTTTGTCAAATGTGGTTTCAATTTTCTTTCACTCCGAAAACGCTTCCAAATTACAAATTGAATTTTCTGACATGAGTATGAATCGCACGTTATAGATGAATCAACAAGAAAAATTCCCAAACATAACAAAATACATTCAGTAAAAACTTTGGATTCACACGAATGATCAATATTTCTCAAATACTGTTCACCAATGCCATGCAAGGCATTAGTGGTTTTACTTGGAGGGCAGAGTTTTATTTAGTGGGATGGGGATAACAAATCTATTCGAAATTACATGAGAACGTTTTCGGATTACCTCTTCTGTTAGTTTCTGGATGTAATTTTTTGACAAGAAATTCGATTATTCCTACTTTAAGCAGTTGTAAATGATTATGTCATCCTTTCATAGACGCTACAAAAATCTCTCAGTTTGGCATATGATAGCTTTCACTACATGAACAGATAAATACCGCAATATCATACTTCAAATATTATAATGATATGAATTTAATAGTATCGTATTTCTCTAAAACTTCAATTTTTTTAAATCTTTTTTTAATGATTACGACCCATAAAGATGTCAATTTTTCTATGGTATTAGTTCAAACAATTATATCAATATGACAGATATAGAGCAGCATATCGATTGCAAGAAGTTATCTGTAAATCCATGGCACCACTAAAATCATAATGGACAATAATGTTTAAACTTTTCGCTATTTGGTAGGTGAAATCTTAATATAAATAATATAATATTTTGGCCAAAAAGAATCCCAACAGCAAGAATGACTTGCTTTAGATTAATAAAATTTTGTAGGCATGTGCATACATCTGAAATATGACAGCGATTTGGAATTTAGTTCCTTCTGCATAAGGGTGGCACTAGTAACGCCACTCAGAATTTGTATTTATTACGCTCTGTAAAGTTCGTGAGTGCTATTTTTCTTCGAAATTTTTATTGAGTTGATGATGGCCAAGAAGGCTTTTAAGACGACAAAGAAGCCATTAAGAACAGATCGCCGAATTTGAACGAGGTCGTGTGATAGGGCTACGATAAGGTGGATTTTCCTTTCGCGATATTGAAGAAAGACTTGGTAAGAATGTATCCACTGTGCAAGATTTTTGGAAGCAATCGTCAAGGGATGGTACTTCCCAAGAAGACCTTGTTCCAGGCGACTATGTGGTGTTACTGAGAAGGAAGACAGCTATATTCTGTGTGCAACTGTGGCTGAGTCTATGGCGCAAATTCGCGTGTGGCACTATTATAGTTTGTACCACATTGACTCAAAGAACTGTTCGAAATCGGTTACTTCAAGGGCAGTTCCGAGTTAGAGGTCCTGTAGAATGTACTACGCTTACTTCAAGCCATTACCGTTAGCGACGCAAGTGGTGTCAAGTCAGATCTCATTGGAGGAAGGAGTAGAGATCTGATGTGTTTTCTGATGAAAGCAGATTCTGGCTTTTTGACAGTGATGACCATATGTTGGTCAGAAGGAGGCCAAGGGAACATCTGCAGTCAAACTGTTTGCAGTCTAGACACATAGGACCAACAACTGGAATAATGGTTTGGGGAGCAGTTTCCTATGACAGCAGGAATGCTCTCGGGATTATCCCAAACATTTGTACTGCAAATTTGTACTCCAGTCTGGTAATTCAGTATGTTTATCAGCCATTCATTAACAGCATTCAAGGGGGAATTTTCCAACAAAGTAACGTTTGCCCACATACCACTGCTGTAAAATAAAGGGTTCCACTGCGTGTAGACATGTTACCTTGGCCTTCGAGATCACTAGATCTGTCTCCAATTGAGCAAGTATGAGATATCATTGATGACAACTCCAGCATCATCTACAGCCAGAACTGACCGTCCACTATTGACAGAGAAGTATATCAAGCTAGGAATTGCATACCACAAAGTGACATTTGGCACATGTACGAGGCAGTGCATGAACGTTTGCAGTCTTGCATTCAAGATTTTGGAGGACACAGTGGTTATTAATGTAACAGCATTTCACATTTTAAATGCATTATCTTGAGATTATATTAACCTATAATCTTGAAAATTCAATCAATTAAATATATTAACTAGACAAACTTCATTACTCTTTAATAATGTTTTCTTGATATTGGGATTTTCTTCCCACCAATGTAAATCCATATTAAAAATTTCTCATATTTCTTTTTTCTTTATTTTTTATGAATAAAATACTTCATGGAATATAATATGTTAACAAATCAAATCAAGAACATTAATTTACTCATAGCTGAATATAAATTAATGATTATATTTGTAAAATCTATTGCATTTATCAGACATTGATTGAATTTAAGAGATTCCAAGTTCGGGGAAAGAAAAAAATGCATGATTATATAATCATTTTACAGCAGAGGAAATGTCAGAAAACGTTTGGCCATTGCTGAGTACGATGAAGGAATACAAGAAATCCCCGGTATAGATAAAATAAAATATATTTAACAATTCACTAGTTCAGTATTTAAAAAGATCTCTCGATTAAAATCAAACTCTTTCTGTTGTTTTTAGCCAAAATGATTTTTTAAATGAACGAAGTTTATTGAATTTAATTTATCTCTTGCATTATAACACATAATATAAATTTAACATTAAAACGGCAATTGTATATACATTTTAATATGTGCTGATGCAACAGTTTTCTTTGAATCGATTCCATATGTATGAAGTGGGCTGGAATAAATGTTTTGGCTCATTTCCAAATGCTGAGAGTAACAATTTCAGGTAACAAATGTTTCATAAATCTAGAGATTGAGAAGATTTCTATAAAGCTAAGAACTGTTTAAACTGTCTGATATTTAAGTAAGAGCGCTTATTATGTGCAATCATTTCGAAACAAAAAAAAATGTATGGAAGACGGAAGACAGATGATTTAAGGTTGACTTAAATTCCTTGAATTAAGATCTATGGAACTTTCACCTGAAAGCAGCATTGTCATCAGAACGAAGGTATGAATTTCATAATAGATATGCTAAGAATTGAATTCACAATGTCCTGCCCTACATTTAAACTATTCTGGAATTCACCGATATATGGGACAGAATTTATGACATTCTGGTCTGTATTCAGACGGTTCAGTCTGGAGTCAATGACGTCATGAGACTAAATTCTACTATATAGTTATGACTTATTAAACTTCAAAATGGCTTTGGTTCGACATACGTCAGCCATAAGGCTTAATATGATTATTCAAATTTGTGAAAACTTTATGAGCCTTCAATGAGGCATTCGGTTTATGCATTACTTGGTCAAAGAAATTTCTTAACGCCCCCCCCCCTTTAGAATTTTGGATAGCAAAAATCTATTATACTTTGATTGTTAAGAAAGCCATGGTGAATTATTTTCTTATAAGGCATTTATATAGCAGCACGATCCCATGTTTCATTAATTATATAAATAAACTAAATGATTTAGTTAAATTCCCTTTAGTTCCAAGAGGCATTTGAGTTGCGAATATTTAAATCAATACAAACAACAGTATTACGGCCCCCAACTTTTTATTTTACTCTTTATTTTGGATAATGCAAATATTAGTTTAAAATTGAAATTTTTAGCAATAAGAAGACGGGTAATAATTTGCGTAAGACAATGCTGGAGAAAAATGTCATTTCCATTATATTTAAAAATGTCGCCTCCTAAAAATTTAATGATTGGAATATCATCAAAAAGTTGATATTTCTTGATAAATACATGTTTTTGCTTTTGAATTAAATAATTCTTAAATTCGAGATCGGAGTGTTTTATAATTTTACGTTTCTAGAAACATGGAATTTTATAAAAGTATGTTTCTCAGTTTAATTTTATTTCATCATCTGCTTCCAACAATTATTTATATAACTTTTAGTAATGTTTTGAATCATCTTCCGACTTATATTTTATTAATTCAACTTTATTTTCAGTATTGTCAAAAACATAAGTTAGTTGAATTTACGACAGAGATTTGATCAAAAATAAACTGATTCCTGAAATGATTCTGATATGAACTTTTTGAAATACGACGTAGTATTGGATATGTATATAATTAGAAATTCATCTTTGTACAGTATTTTTATTAGTAAGACATATTTATGAAGGTAGTTCAAATCAAAATTGCAAATAAGAATGAAACTATCAATTTGTTAGGAGGTTGATATATATATATATATATATATATATATATATAAGAATTCCAGTAATTTTGAAAAGAATAACAAAAAAATTCCAGTAATTCAGACAATCAATGGACAAATGAACAAACAAAATTATGGATATTAATTAGTAAATTTTATTTATATATACCACTATCTTGGAAAGGCCAAATATGTTTGGATTTTCGCTATTTGAAGCAAATTTTCCAATTTCTATGTTTATGATTAGTAATTGAAAATGTATATGAAATTAGTATGAAACTTATAGAATTCATTGAAAAGTTACAATTTCAACAAGATTTGGTTATTTTCTCATAATTACCAAGGTGGTTTGAAATGTACATTATAAATAACAAGACCAGCCCCAAAAGTCTATTATTTATCTTCGAAAAAAGACATTTTTCATTAAAAAAAGGAATTAAAAATTCATATACGATAGCAGTTTAAATATAAAAACTACCATAAAGAATACCCAAAACTCAACTGAAACAAAAAAAAAATATTCAAAATTTTTCTACAGGAGATATCCGCAGTTTTTAACAGGATAACGATTCCATGCACGCCTTTGGATAATCTCATGCTTATTCCCATTAAGAATATACAAATATTTTGGATTAACCTACAAAGGACTGAGATTTAAATTTTTTTAAGAACATTTAGAAAATTATTGATACGAACTGTTTTACCATCTGTAAGAGAAATGACCATTTTTGAAAAGCTAAATCTCTAAAACTTTATTTGCTTTTAATAAGTTTTATAAAAAATTTGTTGAAACGCTGATACATAATATTCAAATTCATTCACAGTAAAAAGTAACACATTAATGTTTCTTAAAATATATCTAATTAGCGTGATGATTTTTCGCCGTAGGATAACTTGACGTAAAAAATAGTGAGACTCTTGAATTTAATGCCTTTTTTTAATCTTTTATATTTTATTATTTATCAAAAAGTATCCTTTTTTTGTTGTTTTACTTGATTATTAGAAGAATTTTAAGTAAAACAGGAACTTGGTCATTTTTATCTATTACCATATTATTTCTTTACTTATAAAATTCTCAAACATAAAGAAATAAACTCGGTTTCGAAGATTTTATTTAAAGATATTTTAAGTAAAACCTTTAGAAAACACATCCGTTTCTTCGAATCTTCTCTTAATATTCCTTCTTTTCTAACATCTAATTTTATTTCAAATATCAAAAAAATATCTTGAAGAAATCATGTATATATATTATGCATTATATATTTCCTTTATATTTCATTTTTCTGATAATGTAGATTTTTATTACTTCTGAAGAGTTAATGAAACTCGTTAAAATCTTTGTCAAAAACTTGCAACAAAATATTCAATTTAGAGTATTTCTTAGTGGTTTGTAAATGAAATCTTTTTGTAACAATCTAATACACTTTTAAAGATTCGCATGAACTTATAATTCTCTTTTCCATCCAGGGTTTTTGCTGAAGTGAGTGACAGATGTATTGAATTGGTCTCTTACCCAATTATCTCAAAAGAAATCATCAGCTCAACTTCTCCAGGAGTATTTGAGCTATACAATACTATTTAAAAAACGATCGATCAAATTCAATAAATTTCTTTTTCATAAATTTCGATTCCCATTAACATACTATAGCATAACTTACTTTGCTAACATTTTTGGCATTTTTATAAAATGACTTAAGATTAGAAACTTGCAATCTAACTTTCAATATGCTAATGTGCTTAATTCTCGACCAAAAATGAATATTGTATGTTCAAATATTGCATAGTCCTAAAACTACAATATATTTTACTCTATAATTACGACTTCTATAAGCAGAATGGTTTTAAATATTTTTTAAATTTATTTCAGATGTTAATAAGTTAAATTTTAGCGCACATTTAATTATATTTCTATGGAACATATATGAAGCGAATTCCCAAATACTTTCATATATCTTAAATTGAGGACTCCTACGGCTAGGAATTGATCGCTATGCTAGAGGCATGGTGTGCAATTGAAAAAATAATAATCTAACTAGAACTCATTATTTCACATTCGCTCCCTATAATTCCATTTTCCAGGCTGAGAGGCCGGCATTTAATTTTGCGGCTGGCTGGATATTGGAAGATTGTTTCAAATTTAACATTTTTGCACACAGTCTTTCATCAATTGAACTTTTAAAGAAAAGGGCAACTCCAAAATTTATTAATGATATTAAACTGCATATGCTTAAGGCTGAAGATTGGGTGGTTTGTTCTGGATAAAAGCACATGCTGGTATCCCGTGTAACGAACTGGTAGACTCATGTACTGAATTTGAAACATGTGAGGAAGAATTAATTGATATTCCTGTCTCTTATTGACAGATATAAACACAAATGAGTAGCTCTTGTTGGAAGAATGGCATAATTACTGTATTGACTCAAACAGAGATGTAAGAGTCATAGGATATGTTCCCGGAGTTGATTTTAGTCTATTAACACATAATAAGTAATTATTTTTTTGGTATCTCGGCATAATCCTTTTCCCTTTTTATTTACACATATTACACATATATTATAACCAATCCGTGTTGCATACGAAATAGTCTGGGGAACGCCGATCACTTCGCCATCTAATGTACTCTTGCAAATCATTGTCACCTTTACGTCCCTCTAACGAATCGATACCTTATAGGCTCCTTACTGTACTCAAAACTGAGTACAGTACACTGAGGACGATGAAGAAGATTTGCAAAATTTTGAGAGAAATTTGTGATAAAATGCAAAATATTATTTATTGACTGATGGGCTTGTACTCTGGGTGATTTGCGATCTAGTTTTGTCTGATGATTTATTTCTTTTGTTCCCAGCTTGTAATGGATATTTTAGCAGGAAATATAGGTATTAATTTTTTTTGTATTTTTCTGCACAGTTTCTTAATTTACTTTTTTTGCTACTTTTATCATAATTAGAATTTTAAATTTATTTTTCCCATTTTCCTGTTGTCAACTTTGAGTTCTTTTTATTTTACTTAATTGACTGTATTTCCAATATTAATCAGTAGTTGCTTGATATGTCCGTGCAGTATACTATATTTTCTGTCCTTGGCGCATGGGGATTTTATTTCCATTCTTATCCATTTTTACTTCTTTCTTTATCTAAGTTTTGATTTATATCACTTGATTCAAAAATTAGGCTTCTTTATAATTTAATAAATTATTTTATTTTAGTCAAAAAATTCAAATGTGCATCCCTTAATTATCTACCCTATACTGGAGATGATTGCAAGATTTTCAATAAATAAATAACAATGTTCTCTACTGCAATCTTCCGCATCTTGCATCATTTAGGAAAGGCCGTCTTTGGATGTATCAAGACAAATTAGAGGTCTGCCAAATCATTGACTGCAATTCTGGTTTTCAAGTAAAATGTTACTTGCTTCATGAAGCCGGTAAGTTTGCATAGAAACAATAGCGCAATCAAAACACATGTCAACAACGATGAAAATAGCATTGGGTCGCCCGATTCAAAAATTATAAACCAAACAGAAAATAATCTTTTTTTCAGCATTGTCCTGCCAAATCCAAAAGTAAAATTCTCATTTGATAAACGCCTATGCAGACAACATAGGAATTAAAAGGGAAATCAGTTGGCAAAAACTCAAGGTGAAATGGACAATTTAATTGAAAACAAAGATTCATAAATCTCGCATGAAATACCTCCTCCATAAAAATAAAGTTGAGGAATGACAGAGATCGAGGAGCAGCCTTTTGGCATATAGGAAAATTTAATAACCTGCCTTCTTACAGTTTCCCTACCACGAACTGTATCAGAGAAGATATTATTTTCCACCCTGAATATGACCCTTTCCTTGTCCATTTTCAGAGATTCAGGACCTTTGATAGTAATCAATGCAGCTTTGGTTGGATTGACATGGTATGGAATTTTACTATGGTACTGAGTGCATCCCTACAGCCTTATGACACTTGAAAAATCCAGCACCAAGTTTCGAAAGAGAACGGTTGGAAAAAGTCGCTAAAATCTTCTTCTCCAGTGAAAAACAATCCATGTATAATTAAACTTAATAATGAACATAGATATAACTTTCTGTTCCCCTACCCACAAGTATCAAGTTATTCATATTTCATGACCAAGGAAAGAATAACACTATATATTCATCACTTTCATTAGTATTATAATTATTTTTGAAAGATATTTTTCTTCCTTTTAATTAATCAAACTATTACTCTAATTTATATTAGGCTACTTTTGCTGCATTTTTATGAATCAATTTTGATTACAACTTTAATAATCACACAACTACTTAATTTTTAAAAAGTTATAGTGTAGATCTATTTATTATTATTCCATATTACAAAGTAGAATATTATTTTTATCAAGTACGTTTTTTTTTTCTTCTTGTATGTTTCTGATTTCTTTAAATACTTTTGTTCTGTTGTTTTATCTATACATATTCTTGATTAAGAAAAATACTTGTATTATTTTCATCAAATATTCAGGTTAAGGAAATAAGAGATGGCATTCTGTTCTATAAAAAAACATTTTTCACTCCCAACACATGCTAAAGTTATTCAAGGAAGTAACGAGGACGAAATAATTACTAAACCCAATTGCATAAGCCGTAGATAGAGTTTGGTTTTATTAGATATTAGACAATTAAACCTGTACTACAGTAGATTACATCACCCGTTACATAAAATTAAAATTCATGAAAAGGTATTTTGCATTTCCATACACAGTTTGTAATATTCGGTTTCTATGAAAAACATGGTAGAAAAGCGAGCTTTTTTCAAAAATCAAGTAAAAAATACTGCTAATAATATTTTACTTGTCTTGTGATAGTTAAAGAATAACAGGAAACATTTATTATAATGATACAATCATAATTACCTAGCTTAGAAAAGGAACTCTGTCCTTCCTTACATCGAATACATCCTTTTTTCTACCAAGAGATAAATCTTTTCATTGGAACAAATAGTAAGAATTCAAACATTGGTTTTGGAAATGGCAAATAAAACAGACTAGATAAAGCATTAATCAAATCGTGCAACAAACATCTAGTAGAAACAACGAAAATATTAGACATAGAGTTGGTACCTTCACCCATTTCCTCTTTTTTTTATTCCTTTCAAATTTTTGTGAGATTTTTTTTTCGTGCATCTTTGTTTTTCGAAATTTGTTGAAACACTTCAAGAATGTAACATTGAGTTTTACACTAACATTCTTCGGAAATAACTCAATTTTAAAAATTTCCTACGTTCTTTAAAGCTAAAAGTTAAAAATACAAGTTTTAGATTTAGCCTTAACTCATGGCATTGCCTACTTCCACCGAAAGAGGATATTCCTGGCTCTTTCTCTAAGGCTATTGGAGATCCAAGACTCTTTTTCATTTTTCTTTCTTTAACTCTTCCTCCTGCTTAATCTCTGTTTATCTTTTTGAAATAAACTTTGAATAGTAAATAATGAATTATAAAAAATTTATTTATTCGAAAAATGAAGTTAAATACACTTTTTCAATACAGAATTCTAAAAAAATAGCTATATTCCCATTAATTATAATTAATGAAATTTCAAGCAATGCTATATAATTCATAGGGACTTATTTTGATACGTTAAAATTCAAACATTAATCCTTAGCAAGTTTCATTGATATTGTCGATTCTTGCATCCTCAAATGAAAAACAGATCAAATGAAATTATTTTAAAATAATTTCACATCCTTTTCTATTAAATTAGATGGAATTCTTAATTATTATTTGCTAATACTTATTGTTTCATAATTTCTAATCACATACTAATGATAATGAATCAGGTCAATATTTTCTTTGCATAACATTCGATAAAATTAAAATTTTAATATTAAATGAATTGAATTATGAAATTTATTTTCATTTTATTCAAATGTATTTTCAAAATTAATAAAATTAGATAGTTCATTCATTTTTTTATTAATAATAAATAAAGACTTTTATTCAAAGTATAAATTCAATATTAGCCACAAAATAGCATATAAAGGGAAATTGATCCATTTAAAATATTAAGTGAACACCAATAGTTAATTTTTAAACTATAAGAAGCACTCAACCTCAAAATGAACCCAATTTTGCCTCTTAAGAAGGCAATAGCATTAACGTTGAGTATTCTCTTACTCGGGGAATCTCACGCAATTTGCTTTCAGAAAACTTCCTCAGACGCACAATGAGTTACTTCATAGAATCTTCCCGTAAAGGGAAGATTCTTCTGGAAGCAAAGCAGATAGCATTCTGGCCTCCCCTTCCATTGATAAAAATGGCTCTCTCTATCGTAATGAAAGCTAAGGAATATACTCACTCTCCTCTAATTCATATTCATATGAGCGTTCGCTTAATTTCCTCCAACATCTGCACTAGCAAAGATATTTGGAGGTCTTCGGTTATCGACAGAAGCATTTAGCTTGCAAAACCTTGATCAGAAACCTCGCATCCAGAATTGAAAATTCGTGAATTCCTCTTGACTAATGACAACATCTAAATATTTATAGATACTTCCCTTTACGTGGTTCTTTAAGATGCGCATAGAGTTGTATCAATGACCTAATGCTTATTCCTCGCTTTCTGATCCCTAGAGATATTTTCAACCTAGTAAACTATTGCTTTTTTAAGTAAGATATTACCCGAGAAGAGCTTCTTCAGTAATTTAAAATGCACGACGGTAGACAGTACGCATTAATAATGACTCTTTCCAGGGAATCCAGGGAAGATGATAAAAAGTGAGAAATATTTCATTGAAGTTTTTTTTCGTTCAATTGACCTTATAGATTGCACGTAATCGAGCCTAAAATTAACTTGTTGCATTATTTACTTGTTGAAAGAGAATCTCTCAAAGGGATTGAGTGTATTTGGACATGCGTTCTTCAAATGAAAAATTCGGTGAAAGTGAAATGATCCTTAAAGTTTAATTTCGGTGTTTTATTTTTACGATTCGAAAATAGAGTAGAAAGTATTCGAAGACATATACGGATGCATGTAGAAATTAAAGGTGAGCGAACTGAACATTTTACTTGGAAAAATGTAGGCAAATTTATATTCAAAATATGATTTTTTTTCAAATACAATATACACTATATTATTCCATATAGTAAAACTTTGCTTTGATTGCGGAAATTTCATTCATATCAAAAGATCTAAAAGCCATAATAAAACTGACGGGATTTAAAATTATTCTATTTATAAATAAAGATATTTAAAACTAGACATGCCTTCTCCCTTAAAAGTCAGAAAATTTGAATTTATTAAGTACAACTATTTAAAAAGGGTTATCTATCTAGAAAGACTTTTTTTAGAAAAAAAATGACAAATAGAAAAAATAAACATTTGTCATTTTTTATGTCATGTTATGTATGTCAGTGTTGTATATTTTGTGATTAACAATCATGTAAAATAAAAACAATTTAGTGAGTAAAATTTGGTTTCCAACTAAAATTATTAAAAAAAATATTTTTCCCGAATTTTTATATGAAAAATCAAAATCTTGATCTGCTAATTTTGGAGTATTTATGAAAATGACATTACCTATATTCTTTTGTAAAATCAGATTATCATTGATGATATAAATATTATAATTGTTAAGTTCTGTATGTAACTTTATGTGGTTATTGTTTAATTTCCCTTATCCTTACTATATCTATATTTATTACTAAAAGCAGCTAAATTGCTAAAATCAGTAAAGAAGAGTTAATTAAAGGAAATAAATAATAAGCTATATGGAAAAACATTCTATATAGTTATAACTGAACAACTCATATTCAAATCACTGTTGCATGTTTTTTCTCTCTAATTTTTCGGACCGAAAACAACATAGAAGGCTACATACTACACATAAGTTAATGATTTTTTTAACATTTCAAACTTTATCTGAATGAAACCAAAAGGCAGTTTACCTTCTCAAACGTTTTGTTATATCCCCAGCATACTTCTCAGATTTGTTATCATATATCCCTTTTTTTTGAATTATTATGACCTAAAATAACATTTGAATCCATATAAAAATCTTAAACCGATACTTTACATTTAAAAGTTTGTTGAAATAATCTTTCACATAAATTCACTTGAAAACTGAAAAAAATCAACGAAATTCGATATCTTTAAATAAAATATGATTCAAATACCCAACTACTATAAAAGGAAAACGAAAAATTGTTGTGGGTATGTTGTTAACACATTAACCATTTGTAATTGCACTTTGATTCCAATTCTAATTATTATTTATATGTTTATTCCTGTTTTCGTAATTTTGGATGCAAAAATTGCTACTATTGACGAGTACTTGAAAATGTTTTACAACAAAATTAAAATATTTGAAATACAAAATATCTTCAAGAAAATCCTTCTTGATAAAAATTCATATTCTTCGGATATTTTAGTGCTCATTCTTATATAAAATATAAATAAATTCTTTTAAAAAAATAGTTATGAAAAATCAAGTATTATTTAATAAATCTGTGTTTTCTATTATCATTCAATTATTTTATCATTAAATATTTAGTAATTAATCATTCTATATCCTTATGGTTAAATCATTGTTTTCTAATATTTAATAATTATATATATTTTTTACAATTAAATAGAACAGAAATATTTCATCAGTAAATAAATACAAAATCTAAACATTATGAAAAAATTTCTTTCAATTCTAACCTTTAGTTTTTCTTTTCTTTTCTTTTTATATCTATACAAAAAAGTGTTACTAACGCGTGCTCGAAAATGTTTTGACATAAAAATGAACTGCTTAAAGCAAAAACCACACCAAGAAATCTTTTTTTGATTAAAACTCATGTTCTTCATAATCCTTTAAAACCCATTATTACCCAAGATATAAATAAATAATTTTTAACAAATGCGGACTTGAGAAGAGTTGCTTAGGTTATTTTAAAATTAATATAATATTTAATCATTCTATTCTACTTTAAACTACAAAACCAAGATCCTATGTTCATGAAAGATGTTTGAGTTTAATGCCGCAGGATATTACGTAATTTATATTTACTTAAGTAATTATCCACCGCCAAAAAACTTTCAGGTAATGTTCCCTCGTAAGAAACTATTATTAAACTCCATTTTTCAAAATATATCTAAATAAATTAAGCTGTCATTTTCCCATCTCAAATTTTATTGTTACTATTTTTCATTACTTCTTTATGCTTTCTATGTTATTTAAAAATGATACCTTAAATCACTTAGCGTGGTAAAATTATTTTTCATGAATTATGATTGATGATTAAAAGATGTAAAATTGCTTTAATGTTAAGATATTTAAAATATTTTAAATTTTGCGGAGCTAATGAGGGTTTGGAACCAAATAAAAATACACTGAAATATGTGAACTATTCAAGAAAGAACTTATAATTATTTTTAATAACTGCCAGTCAAAAAATGCCTATTTTATATTTCGCTTTGGGGCTTTCTTAAAAATATATCGATTGCTTACAAATTTATGGTTTTATAAAGTTATTCGCATAGCATAGTTATTATAATAGCATTTGTCTAAGACATTGTAGGACTTGAATTCTCTTAAATATATGTTTAGTATCTTAATAAATATATTTTAGACACACTCTGATGTCTTTATTTATATTTTTAGAAGTTTGCCATGTAAAAAATGCTGATTTTATTTATCGAATCGAGATTTTTGTAAAAGTGTATTGGCTGTTTACAAATCTATATTACTATGAAGACATCTAAACTATGATATTTGTTTAAAAGAAGATATTACATGAATATTCTTAAATATATGTAAAATATCCGTGCTAAAATAAATCAGATGTCGTTATTTCTAATTTTAAAAGTTGTCACGCAAAAATGCAATTTCATATATTGCAATAAGACTTTCATAAAAAATGCATAAATTATTTAGGAATCTCTAGTCCCGAGATTAAATTACAGCGTTTGTCCAAAATATCTGAATTGTAGCATTTGTCTAAAAGCAGGGATTGGATATTTTTAAATATATGTAAGTGATGAACAACTTTATGAATGGAAGAAGTACCAAATTATTTAAAAAATTTAAAGAAGGCATTTTTATTGCTAAATAAAACAGAAAAAAAAATGTTTGTTTTATTAAAAAAATTATAAAGAAAAGTATGAAAACGCTAGCACTGTCATAAATGGTCAGTGTAGTTTGGAATTTATTGATATTCATTATATATTAACTAATTAATTAAAATAATGAATGTTTTGTGCTTAAATTTATGGTGATAATCTTCGCGTTTCTTTAAATCAAATTGCTTTCAATCTCAGAATTTTACGTTTTTTACTTCAACTTCCAGAAAAAAATTATTTAAAAGTAAAGAGAATAATAAAAATAAATTAAAAAACATAAGAATATAATGAATTAAGAAATTAATAGTAAGCGATAGAAGAACAATATAATTTATAACAGTAAAAGAAGAGAGCAAATAAATCAATTAAAAGAATTTTGAAAAAAAACTATCTTCTTTTTAGATACTAATGAAAGCTCTCTTTTAATTGTATTATTTTCTTTATAATTTAGCCGTCAAGATATATTATTTCAGAGAATTCTTTCATTCAAATTTTCTAACTACTCTGATAATGCCCTAACTTCGGTGATACTATAAAGTATTTATTATATTTTACAATGCTTTAAACAATAAATCTGTTGTTAAAAAATTACAAAGTTTCTGTTTTAGTATTTATACACACCCTTGTTTTAGTAGTCATATTTAGTAAAACATTTTTAATCACACTAAATTGTTAAGCAAAAATATCACTCTTATGCGAATAAAAATTGATTCAAATCTGAAGATCACTATTTTAATCATTTTTAAATCGTTTCAGTGGTCACCTAAGTAAAGGATTGGAAATGAATGAGCTTCGTTTCCTCGAGATGCTTAATGCAATATAATGAAATCTAAAGTTTAATAACGAGGGGAGCTTAGAATTTTAATGCGTTATTTAACAGTTTTTAAGTATTTCTGTGGAGCTAAACATGATAAATTTTTCAATAAACATCTACTGACTCAAATAACAAAACAAAATACTTTTTACTTTATTTAGAGCATTTTTTTTGTTTGAAGGATGAACCTAATTCTAATAGTTTAGAAGTTTTCTCGAATTAGGATTATGATCAGTATGGAAAATCTGCATACTACATATTTAATTAGGTTAGC
Organism: Argiope trifasciata; assembly: GCA_026543055.1. NCBI lineage: Eukaryota > Metazoa > Arthropoda > Arachnida > Araneae > Araneidae > Argiope > Argiope trifasciata. Next base: position 8,836,292 of record JAPMOQ010023642.1, on the reverse strand, counting down.
ATTTTTCTTGTAAAAGTCATTTTATTCCAGATATATAACAAATATACAGAATGTGTAGCTAATAGCTTTATTGAGATCATAAATGTAGCTTTACTGGGATTCATAATCTCTTGTGTAAGTCTCATGATGAAGCTAAGTTTTGATAAAAATTAAACGCATCAACATTTCACCTTTATTAGGCTATACAGATCTCTATAAATTTCTTAAAGTCTGTAAAGGAAGAGTATTTGTCGATACAAAAAATTCCAGCCATCCGCGTATCGCAGACTGCATTTAAAGTAATTTTTCGGTCGAATGCTTTCCAATGAATCTGTTGCCTACCCTTTTCAACTTTGTTTAATACGTTTCTTTCTCCCATTTTTTACCCTTTTCTTCCCATTTATTGAGAATCTAGGAGAAAATTTCAAGAATCTGGTGCCTTTCTTAGAAGTATTACTTTCTCCAGTGTTTTGAAAAATCTGTATCTATATTGTCTATACCCAGACATGCTATTTATACCATGATAGTTGCTCGTAGGCCATGTCTCAAATAATATATACCAAGAACTGAACACATGTTTTCATTGTTTTACGATACATGGCCTTTTCCTGGAAATCTTCGAAAGATCTATATACTATCTCGAATTTATACATATTGAGAATAAATTTTATTTCAGTTTTCTGGTTCACAGGATTTTGAATTCCATATTGTGTTGTGGAAATATATCCTTCAGGTAACTAAAACAATAAATTTGATTCATAAAATTCGTGGAAAATAGCATTTTAAATATTTTAGATGTCGGAAAGTGCCAAGAAATAATAATAAAGTTTAAATTCGTTTGAGATGGGAAGTTTCCTACATTGTACGGATGTTTTGAGCATGGTTACTCATCAGTGCTGATGATTCGACAGCATATTTTAATGCAATATAGCTGCATGTTTGCAAGTTTAACTCAAATTCATGTCTTCGAGTGAGTCAACAATTGTTGAGTTTTCAAACAAAAATATCGTGAAAATGCATTGCCTTGCTAGATGAAATACCCTTTAGATCAGCTTTAAATCATCAGGATTGGAAAATAAAAACCTTTTTAAACTTGGAAACGTTCCAATGCATCAATAAATTTAGGAAGTATATCAAGGTTGAGATATATAGACGTATTTCTTTGCATTGTGATGATTTTTGTAATACCAATTTATTTTGATGATTACTAAGTAAATTATTTTATCAATTATTTTGATTTTTCTTACGTGTTTATTTCTTTTCATGTACATTTTATTTGATGTCCTATAATATGGCATGAAAATTACGCCTGATATGTTACGCCCACTCTAATGTTGTTTCAACTGTCAATTTCTAAACTTTTAGAAACATAAATACATTTCTAGTGGGGAACCAGAGGAAGTGTTATACTGGAAACTTTCTCACACACTATGTAATAAAAGCAATTGTGTATTAAAAAACGTATGCCATTAAGGAACAACAGTTGCGAAAAAACTTAATATTTTGCGATCTTTTCTGAGTCTTGGAGCGATTAATCGCTGAATTTCAACTAAAGAACATACCAGGAAACTGAGTATGCATTATGCATGCCTTTTTATGAGCAGTTGAAACGAAAGTTTGATATTTAAATACAATTAAAGTCATTAACTCTGATAGCAAATTTCATATTTTACATCAATACGTTTTTGAGTTATCGCGTTTAGATACTTGTGACAGTATAGACCGATAAACGAATTCCCTTTAATGAATATGATTTCAAATATGATAAAGAACTATATTTTAGATCCTAAGACAGCAAAACAAAATTTCATTTATCTACGTTGTTATACTTTTGCATTATCGGGCTCATATTCATACAAAAGAAAAAAACTGACAGATAATCAAATCTTTAACGAATTTTGTTGTAAATTTGATAAATACCTTCACTATATATGCTACATCTCTTCTAAAGTTTGAATGCTTAGCTCTCTTTTTTTTCTAATTATCGTGTTATCTAATTGCGACAGCTGTACAGAAATATCCTTTTGACTAGATTTCCGTCAAAATTTGATAAAAATCTATAATTTTGGTTTGAAAATCATGTATTAAATTTTATCCTCTTTATCCAAAGCGTTTCTAATTAATCGTGTTCACAAACAAATAGGCGGTAAGACAGACAAGTCTGATTCCAAAAATATGTCGTTCATATTCAGAGAACTCTGAAACATATAAATCCATCAAAATTTCGAAATCGAATTTTTTGGTTATTACAACACTTATTGTTTATATAATGTATATTTGAGAAAATAATAAAGGCTCTGGATAACATAAATAATTATATACATTATAAACATAACTATTGTCGATTTGTAGTGTAATATTAAAGTGTTTCTGATAATTTTGTGTAATTGCAGATTTATCCCAATCGGTTGTTAAAAGACATTAATGTTCCAAAACATAAACTAATCCCCAAGATAATAAAAAAAAGTATCGTGGTCTATAAATATTTTATTAATTGATAAAGATAGCAGGCATTTTCATAAATAATTTAGTTAAAACTAGATGTTTTTGTTCACTGAGAATATAGGTTACATACAAACATTATCATATAATCCAGAGCAGTAATATTAGTAAATATGCCTTTTTTTATTACAGAAAATAGGCAATATGGTTTTATTATTAGTGTACTAAAAAGAAAAAAAATTAATTGATTATTTTTTACTTTCAGTTTCTAATTTCTAATTCAATAAATTATTATACTTTAATGGAAGCTTATAACTGAATTTTCTCAAATAAGCTACCAGATGACATTCTTCCCATGGTATTAAAAATTGATTAATTTAATTGATTAACTTATTATTTCTAGAAAAAAACAAAATTATTTAGATATTTATAGCATTCAGGTAAATTCGGTTTCAAAAATCTAGCTTATCCTAGAATAAGCGAAAATCCATAACAAAAAATCAACTTGACATACATGAAAAACAATCAATGTAATAAAAAGGGCAAATACATACATATAAGTATTTAACCTTGAATATACCTTATCACGTAACCCGAATCCCCTTTCATTTTATGTCATGTAATATTAAGTTTTACCCCTTGCAGAAACTGTACTGTCAGTTTGAAGCATGTTAGACTAGATTTCATCTGTCTGAAGGGAATTGGGTGTACTCTTCTTACGTATTTATGTAGTCTTCGTATCCTGTTACATTTTTGCAACGGTTAGGTAGTCTGGCTGCATCACTTATTTACATTCCTTGCACAACACTTTCCTGCCTTAGAAAGTAGCGATGTTCCTACTAGGCGGATGCTTTCGTGTTTCCAGAGGTTGTGCTCCAAACATGAAAATATAAACTTTTTGTTCAGTCGATATATTTTTAATGGATCTGCCAGAAGCATTTCTATACGAGCAACGCATTTTTATTCGTTTCACATTGCCAAATTTTACAGGATGTATGTCAAGGTTCAAGAGAAAAGCAAACATTTTATTGGTGGCTCTTCAGCAACGAAACAACGTTTTGCAAAAACCTACAAAAGGTACGAAAGGAACTTTAAATAAGATTATCTATATGCTGTTATCGGCAATTGATGAAGAAGAAAAATACTGTATAATCACGTTCTTGTAGTTTTATCTTGAAAACATTGAATATTAACTTAATAAGCTCGTTTAATACATTCAAATCATCTCCTTTAAGATGCTTCAAATCAGAAAAAAAATGCTTTATATATGTGTTATAAAACGGAAGCATAAAGTCTATATAAAATATTCACCCCGAATTGTAATTGAATCTGATTATTTCTGGCTTGCTGGAAAATTATAAATTGAAGAACGTTCATATTAGTTTTTTCTCTTTATTGAATTGAATGAAAGGAACGGATAGAATAAGTGAAGTTAGAAATTCTGAAGCTGTTATTGATATGTTATTTTCCTTTAAACTTAGGTATCTCAGCATTTCAAATGAAGAAAACTGTAATAATATTAAACAGAATATACAACATATCCAATTAGCAAAGAAAAAGAATATTTATCCAATATACAAATTATTTACTTTTAGAGTATTTGAGTGGAATGATGTTGCTGTTTAATGTATGTAATTATTGCAGAATGTTTAGGGCAAAAAGTATTATCTCCGGTTCCCGGAATGATCAACATGCGTAAATGATATATGCAGTAAATAATGTACTAACATATAAAAATATATGCGGATAAGTATTTCAGCTGCGAATTAAAGTACAATGTTTCAAAATAAATAAAACAATAAAAGAAAAATTTTGTAATCTACTATATCGATTTTAATAAATAATTTTACGATATGTTAATTGACAAGTTGTCTTCAATATTTAATCCTAACAGTCTTTCTTATAACTTATAACGTGCAATGAATCTCTCCTTACTACATATTCACTAGCTGAGGAATAAATAAAATCTCCCTCTGTGAAATTTAAAACGCCACCAAAAGGTCCGAAAAAGTGATTTCTTATAACCTAGCCTTAATTAGTTTGCGGGTGGGAAGTAAGAATTTTGCGTTATGAAATAAGTGTATTGTGCTAATTTAAAAGATGAGCCTGATTCAAAGATAGCCAGATGTGTCTACTTTTCTCTTCTTATAATAACGCCAAATTTATCAACAATGTTCCAATATGAGAAATTTGCATTAAAAAATAACATGATGAGCTAACGAAATTAACACTTAGATGCAATATTGCTAAGATCAGACACATATTCATCATAGCCGTACTATATCTCGACTCGAACTACTATTCCCCTTACTAACTACCCTCTGGAATAGAAGAATAAGAGAATCAAACAACAAAAATTCATGAAAATATGGAAAAAAAATTAAAATATGAGATCAGACAGTAATTCAACCATAAAATTAGCTGCAGCTCTCCTGCTATGGAAAAAAATCTCACAAGAAGATTATAGAAAAATTATTATTAAACAATTTTTCCCTTTCTATTCCGCCTGAAATTGAAGAAAATTTTCTCCTACGCTATTATAAAAAATTAGTAAAATTTTCTTACAAAATTTAATTATATTCATTAAAATATAAATTAGGATCAAGAATTTTTCACAAAAATCACCACATCTTTAATCTTTTGTGAAATCAACAAAATTTTTAGAAATTAAATATCACTGACAACCATGATTTTGATAAACTATTGTTGGTTAACTATTGCTTATTAAAAATGTTTACTGTCAGTGATAGTTAATTACCAAAATTTTTGTTGATTTTATGTAAGACTAAAAATGCCATGGCTTTGTGTAAAGTTCATCGGATAACAATAGATAACTAACTATTGTTTTTTAGTAATCAATTTCTATCAATACATGCAATTGTAAATATACATAAGAATAAGCACACATATAGATAAATATTCTAATTATTAATTGTCATTTGCTATAGCATATATATATATATATATATATATATATATATATATATATATATATAATTTGCTACAGCATATATATATATATTCTACAGTAATTTCTATTGTATATCAAAACATTCGTTAAAGGGACATATATTTCTATTTGTTTCGTAAGTTGGATACATTATAAACAATTATTTAGCTTTAAAAATAGGGCAATATGTAACATCATCTAACAGTATGAATTTTCAGACAAGAAAAATATTTTTAATTAAATATCGTCTAGAAGTTTAATTAATTCATGTCATTTTATTTAAAACTCAAAGTAAGAATCCAAAAATTGTGCTGAAATTAATACTAGTTTTTGAGAATAATTATTAATATCGTTTTTAGATACAATTTAATTAAAAGTTATTTTGATACAGTGAGATTAATATTTTATTTCTAGCTATTGTTTTTTTAGAACAAACGATTATTAAAAATTCGTAAATTTGAGAAGTTTCTTCTTCAAAAATAGTCTACTGCATGAGAATGACTATAGCTATAAAAAACCCATGTTTTGAAAAGAGAAATTGAACCTTAAAAATTAACAACAATCATTTTTTTTTCAATTTATGTATCCAAAAAATTATCATAAAAATTATTATTAATTATTAAAGTCTAGACACAATGAAATGTCTGAAGTAATGTTTATTTTAATTTTGATAAGAACTATAGTGTATTCATATTTTTAAAATCGTAGATAATGAAAAATTCATAAAATCATTCTTTTTGTTATAGTATGTTGAATACAAATTTCGATCAACATTTTTTCAACTGTAATGTTCCAACACTCATTTTTGTTATTCTTTCTCAACAGATGATGGTTTGTCAATTATCTGGCAATACAGAACACGATAAATTTCTCATTTACCTGAATGATTTTAGAGGGTTTAGCCAGCTATAAAGATTTACAAAGAATCACTTTTCAATTGATAGAAAGCTGCTATTTTTCATTATGTTTCGTTTTCTTGGTCGCTAAGTTTTGTGTCATGGCCACAATGATAGAGATTAAGTAAGATTTATTATCGTTATAGATTGGCTCGCCCATTTAAACCTTTCGTTGAAAATTGTCCTTTTTCATTTAGTTTAAAACAAAACTGTCTGAAACCTTCACCATGGTTCGGAATGGCCTAAGTGATTGAAAACAGTTGTCAGAAACTCCCAACAGATAAAATCAAGAAATAAGGTTTGGATTCTGTAGAAATATTGTATGAAGCTTGAATCCAAGTGAGATAGTGTTGCCTTTGGTGTTTAAATAAATAAAGTGCAGCTTCAAAATTTAAGAATAAATGTTTAACATTAATGCAATAATACTTTAATTTTTCTGAATAAATCGATTAAAAAAAGGCAAGGACTTAAATTTATAAAATTTTTTAATTGATTTATTAGCAAGATAATTACACTTTGAATAAGTATAATTTATGAAAAAATTTAGATGAAATCGAGTTAGAACTCATCCCAAGAATTCTAAATAGATTGATTAATTAATTAAATAAAAATCCCAGCCCTTTTGGATTGCCTTCTGTATAGTTATTATTAATTTAAAATTCTAAACAGCATATCAGAAATTTGAGAAGCAAATAAAAAAAAAATAAGAAAGTTGAAATTCTTTAAATGCATATCTTATAAAGTCTAGAAAAATTTATCAAAGACTTGCGTAGTTTTATATTCATTGCCAAATGGTTTTATGGCATTATTGGGAAAAAAGCGTTCAGACCTTAGTTTTTAGTTAACAACTTTGCCAAAGAACTGGTGATTCAAACACGTGTTTATACAAGGTGATACAGACACGCAATGGAAACAAAATAACTTCTCTGAAATTCGTGACATAAATTCTAAGCTTTATAATGCTATTCATAAATCGCATATTGTTAATACATTAACTTTTATCACCCAGCAGCAGACATGAAATTCACACATACACACAAAAAAACATCTTGTTAAAATGTGTTTCTGCTTTATAATTCAATGGAACTTCTCGGCCGTCTGACTAAATGAATAATCTAAACTGCAGTCGAATAATCCGTCATCAAAATAATAAATTTAATAGAATATAGCTAACTATCACAGTATTGTATATATATATATATATATATATATATATATATATATATATATATACAGCACATGCAAGTGAGGTCTTTCCTCCTTCTATTGATTTTGTTGCATTTTACGCCAAAGATACCTATTCCGAAAGAAAGAAAGTCACCGCAGCTGTCTATTTACAGGGAATCAATCAACGACCGCGACAGGCTTTTTGCTTCGTGGACAGGAAAGCAGTTTGGTACTTGGTTATCGATTTCTGAAAGCCCTGCATTCAGACTGAGAAATGTACAAACAAATCAGAGACTGTTAGTTCTGACAAGCGGTGATAGATTGCACCAATCTTGATGATGATATTAGCTTTTGCATTGCAACAAGCATCCGATCCTTGCATCAAAAGAGTCACGCGAAATACTTGACCTCTCATTATTTGCTGAAGACCCGCTAACAATTCGCGGAAGTTGGAATGGCAGCTTTCACGGAATCTCATATAGTATTTCGAAAATGCTTTTTCGACCGACCAATAATTTATTAGATGAGAGTCACGAATTAGATGGGATGTATAAAGTAAGCTATGGATAAATTTCAGAGATCTATTTTCAAAGGTTAAAAATGACGAAGCTATTTCCATTCATAGTTAGATAAAAACAAGTGAAATTGTTTTTAAAAACACAATTTCATTACTGCGCGAAAGAGAAGAAACTGTTTTCTATTATTTTCTGCTTTTTCGATTTAAATTACAACACTATTATAATTGAAATTGAATAGAATCTTATGAGCATATTTCAGAAATTTACTATATGTCGCCACGTGCATGGAGTGAAAATTTACTAGATGTCGCCCCGCGCATGGAGTCCACATGTGAGTGGAGTGTAATTAATTTAAATGTTTAATCATTAGCAAATACTGAACAAACGAAAACGAAAGCAGTAGGAAAGTAAACAAGTGCACAAAATTTCAGAATTCGAGCTCATCAAGAACTGAATGGAAGTTTGACTACAAATTTCATATTTACAAAAATGTAACAAGTTCAATTTAATTAAAACAATTAGTTGGAGATAAAGGCCAAATTCGCTTTTAAATCATGACTTTCAATGAAAGTCATCAAACAAAGAAAACTGACGAAATTTACTTGTTACGTCTGAGCTGCTTATTAATGTTAATTAGAGGAAATACGAGACTAATTATCAAAAAGTAGTCATTTGTGAAAACAATAAAACTGAGTAAAAACTTTTAAGTTTGTCCCTATATTTTTTTATGCTTTTAGATTTATCTCTAATATCAGACTATGTATAAGCTTATGAAATAAAGTACTAGCAAGTCAATTATAGGTTCAGATTATTTTAGCAATATGTAATGAAAAGAATTTTTTAATAAAATAATAAAATTAATTTAACCACAAAATAATTATTCATTATTGTCTCATTCATTTATCTATGAGATTTGTTTACGAATCTTCTATAATATGAATAATTTACACAAAATTGAATACATCGTAAGCAATCGATAAAGAAAAGTTTAAGATCACAACTTGGTAGAGAAAAGGAAAGCAAGTATGTGGAAATCCTCACGGTTAATATGAAGAACTAAGTAGCAAAATCTAAATAGCTTAAAGACCACTTTTGACAGTATTTTTTTTTGGAAGAAAATGTGCGTTTTTATGAAAAATCTTATATAAATAAAAATAACAATAAAATAAATATTACATTAATTATTAATATTATTAAACAACAATTATAATAAAATAAATATTTTAAACATAGAAAACTCTCAATCCAAATTAAAGAAAAAACAGACAGTCATGCTTTATTTATTATACATTATTGCTCTTTAATAGAAGGTCAGAAAATATTAGGATCAAGAAAAAATACTAAAATGTCTTCTTCTTTTAGATACTTCAACATAATTAAAGGAAAACAGCTAATAAAATTACCATGCTGAAAAGGTTTCAATTAAACTTCTTAGTTCGTTTTCATTTAAAATTTTAATTAATTCCCGTTTTACAACATAGAAAATTTTGATTAAAACTTTTATAATAGAAATCAGGTTGTGAAGGTTTTCTGTTTCTCTTTAAAACGTTGCATTTAAAATAAAGATTCTTATTTTAGACTTTGTTCAAATATATCATAAATTTATGACAAGGATTTTGTATACATAAACGTTATAGAAAAAGTCGTCAAAGCGTGGTCATTTATATTTTTGTTATAAAATGCAATGGTTTAGACTAAAATCTTTAGCAAATGGTTTAGAATTTTTAACTGAATCTGATTTTTGAAACTATAATGTTTTTGTAATTAAATAGGATAGTTTGGTTACTCTTTTGTTCGAGATTGCACGCTCTTAAAATTCAATCGAAGCACTTTCAATTGAATATTTTTTTGAATTTTAAATCGTCAAAATAACACACTAGTATATTTTTTCATCTTCTACAATGTTAATATTTCATTTGTCTGTCTGAAATTCAATATGTGTAATATAATATTCACATGTATTATAACTAATCATTGCATGCATTTGTATAAAACCAAAAATTTTAATTAAAATAATGTGTATTCCTCCATGAACGTACTTTGACATTGTTTGAATTGATAAATGATTTTTGTACAAATTAATTGAAAATCTTATTAAGAGAAAAAAAAGTATATGTTTTTCTGTCTTAGAGAGAATGTCAATTTTCTTTTGCCTTAAGTTGCATTGCTGCAACCTATTAAATCAAGACAATCTAATGCAGTTGCCACTTGGTTGCCAATTAAAAAAGCAACTGAATTTTTCGAATTACTTATGAACCTATCGTTCCTTAACAAATAGCAACAGCTACTCAATTTTTCACATTTTGCATGAAATAGAAAATTGCAATTTTCACTACAAGTATTGAATATTTTGTATTCATTTCACATATTATACGAACATGAAACAGCATGTTCATGACAGATGTGATAAAAAGTCAGAACTTTTCATTATTGGTAGTTAAAAATTTAATTTTTTCTTCTTTATGAAAAAAGCAGAAAAATGAAATAAGTTGCACTGCTTGTTAAGCATCAACATAAAATTTAATGTATGAGAAACTTTGAAGTCAAATACTAATAATGAAGACAGGAATAAAATGTTTTTCAATGGATTAACGACCAAATAAATTCCATAATAATAAATTTAGAGATAAAATCATAATTATAATTGCTAAATTGTGAGGATTTTTAGCTTCTAAGTAAAATAATGTTTTCTATAGTTTCAAAATATTTTTCCAGGCATGAAATTTTCACTAAGGAGCTAATTCTAAAGGATTGGTGAAAGTAGCTCGTAAAATTTTGCAAATTTTATATTACAAATTTGAAACCCCTTTAACAGTATATGGTATAAAATGGAACAGATAATAAAATAGTTTAATCGAGTATTTCCGTTAGCGATAGCTCTCCTTTTTTTATTATTTGAGATTCAATTACTTTTTTATATTCTCAATGACTGCATTTGAATTAACCAATCACAATTTTCATAAAAATTAGATTGGTCAGTCACTCTTTTAACTTATTTAAAAGAATGACTGTTTTTCCTGAATGCGTTTAACAACTGTTTTACAGCATTGATATCTTATTACGAGTATGTTTTTACAAGATAATGTCTATCTAGCTATCAAAATGATTATGAGCCAAGCATAAAAGCTGAACTTTTTTCAAAAAACAAATGTGATTAGGTTAAGAAAAATAGCCGATTTCCAATTTTTTAAAATTGTTTTTGTCTTAATATTCCCCTTTATATCATCTAATCACTGTTAACATATTTTTTTTATGTTTTAATTAAATCAATAAATTAATAAGAATATAGCTACTAAATCGATTTTTTAAAGAAAACTTTCCGTAATGTTTATACCATCTGACCATGTTCGATTGTGTTTTCATTAAACATAACGGCATGAATTCTAGCTCAAAAGCAAATATTATCCAAAATAGGTTTTTATTTGACATTTTGCAAGGGGATGGTAATTTCGATCATGGATCAAATGGAACAATAAATTATGGTGATACAGGCTGAATTGATTGGTCACGAAAACTCCCAATAAACTTTGCCTGCATATAGTAGAGATTATTAGATAAGTAAATAGTGCAATATGACATGCAAAATAATAATAAAGCTTTGGATAAGCTCTAAATGCTTTCTATAAAGAAATAAGTTTTAACAACTGAATAAATAGATCCAGTTTGACAAAGAAAATGTAATTTTTGTAGCTATTATTTTACAAGAAGATCCATGGTATCGTGCAATTCAAGAATATTTAGTCTGCTAATATAGTATCAGAAAAAATAGCTTCAAGTGAAGAATAACGTTGTTAAAAAATTTAACAAATATCCAGTGGAACAAGTTTTTGCGTGACAAATGACTTTAACCTTGACTCTTAAATTACTTCTTTCACATAAATATACATTTTTCATCTATATCTGTCTTCATTCTTTGCTTTAGCTTGCGATTCATAAAGACTTTCTTGTATTTCAAAGCTGTTCAAATTTATTTTACCATACCTAATCTAATATTTTAAACTAATATCATTTCCAATAACTTAATGCAATATCTAATTTGAGCTCGACTTATGAAATAAGAACTTAAGGTAGAATAACCGTAGTCTCTTAAGCGCAAGGTAAGCCACCAGGAATAGAAAAATTCATTTGTCCGTCCTTTTTTTCTGTATCAAAACTTTGTAACTAACTAAACATTTTACTGTTTAAGCTCATATTATTGTATACAGATTTTTAACATTAAAAAATATATAAATGATATTTTCAATACTGTTTCCTCTTAAATGCTGGAAAAAGTTGAAAGGTCATTTCACCTTTAAAAATAAAATAACGTGCATTCCTGTAACTACTCTCATATCAGGACTTTTAGAATAGTCATTAGATTGTTTGTGTGCGTGTGAGTGCGTATCGAACTTTTTAACTTAGTAAATACTATTTCGCAAAAGGGTACATGATTTTGTTCAGACTTCTAATTCTAAGAAATTACAAACAATATTTTCAATGTAGTTTCCTGTATTAAATATTGAGAAAAGTCGAAAATGTATTTTTTATTCTAAAATAAAATTATCTAATTTGTTTATAATGGAAATATCCATCGTATCTATTTTTTAATATATGCTAATTATAATGCAGTGCATCCAAAGAAATAGGTTAAATTTGCACTATATTAATAGTTGCATTCTTTAACTAGAGATTTTTTGAATTAATTACTCCCTAAATTAAATAATGATATACTGTTAAAAAAACCATGACGTGACAATATTAAGCAACATAGCCAAATTTTCTTTAGAAAATATATAAGAACAGAACAAAATCATTTATAGCAATAGAATCACTCTAAAAAGTAGAGAATATTATTTTTTAACAGCCCCATTTTTTGTTTACATGCAACTTTTTTGTGCAAAAATATTTTGATTCGTTGTAGATTTTTTGAACTAATTATCTGGATGAATAATGCTTATTTAAACCATGTATTGAGTAAAATGATGGACATATACCAGGAATGAAATTTAATTTTTAATAAAGGTATTAAATTAAGAAAATTAAGTTTAAAAAGTCCAACTTGAAATATTTCAATCCTAAGTTATGCATATCTGCAAAATCAAAACTAAACAAATAATATTGTATATAATTAAATTCAAATCCTACTTAGACCGACAAAGAAAAAAGGATTTTAGTTATTTGCATTAAATAATTATCAAAAAATAAAGCATCAAAAAATTGTTGATTTTCGTAAGAATTGAACTCGCATTCTGCACCTTCACGAGAAAAATACTGAAATAGTCACATTTTGCCGAATAAACTACTGACTGTTAATTTCCATTTTCATTACAAACTGCTAAAAATTTAATATTCTAAATAAAAAACTAATTTAAATTAATTGATAAATTAATATTTTTAAAAAATGTATTAACATCAAGCGCCATCCACTAAAAGTTTAAAAAAAATGTATTTGAATGTGAATGAATGAATAAAAGTATTTTATTAGCGATAGAAATTTTGAACAAGAGATATAAATACACTTAGTGTGAACAAATAGAAGGAATTGAAAAAGAAGGTCACCTTGAAATATTTCAATACGAAGTTATGTACTTCTATAACATCAAAACTAAAAGAAATCTTTAATTTTCTTAATGCAATTGATATGAAAATAGTTTTCGGTGTTTATGATTATAATTCATTTTTCACATTCAAATAATCTTAGTAATTTTTTTCTAAAAACAAATCTCTGCCCTAAATTTTTCCCAAGATTACGATTTAGAAACATCCCCAATAGAATTTCCAATTCCACTCACATTTGCTGCATTTACAATAAAAAAGAGCAACAGTAAAGATAGCTTCTACGATTGATAAAATTATAATAAAAACAAATAATGCTTTGAACACTGAATGTTGAGAAAGATTTAAAAAAAAAACCAAGCTAAATAATTGTGACGGCGAATTTCCATACAAATTAGAAAATAAGCTACACAAAAGTAATTGAGCCATAAAAGAATTAATGAGTAAAAAAGAAAACTAATTTCTTGATGAATTTTTATCATTAAAATTTTTTATTGATTTGAATATCATGTTATTTAAATTACCTACTGATATCAATAAGCTACAAAAACTCTGTTATAATAAAAAAAATTCCTGCTCTATTAGAAACGAAGTAATTTAATTAAAGATAAGAACATTCAGGTGTTTTTTTTTTGTCTTTAATCGAATCGAAGTTTGCATTTTTGCACTTTGACGTATGTGAAAAATTGACTTTTATAGCCACGAAGAACTATTTCAGACAATTTAATTTTCAACACATTTAAGAGATAACTTCCTAATGCGAAATAAGAAATAAAATTTAGTTCATTTCGTTGCTATTTTTAGCTAGATTGACTAAATATGCATATTTAAATGAACTTTAGATTCTTTAGCCATAGAAAACAATTAGTTCGCCAACATTATTTCTTAATACTTAAAAGTTTAAAAAAGCTTTATAAGCGTACTAAAAAGTTCAACACAAAAAATAATTTAAGCACAAAAAAATGGAAGCTGAAATAAAAGCTCAAAAGCATAAGACCCTCATAGGCATATTGAGGTAAATTGAAACTGAAACTATATTTATAATACAATTTAAATTTATACGAATGCTTAGGAATTTTCTTTTTTTCAATATTCATTTTTGACCTATTTCATCAAAATATTGTCTTCAAAGCTGTACGTTTAGAGCTGTATTTTAGTGTTTATATTTTTGCTTTTCTAAAAAGTATTTCACATATGTTGCCTTTACTTTTTTATAAGTACCCTAAATATTTTTTTACGTTTTAGAATCGTTTTCTCAAGCTTGGTATAATGTACTTTAGCTCATGTAGAATCAAAATTTAATTAAATATTCGGCTGAAGGATAATTAAGTTCTAAAATTATTGCAATATTGTATTATCATCAGGAATACGCAATTACGAAATATTTTAGATTGCTAACACAGGAAGAAATCATTTAGGAATTGATAATAAAATCCTAACCTTACAGACTTGAGCAAATCAAGTTAAATATAGTTAAATATAAGCGCTTAAAAATTAATGATATGTAATAAAATAAAATATATGTTATATGAATGATAATAAAATAAAGAAAAAAAATTCCCTGTATTTTGTTTATCAATGCTTTAGGCTTTATTTTACTTATCTTCTATATATATGAACTATCTGATGCAGCTCTATCAGGTATTTACAGTAGTAAATGAACCGTCAAGTGCCATAAATAATTATTAAAACATTCACTGTTGAGATATTCATTATTTAACAATATTGCAAGTAATTACAACAGTTCTTTTATGATTATTCTAAGCTACCAATGGCGTTATTTACTGACTTTGATTGTATCTAATGTTTTTGCAAACGACAACTAAAGTCAAATATCTGTGTCAGCTCTTTTGGGTAACATTACATTATCTTTTCCAACTAGCAAATAATAACTATTATTCAATTATCTTGAGTAAAGATAAAATATAATTCATTAATAGATTTTTATATTTTATCTCTCTTTAGACGCAATGCATTATTTATTTGATCAGTCAATGATTATCTGACCAGCGTTCCGTTAGTGAGGATGAAAGGCAGGTGAACAGCAGAAATCCAATATTAATAGCTTTAACAATACATTTATGTCATGCAAACCTATGATTACAACATTCGTCTTCATGAAGGAGATGAATGCTTTTGGAAATAATTCTTAAATACACCTGCTCTAATAACCAAATATGTTACACACATTTCCAAGCATTCTGGCTCTCATCTTTCTTTAGCTTTTGTCTTCATAGACTCAATTCATAAACTGCCTCAATTCATAAAATTTCCATCTGATTTCTTTACTTTAAGCTATTGGTCATAATCGTCAATATTTAAAAAACACTTATTTTTTATTAATCTAATTGAAACTCTTTGTATTTTCGAGCATATTGAAAAATTTAACATCGATTGTTTTGCTCTCTCCAGATCTCTCTGAAATGGAAAATCACAGTTTTATAGTGATGTATATATTCTCGTGAAAATGGCAGTTCAAAAACGTTTTGATCTAATTGGGAGTAATTTGATATGCGTAATTAAAAACAATTTGCATATTTCTAAAAAAATTAAGAACGAAATATAGCCGCTGAAAGTTTGTTTGTCCGAGTGTAATTACGATAACTGTAGTGTATAAAGCTAGACAAATAAAATTGAGCCATACAGTTTTAATATATATAGATCCATACCAAATGTTGAAATGAATCTTTCAGAGTATTGACCGTTTTTTGGTTATGTAACTGATATGTATGTAAATGCAATAACTCGAAAGTACAGCAATGTAAATAAATAATTTTGCAAAAATAAATGAATTTGGAAATGATTTAAATAAATTTTGCATATGATCTTTTTACTAAAATTGTGACTCTATGTGATTTTTTTCCTTTATCAGTCGAATATAAGACGTCCAAAATACGCAATCCATTTCCTTCAATGTACTACACACAGAACGCTTGTGTGCGGAGCTTTGAAAATAAAATCTGAGCCTGATGGGATTGACTGTTTTATCTTAAGGATACAAATTTTATTTGATTTATAATTGGAACATAGATCATGGAATGGCAATAAAGCCTTTATTGAGGTACTTTTGAGGAAGCTTCGGAGAAACTCATCCTGCTGGTATAACATGGTTTTCACATGCATAATCAATGTTTCTTGCAAAAGCCAAAGTCACTACAACTGGATTCAGAATTCCTTTAATTATTGGAACCCTAGTGCTGTTATATTAACTAATTTTTTTATATTATGTAATTTTGAAAACTTCGTATTTAATTCTTATACATTGAATGATGTTTTCCTAACTACGCAGTGCCTTGTCGTATTTCCATTTAACACATGTTATATTTTAAAACTCTTGAAGTGCACACTGTTCCCTTTTATTATTAGGTACTTTTCAATTATCCGGGCGCGAACGTCGCTAATTGAAACCAAACGAGAGCTAAGTCACCAAGCAAAGTGAATAACAAAGCAAAATAAATATAGCATACAGCTCCAAATTTGGCAGAATTGATGATTTGAGGATTTCTCTCTGATCCAGGATAACGGTACCAATTATAGGTACCCCCCAAAGTACCTATTATTATTATTATTCTGTAATTCATACTTAAAATAAAATTTTCTCCATTTCTTCCCCTTCATGTTAGATTTTAAAATTGTTAAACATTACACAATATTTTTTTTAATTATTAAACTTTACATGATTTTTAACATTTTAAAATTTATATATATACGATGTGATGAAATGTATTTATTTGGAAACACACTGCATAATCAAGATTTCCTTATACATGCTTAGATAAAAGAAAATGCTCGAATTATTTCATGGCCTTTTTCACAGATTTATTTCGCCTTATGCGCATTCTGTTATTTTGATTTGTTTTAAAAATGTGCGGAAAGCTTAGTACATCAAAACGAAATTTAAAAAAGTAAAATGTACAAATATTTGTTAGGATTTGTGAGAGAAATTCTTAAATCCATTCGTATAAAACAAATAACCCTGTTATTTACATGGAGAAAGTATCGATATTTTTTTAACAAAATTCAAATCAAGATGAAGTTTACAAATAACAGCGAATGCGAATTGTGTAAATTTAGTCTCATTTAATTACCTAATAAGGAACAAACACTCAACAATAAAAAATTTCATCTGAAATCATATCAGAGTTAGATTTCTCTGAAATAAACGCAAACACTAAACAAGATTTCTTGGTAGAAATAAGAAAAAGTATAATACTTTTTTGACGAACAAGAAATACTTTATGAATTAATAAAACACAAACGCAAATAAGAAAATGTCGAATCTACCTTGTAGGGAAATGTCACCACATATGCTCTTCTCCCAGCATAGAGGAAATATGATTAAAATAAGAAAAGATACCTCCAGCAATTCCAAATGAAATCGCACAATAAGTAAGTAAATATTCACAACTGTGAAATTCAGAAACCACTTCTTTTTAACCTCATTTCAACAAACTATTTTTTATCATGACCGATTTTCATTTAATCCGCGACATTTTCTTTGGAACTGTCTCTAAGAAAAGGGAAACCTGTTCTTCTTCCAAGGAGAAATGAAATCTTCTCTTCTGAGGGAAATTCGAACAAGAAGTTTTCATCCTTCACCACATTTAAATAAAGTCTGTTCAATCAATCGCCGCTTCGAACTTTTTATTCTTCATTCTGTCTTGGAGAATTCTTTCCTGCTTTTAAGTCCTTTTACAGACTGCTGAAAGAATACTAGAAGAGTGCGTGAATTGCAAATTATTCACACTGTATAGAGGAATAGCACATCTTTAATTATTGCTTGTTCCATCTTTATTGTGCAGAAATATTTGTATATTTTAAAGATTCAAAATAAATTTATGACGATGGATTTTGAGAAGCAAAAATACGCATATACTTCTAGAAGAGTTGATTTAATAAAAATTTGCCGATGGACATTTCGTGTCTGGAAAGCATCATAAGGAGATTCAGAAAAGTTTTGCAAAATCGAAAAGCCTCTCTATTCGAAAATGTGAGCAGAAAAATGATATTAACATACTGACCATAGTAATAATTGAAAAAAATTACGCTTCGTAATCTGGAGAGCAAACGCAGATTCCTTTACATAAAAGTTAGTATCTGGTATCATAAATAGCTGGTGTAAGTAACAATCAAAATCAGGGCTTGAAAATCATTTTTCAGTCAATAACTTCTAAGATAGTGCAGTTATCGAAGAATTTTAAAAACGGAATTTGTCCATCTCAATAAAAAGCTAATTCGGCTAATTACATCACTTTTTCTATTTCCAATATTAAGAAATTACAGCGAATGAAAATTACAATCCTCTCACCAATTCCCCCCTTTTTGAACTAGATGGATCAATTAAGAACTCGTCTGAGATTTTTACATTTCTAACAGCGTATTCCAAAATCAGAACAAAATTATTCTAGTTATCCTATTCAAAAGGTAACATGAACAAAGAGGACCAATGATCAGTGATGAAATGAAATAAATTTTTCCGAGATCTCGTCATAATAACCATTTCAATAGGTAGTATTCCTATAGGAATCTACCTAAAATGGTTATAGTTCTCTGGTAAACTTCAGTGTTTGCTATATATATTCAAAAAGTAAGATAAACAAAATAGGTTCGCCAAGTGCCAATCACTGCATCTACAAATGTTTTTAAATATTTGGGTTGAGATGTGCATATATAACAGACACTGACAAAATGAGAGCAGTAAATTATTTTCCCTAATACAAGCAGCTTCGGCTTTTATTTTCTTTATATTATATATATTACTGTAAACTCTCATATTTGATGGAATATATGAAAAAAACTTTATTTAACAGACTTAATGAATTTTTCTCTGATGTTGTTAATTGATGCTTTCAAGTTTCTTTTTTGTGTCTGTTTTGTCACTTTGACAAGTTTTTCAGTCATGTTATGAACTAAAATTAAACACTTGTTATAAACTATGTAAGTTTATTTAACAAGGTGATGCTTTAATGCCCATATGAGTCATAAGCGAATTCCACCTCCTGGAGAAAATATCAATACGAAGCAAATACGCTCATGGATTTTGGACATGGAATAAAAGTGGTTCTAATAGTTTTTTATTCACCTCATACTCAATGTTTTAACATTTTTTTCGTGAACCATACATATACCTAGCCTTCATTGGCGATTTAGAGCAGAGGGTGCATCAGAGGCGACTAGAATTTTAATCCTACTCTCCACACTCCCAGTTTCATTCATTCAACTCTGTTCTAATCACTTAATGGATCCTTTTATTCTATCCAGGGTTCCCATACATGGTGGTTCGATTAATTGCACACGCACGCCCACATCAGATCCTATAACTACATCGGATTTCAGAGACGTGCACTTTTATTCTGCATGAAATTATCTGAATTGCGATAAGCTTAGAATGTAACGTAATATTTGGCTTCTAATGATCAGAAACAAAATGTGAGGCTCCACGGATGACTCAGGAATACATAAAACTTTGTCTCCTAATTTACTTAAAATGAGCGAAAAGCGTCGATCTTTTTTGTCAAAGTAAACCAGGTAAAAGGTTTTTCAGATTTCGTCTATTCCATTATCTAAAAGATAATTTTATAAAAAAATAAATATCTTCACAAATAATACCATGGATCTACAAATGGCAAAATCATATATAACTTTTCAATTATTTTTACTATACAGTTTTAATGTAAGATGCACTAGAGTAAAGACACGTTTCATTTAATAGCAAATTGCTTTGTTTTTTTCTTGATTGTCTTCTCATTTTGAAGCTATGCAAGGTTTATTTGATAAAAATCTCAAAAATAGAATTGCGATTGAATGTTTATACAGATACCAAAATTACTAAACGCAATATACTAAACATACACGCAATAAAGCATATTTCACCCACAAGCAAATTTAACTTTCAAAAGATATGCAGATAAAGTGGATCGTCGATACAAAATTAGAGTTTCTTCCTCCTAAGCTTTCCCAAATATGTGATGAGACTTTTTAGGAGGTATTAAAATAAATAACAGTTTTATCGAAACATTTAATGAATAATTTTAATTTTAAACGCTTAATAGGTAGATAGTGAAACTTTAAGTAAATTTGAACCGTAATCACACTTATAATGCATTTTGTATCATTATAATATTTTTAGCTAATAATAATAATAGCTTTGTAATCTTCTATAGTTATTTTCATTATCCTGATTTTTTTTTTCAGTTTTTATTCTGACCTCTAGATTTTTGAAAAATCACTTTTCCATTTCAGTTTACTAATGAAAGAACTTTTAAAAAGTCTTTTTTACATTATTATTTTCAAGTTTATACCCTGAATTTCTCATGATAACTATGACTAATAAAAAAATTCGTAAAATATCTAAATTTCATTTAGGAATCTAATGCGAAGCCACTAGTGATGCAAACTATGAAGAAAGAAAATGACCTTTGATTAATTTTCTAGAATAAATCATATGTTGTTGCATAATCTGTATAATTTAAATATAACAAATATTATATAATAATAATAATATTTACAATTTATCATAATATTCTATTCTATAAAATATTTAATATTCTATTGTTTTAATATTCTACAAAAATAGTTAATATTGTATTTTGAATTAATAATATTCTTATCATAACAATAAATTTTTAATTCTTATTTTTTATAATACCGTTAATTTCATACTTTAGTTAATTTTTATCAAATATATGTATATTGAAACAGAATTTCAAAAACCTGAGGCTTTAAAAGAAATTTGATTTTATATAAATCTAGGATTTTATTGCATTCTTGATAAATGATAGAAAGTATCAAAAGAAGATTTAAAATTTCTACAATTTCTTTCAAAAAAGTAATTTAAATATCATAGACACTTTCTTCATTTAATAATCTCTTCTTTGGCTAGACTACTCCCTTACAAGAGAGATAATGAAATGCGACTTAAAATTAATTTTGGCTTTTATTTCAAAAACATTTTCAATTTTTTCTGCCCTTTAAAAATAATATTGTAACTGTTAATAAGAAATTTCCTATTAATAACACAAAGAGATGATTAAATTAGCCAACAATTAAGAAGTGTACTCTTATTTTAAAAATGCGACAAAAAATGTCTATGATTTAAAACAAACATTTTGTCTAGGATAATAAGACTGAACTTGAAAGGAATTCTGTAAAAACAAAAATTTCGGATCAAACTTTTAGATTTAATTAAAAGCATTCTTTAAAATATTTTTTAAAGTAGAAAAAGGCCAAAAAGTGAGCAATATTTTATTTTTAAAACGGTTTATGTTCATTTTGAAAGAAAATGAAATAAGTATTTGAAGGCGAGTTTCACGCTTTTTAGTACGATTTCTTTCAATGTGAAAAACATAATCCTAGGTTTTTTCAATGTTAATTTTATTATCCGACTTTAAACAGCTTTATCAGAATCATTTGTGAGAATTTTAATCAGTTCCGTGAAAAATTAAGTCAAAAATGAAGCTATAACTTTTATCTCACTTTCACAGTAAATGATTTATATGGCTTTCTGGAAAATATCTTTCATCTCAATTAAAAGATCTTCATCGTTTTTGACAGAAAAAAAAAGAAAAAAAATGAAATAAACTTTAATTAAGGTTTGCAAGAAAAGTTTTTTTTTTCAAAAATTGTAGAACTAAGAATAATAAAGGACAATTAAAATACAAGTTATGGCAGTTAAAAGCGCATCCAGTATTTCTCAGTTGTAAACTGAAACTGTGAAAACTTTCATTGCTATTATCTCCGTACCAAACTCATATAAACAATAATCCTTTCAAGTGCAAAAATCACGTTTGTATTAAATGCTTAATAAAAGCGATTATTTCATATTATCTAAGCAAATGTTAGTTCAGTGTTATTTTAGAAAAAGTGTTATTGTAAGAAAACAATATGCATCTTGATCTCATCTACCTATTAGTGTAATTTGTGCATACCATTATCAAGATTCCGGTCTGATTTTGATTCCAGAACAAGGACTGAACATTTTTAAATCTTTAAAATGATTTAAATGTTTTATTTTTACCAAAAGATGGCTTGTTTAGAAAGAAGCCTCCACTCGTTGATGATTTTAAATAAGACTGCTTTATATATAATTCCTTTTTTCAAAGAGGATTTTTTTAAAATTATTTTAATATATGTGTACTTTTTAAAGAAAAAGTACATTTTGATATAAATTTGTAGAAATGAATGATTTGTAATTTTTTTCTTTTTCTTTGTGGCAATACATGTGCGATATGTTTTAGATTGTTACTAGCTATGATCTATCAATTATATTCAAAAATAAATTTTTCTATGAAACGTGAACTTATCTATGAAATTATGGAATTTTTTTCAGCAGTATTTGCGTTAGACAATCATAAACTCACTTCTTGAGCAGTCAACATCAAATCCACAGTTCATTACAGTATACATAATATAAAGAGCACAAATTAGAATTTTCATTATGATATCTAGATTATTTTTTGAGATATGATGATATTCGTACAGTATAATTATGAAAAAACTCATTCTTCAGAAAGTGTATATAAAGCTTTTAAATGCTTATAAATAAGAAGCTCTTATATGCTAATAGTTTGTTATAGTTTAAATTATAATTGACTTAGAGGAAAAATAAAGGTATCACTGAAAACAAAAACGTGTTTATTTTTTGATTCAGCAAAAAATAAAAATGGGAATTTTCTTCCTAATTCACGTTTTCAGCATAGTTGGATATCTTAGTACCTAAATTGAAGATAGTTAATTGTATTTAGAGGGAACAGAATAATAAAACTTAAGATTATGATTTTCTTTTCGAAGAAAGTTCAAAACCTTACGTTTTGAAAGATGGCTTGTTTTAAAAAGCATCTTCTCCTAGTTAATAGTATCATATAATACGCTTTTTTTTAATTTGAAGGTTTGTCCGTCCTAGTTTAATACCTAAATTGAAGGGATTTTGTTGGTATATGTGGAAATAAGATAATAAAGTTATTTCAAGAAGATGAAACCAGTGCTACAAGACTTCCAGATGTCTTAAAAAATAATATACCCCTATTTGTACTCCAAAAAATGACTTCATCTAATAATCGAATTATGTAAGCATCCATTTATCCCGAGATTATCTTTAAACTTATAATGGTAGTAATCAGTATAACTCTATAAACGGATACTGATTATGATCATAATCATAGTCAGATATCGTACTTCAAAAATTCCATTATTTCTCAATATCATTTTTTTTCTTGAATTTTATCCTATATTTTATTAAATTATCTTTAAAGCTACATGGGATTTTTGTGATATCAGGAGAAGGTCTTAATTCATATAGAGTACGAATATAAGAAGGATAAATATGACAGAAACATTTATTTTATTGATTCATTATTATTATTGAAATACTGGGAAAACCTCAGTTTTAATTTTATCCTCTGTGTATTTATAGGATTGACATATGCATTTTAAATTCCATATTTTGCTCATTTATCAAACAAGAATATACTTAAAAACAGTTAGTATGTATTATTGATTGGGAAATTAATTATTTTACCCAATTATTCTACTTTCTATTTTGAAGGGTGAATTAAAAAACTAATTATAAACAGTAAAAAAAATTGAACAGAGTTATTTTAAAATTTAAATTAACTTCCCGTACACCGTTTCTACCATCGAACTGAGGATGAACCAATCACAAGAATTTGTATCTTTGATGATGCTTTAGTCGATTTGTGTTACTAAAACAAATACTTCATCGATGAATTTCCTGGTATCAATCATAAATGTACCTATCCGTTGTTGGCGTTTATTCCCCATAGCCAACTTCTTACTTCACATGCCAAATTTTCGATTTTCAATCCATTTGAGAAAGTACCATTTGCCCACTCTCTTAAGATAAATTTTGATGTTGTCTCGAGGGTTGTTGAATGGATGTTGTATGAATGGATCGAGTTTGTACTTCTTTATATATTTTTGATGGTAGAAAAGAAAAGTTCGAAGCAGTGGTTCCCTTGATTCAACTGTGTTCATTAATTTGAGTTCTTGTTTTGGTCTCGATGAGATCAGAATAGGATACAAAATGTAAAATCCCAAAAAAGTTATTTTGAGTTTTTTTTTAATATTCCAGTTTAGCTCCTTTGAATTTTTCATCAATAAGAAAATTTGAAATAAATGCGTAACAGTTTTTTCATTTATATGTCACCAGTTTTAGCTTCAGAAAACAAAATTAAGACTTATATGAAATATTTGTTTATAATTTTAAATTTCTGAAGAAGTATAAAAATGAACCCTCCGGTAAAAATATTAAATTAATTTTTAAATAGCTTCTATCCTTAATAAAGAAAAGTTGCCTTCATACACTCAGAAATTTTTGGAAATAAATGTTTTCTAGTCAGCAAATAATAATTCTATCCAATAATTTCACAAATGATATACAAAAAAATATGCTTTAAAATGAATAGGGATTACTATAATATCATTTCTAATTAATAATAATGTTGATTTTCCTGTAATCCGCTCATTCCTTGTTATGGAAATGAGCAACAATTACTCAATAAAATCTATATAGATATGTAATATTGAAACTAATATAATTTTGGAAACTAATAAGTTGTAATTATAATATAATTATATTTTATAATTTTAAATAGAAATCATGAAAGTAGAATAACAAATATAAATTTATAACAAACATTTCTGTTAATATATACGTCTTTAACAAGCTGTTCCTAACATATTATCATGGTAGAATATTAAATGATATATAAATATATATTTAATATCTTTATTTGTTCGATTTTATCCTTAATGCATTTCTTATAGAATTACATCAAATTTCTAATGATTAAGAAATCATTTTAAAAATGATTTCTTAATCATTATTTCTTATGAAAAACCCAATATCCGTCTAGTAAAATAACTAATATTGTGGAAAAATTATTTAGTTGGAATATTATCACATTTAAATTGCAGAAGTCGCACATCTTTGAAAAAGTGGAGAAATTAAATTTTAGTTGCATAAAAATATATTAACCCACTAGTTGAATATTTTACATCGACTGCCTTTTTAATGAACTAAATTTAAATTCAATATTCTTTCCAAAGAAATTTTAAAAAATTAACTTTAAAATAAAATTTCTTACGATTTAAATGAATATTTTGGATTGATAAGCAAAATATGCTAAGAGAAAATTTTCGTAAGAGTTAATAAAATTTGAACTCGACTTTATAAATAAATTTCATTTAAAGAAGTTAAAATTAAATGATTTTAAAATAGATTGCGATGCATTCTGGAAAATAAAGTTTAAATTCAAAGAAGGCATTATAATTTAAAGGAAAACGGAAAGCAAATAAAATGAAATTATGAACTTAAAATAGCATTTTGAAAAATTCAACTGATTTAAAATAATTCCATCGATGAAAATAGTGAATAAAATAAATTTTTAAAACTACGAAACGATAAACTTATTCCAAGAATACACCTACCAGATATACAAAAAAAATCAGGGAATTTGTATAATTTCTAAATAATATTTTGTAAATGGCAAATGTTTTATTAATAGGCCTAAAGGATGGTATTGAGGGATTTCCAAAGGCAATCGATCGTTTTAGATGATTTACTGCCTTACCAAAAATTCTTTAGAATGATTAGTTCTTTTACAGTGGTTGGAGAAATAATCAATGTGTCTTTATCAAAGTTTTTAGGTAAATATCTTAACCTGTTAACCGGATTTGTAACTTATTTTTAATTCATTTTGCATTAAAATATTTCGTCTCACCCAGTTAACAGATTAAATAATGTATTTTCAAATAATAAAACTTTTTATTGCTTTTATGCATTTTTCTGAGAAAGTAAATGCATTTAATATAAAATTACAAATACTTCCTTGCATTTCTAAATATGATTCGTTAACGTTCAGTATAAATACTGTTTCCTTAAGTGGCAGAGAGCTATAATTATAATATTTGTTTTCTTTAAAAGTGTTTTTAAAATTACGTTATAGGAATTGCTCTGAAAGTTTAATTAATTTTCTGATTTATATACATTTAAGTCAAAAATAGAGTGTTCTGAATGTAACGTTAATTGTAAGTGGAAAAATGTGACAATGCAGAGTATTATGGATTTTTACAAAGTCATGAATGTGCTTAGGAAATGTTTGAATCAAATTTAATTTTTCTTTGAGTTGATCACACTTCAATTCAATAAGGAATGCAATGAAGGAGGGAACAATACTTATTAACAAAAGTAAGTAGTATCTTCACCCTAGAGAACTTTTGAGAAACCTTTGGGGCTCTCTGCGTAGACAGGTATGAACTTAATTCTTTTTCCTCACGCTCCAAAAAAAACCATCAGAAACTTCAAAATACCCTCCAGTAGAAATGATTTTTTTTTTACTTTTAAAAATGTCAGATTTCATTTGAAGAACATATCACTTCATTCCTATCTTTGCGTTACCACGAGAAATGAAAATTCTTATGATCACCATGACAACTAAATCCTTATGAAAAATACTTAATCTATTCTTCTTCCACTTCATTTCTTAATTTGAAATTTTTTTTCAACTTTGTAGTATGGTTGATTAAATAAGAATCAACCAACAACATCAGCACCATCTCGTGCATTATAATGTATATTACGACCAGATTTTTCCTGACGATCAGACTGACCAGATTTTTGAATTAATATTTTAAAAATACTTTTTTTTCCTTTAAATATGAGTCTTCACACTCGAGTGTAATAAGGGAAATAAAAGATGAACGGAAATAAAACAGGAAGTTAAATTCTATCCCTTGTTAGGATATAGTGGAATACATGACGCCATTATTTCGATATATCGATTTTCCTTTGAGAGTTCTTAAAAAGAATGAAATTATAAAATAAAAGTTTCTTAATCTTCGCAAGTATTTGTAGCCTTTCGTGTGTTCAATTGTTTTACGCTGAGGGGGTGAGGGTAAAATGTTGTTAGCTTTCATATATGTGAAAGATAGCACAAGAATCATTAAATTTGTTAAGTATTATGGAATGCAGGTAGATTGCATAAAAGAAGGGGAAGATAAACGTACTTGCTTATATGACTGTAAGAAATCTCATGATATTATCATATAAGCAAGTAATCCGTAAGAAATCTCATGATATTATTCAACTAAGCAGCAGTCTTCGATTAATTAGAAGAATAATGACTACTGAAAGGTCACTAGAAGTTATAAGTTCTTTTTACATTTTAATTATAACTAGCCGCCTTTGGCGACCAGCTGGTTCGCCATGAGTAATGCGCTCTAAAATTTTCAATTAAATCACATATTCATTAGCCTTGATGTAATTCCGAGCATTGATTGGCCTGAAATTAATATTTTCTTTAAGATGATGGACGGAAAGTTCTAAAAGAACCCGTTTTCTTGATAATATTCTTTAATTTTATAAATCAGTCAGTTTTAATTATCGGTTATGCTTCCAAAATATTAAAAATGTATTTTTCGGTGATGTTGCCAAAATATTAAATATGTTTTTTGAAAGAAAGCGAAAAAGCGAAAAAAAATTATTAAATTAATGATACAGATATTGCAAACGATTATAGAAATATGCCATTAGGTCGGGAGTTCAATGCATATCCTGTCTAAATTCAATCAGGTTTACCGTAAATAAAGAAGATTTATTCAATTAATCATTTAGATACTGCAAGCGATTATAGAATCCTTTGCCTTGCATTTATTTTTTTAGAAAGTATCACTTTTTATATTTATGTTATTTTATCCAGTCCCGTGCAGGAAGTATCATTTCTTTAGACTTGATTTACGATGATAGTTTTTTTTATTATTATCTGAACTTCCGTCATTGTTTTCTTTTCTTTTATCCGGTCACGTGATCAAAAAAACATAGTTAAAATATTTCTTTAAAAATTCGTTTAAAATAGAGGCTTAAGTTATACATTAAAACACTGATACCATGAGAAAGCTAATTTTTTTATCTTTAAATGGATATAAAAATCATGTTTGTGCAATAATATTTTCGGAAGTTATAGCGGAAAAACGTCGAAATTTTGCTTAAATTTTAATTAATTCAAATTTTAATTAAAAATTCAAAAAAAGGGCTCCGAGGTGCATATTCCGGACCTCCAAGGTATACATGTACCAAATTTGGTAGCTGTAGGTCCAACGGTCTGGCCTGTAGAGCGCCAACACACACACACATTGAGCTTTATTATAAGTATAGATATAGATATAGATAGAAGATATAGATAACGGCCTGTTTCAAAGCAGCACAAGGTCTATTTTAAGATGAACCTCGCAATTTTGAAAAGCGGTCAGATGACGAGGATGACACCTGTTAGAACTAATTAAAATTTTATATCATTTCATAACATTAATTATGAATCGCACCATTTTTTGATAGCAGTTTAGTTTTAATTTTGAATAAAATTACATTCCATTTATTTGTATTTAATTTACAAAAACCATTATGAATTTGATGTAGCCCTCACTTAACTAGATTTTTTCTACCAAAATTGCTCATCCCGCTTGTCTAGCTAGTTTTTAATAAACAGATAGTATATGCTGTATGAATTGGATAGGTAGATCTCCAGATTTAGACCATGTAGCACAAATATAGCGATTGTCTTTTGATGACAAATGAAACTCTTCTTCTTACATCCAGAATGACGCAATGCTAATAAGAAGATTGCAAAGAAAATTGACTAACTCTCAGAATGGTCCATAATTTCCATCATTACTAGTTTAAATTCCTGTTTCTAGGAAATTTTTAAGAGTAAAAGGCAATAATTTCCCTCTAATAATTCTTATTTTCATAGAAATTGTGACCAACTTCTATTTTTTCTTTAAATGCCTGAAATATTACTTTCTGCGAGCACTTTTGAAAAATTATTATTTTTTGCATCAAACCATGAGTATGGATAATTTATTAAAAAATCACTTTTTGCTCCTGACCATAATATTCAATGAAGGTAAACGAAAATTCTGCTAATTTTGAACACCACTATACTTTCTTGTGACAGAAAGTACATGTAAAAGAATTTATGGTATTTCGAGCAATGAAGAAATCAAGTTAAAATTATTAAAATTGACAAACAGTAATAGAATATTTCACACATAATTAAATTCCTAGAGGCTCGATGTAAAGGAATTTTGCTTTAATAATTTACTACATCATATTTCTTTACGGCGAAGATTTTCAACCGATAGTACGCATTTTCTTTTTATAACTTTATTACTTTAGAAGGTTAGTATATTTTTAAATGATATTCACGTTTTAATATTCTATTAGTGCTTTTCTAAATGGCTTGTAAGAATATATCGGGTTTCCAATGAAAGCACTTTTATATAAAAGATTGCATAGAGGATTCTTATCCTAGATGAAGAATCGTAATCAGTTAGATAAATATATTTATATTCTTATCAATACATGTGATATATACTTGTTTAATTCAAATTGATCAGATATATACAATTAATAGCAATGTTTTTTTTCTGTTTGTGTGTGTGCTTCAGGCATTGTTTAACAGATTAACTTATCTTTTCCAACCCTTATTTCGTGTATTTAGGCAAAATTTAGCTCTCCTACCATTAAATTTTACCAATTATTCATCAATTTTTGGTGATTTCAAAATAAGCTTGAAATTTATAAAAGCACTAATCACTATAGTTAAGATTTTCTCTAAAAAATCTATTTTTTTCGTGATTTGAAGAAAATTATTTACATAGAAGGTCAAAGTCTTGCTCTAATTTGAATTTTGTATTCGAAAAAACATATAACGTATCAGAGGAAGCATACCTCGAATTAACTAATTTTAACAAATTAATAAAAGTTTTCTAACATGATATGATTTCACAGAAATATAAGGTTTTCTGTTCCAAAAAATCTCTGAAAAGGAATTAAAAAAAAAAACTAAAATATAGCATTCTAATTGCTGTCATTTTTATTAAACATTTCATTTGTGTGTGTGTGTGTGTACGAAATATATGAGAAGTTTGTATTCGTTAGAAAATTTGAACTCGAAATATTCCAGAATCTCCACATTTTAAAACTTTGCCGAAAAATGTATCTTTATTATTTATGTCTATATGCTTGTGGAAATGATAATTCAAAAATACTTTAAGCTAGATGGATGAAATTTGCTATTTTAACTTAAAATGACATTTATACATTTCTACCCAAGTTTGAAAGATATCATTCTTTAGGAGTTTCTTTCGATAAAGCATTGAATAATTCTGATGTATTTTTCACTATATTATAAGCTAAGAAGGTGCACTCCAAATACATCGTAATAATTTCAACTCGAAAATCTATGTTGCTCAGTAAAAGAAAAGAGTTGGGGAAATTTTGGGACTATGAATATTCGTATTAATTGTTAATCACTTCTCATTTTTTTTTGAGAAATGTGACTACTCATCCCTTTAATAAACAAGTAAAAATACTATTTATCTCTTTCAGCCAAATTATTTATAAAATTGTGTTTTAATTTATAAATTCTGCAAAACATTTTTTGTGTGGACAAATAGTGAAGAAATAATAAACAGTAAGAACTGTAAATAAATTTGCAATCATTGATAAACTTTTTATTAGAAGTGTTGTTTTCATTTTATCAACATATTTAAAAGATTATAAAGAATTCAAAAAGGCCTCCAAACCTTTTATTCGCCAGTTTATGTCCTTTCTTAAAGATTTTACTATGAAATGAAACAGTTATTTTAAAAATGGAATTTCAGTTCATGTAAAAACTGTAAAATAAATATCTATAAATTTAAAATATTTAAAAGAAAATTTATTTTTGTCTCCATCAGTTTAAAGGCCTTCAAAACTTTTCGTGTTTACTCTTGAGATATAAATAACTTTTTTGATAATTCTACAACGAATAAGAACTGTAATATACTGAATTTGAAAAAGGATAAACTCAAACTTTTTTACCAACAAATGAAGAAATAACTGACATCATACAGAAAAATTAAGGATATCTAAAAGAGGTATAAACGTCTTTTTTTTTGTTAGTTTTAGTTAATTCGTTTATTTTAATCTGAAGGTTTGTATGAAATATAAAAAATCTGCTAAGTCGATCTAAATCTTGAAAATAAGAGAAGAGTATTAAAATTTTAGACAATAAATCGGAAAATCCCCAAATAAAGAAATTAATACTCACAAGAAAACTAACTGCAATGATAAAATATAATCAAGAATTGGGTAAATTTCTTTTACTCTAAAGATACAAAAAACTACCTTCAGAACTCGCAAGTTTAGTGGGAAAAATAATACCTGAAAGTTGCTTTTTTTCCAATGGATTTTGGAGAGTTCTGAAGACTTAGGATTCTTATGATTTCGTGAGCGAGAAAAAGAAATTCCTTCTATGCATTACTGATGTATTGGATCTATTAAGACATGGTGCTGCATTTAGATTGGTGGTATATATCTCTCGGATATACTATTCAAAGAAGGAATTTCGAAGCATAAATAGCCACCTGTTATTGACCATATTTTGTCTCGAAATTTTTTTGGTAAGGGAAAGATGAGTAGGCTGACAAAAACACTTATCTATCCCCACAAGGCGTAGAAAGAAATTCCAGTAAACTAATAATATCAAAGGTATGCTAAGTAATACCAATGGAATTCTGTTGAGAATTTCTGGTGTATTATAAGAAAACAAGATGATAAAAAATGAGAAACAGTTATTTTGCTCCCCAAAATCATGATCGAGAGGATGAATGTATTAAATCAGTCATCATATTAATCAAAAATTAATAAATTTACTGATAATGAATGGCGAAACTATAAAATTATCAAATGCATATTCCTGTGTTTGTTTACAGAAATTATTTTTAGACAATCGATATGACAATCAGTAAGTTTTTCAGAGAATCAGTTCTACAACAGCGTACATGTTTTTTCGATATCATTTAGTAGTTTAAATGTCCATCCTTTATATTCTTCATTTTAACTGTTTAATGTGCTCCTTTCTTCCAACTTTAATCCAATTGTCGGATGGTTTCAGAAAAATGACAATATAAACCAGCAAAATTCGCTATAAAATCCATCAATCCCTTTCAATAAAAATATATAAATTTCGAATTAGAAAATTCGAGTTACTTTTCAATTCTTTTTAAGTAAATAAAATGAACTAAAGCATGTGAAATATAGTATAATTAAATTGTTTATCCTTGATTAATATTAAAACGCTTTTCAAATATATTTCTATATTTTCTTGAAATTTGAAATTCCTGTAAATATAATTCTTCTGAAATGGATCATTATTTTTTTGCATACCAAAAACTATCA
Source organism: Argiope trifasciata (assembly GCA_026543055.1). Classification (NCBI taxonomy): domain Eukaryota; kingdom Metazoa; phylum Arthropoda; class Arachnida; order Araneae; family Araneidae; genus Argiope; species Argiope trifasciata. Next base: position 8,803,565 of record JAPMOQ010023642.1, on the reverse strand, counting down.
TGTTTTCATAATCACCTATAAAATAAAGATTTTTTTTTCATTTATTATTATAATCCCGCTTTTTACTCCAAAATAAAAACAACTTAAAGATCATTAAAGAATAAATAAGCGTTTCATATATACTATTGAACTTAAAAAGCAGGAGGTAGCACAAATATTTAAAAAAATCAATTCTATATCCTCATTACATAACCCCTTCAAAAGACGGTATTACTATTTTTTCTTTCGTGATTCTGGGCAATAGAACGAGGATCACACGTCAGTCTGCAGTAGAATAGAACACTAAGATAAAGCACATGTCTAGCTACATTACGTGTGGCTTCCAAGAGATTTAAGAAGGCCCCCTAAAATTGTCACGGAAGCTGCTCAGATCCTTCTTTTTAGAGTTCCACCCTTTGAAACCCTCTTATCTATCGTTGAAGGATTTAGGTCTTACAGGAAGAGTGATTATTTCCATGTAATTCAAAGGCATCATGTTTTTAATAAAAAATGAAGTCCATTCGGACTGAAATCCGATAGGGAAAGAATTGGAAAATAGAATGAAAAGATTTTTTTTCTTTTTATTTCCACCGGCGTTAAACAATAAATTTTAACTAAAATTATTTTTATTAAAAACTCTGCAAAATAAAAGTTTTATCTTCTTTTCAATAACATATACATAAAAAGCGGAAAAAAGTTATTCCTAATTAATTTTTTGCTTCTATCTGTATATTTATTAACATAAAGATAATCTTTGAGTACAATATTTCTTAAACTAAATTAATAGTTCTTAATTTTTAATCCCCAAATTAAACTAATTGATAAACTGGCGTTTTATACTTATTATTGAGACAATACTTAAAATAAAGCTTACTAAACTATTTTATCAGACAACTGGTAAATGAAATCTTAGTAAAAGAATGGAAATTTATTCAATTAACATTATTTTCGCAAGAATAGTAAGTATTTATCCAAAAGGTGAAAGCCATAAATGGGTTAATAATTTTAAGATGTTAATTGCAAATTGTTGTCCTGAAAGCACTTAAGTTTAATCTCTTTATTCAAAGTGATTCACTTAATATTTACTTAAAATCAAAGTGATGTAGCAAATTATGCTGTTTATTTTCTAATTAACTGAAACAATTTAGCCACTTTTATTCCAGGAAATAAATGAAAAGCTTCTTACGGAAAGAATAGGAGTCGAAAATTCCACATGAAAAAGATTTTACGATCCCAAAGTTATTTGATAACTTAAATGCGTATGGGAGACCGAAGTAAGATAAGGGTGTTAATAGTTGATTATTTTTAATAAATTAAGTTTTTGTGAGGAATTTTTTCTTGTTTACATTGTTAGAATGGATTTTTCTCATATTGTACTCCACTGGATGAATTCTTATTTTTATATAATCGATATTATTTTGCAATTTTAAAAAGAATAATTCAAAAATTTCTTGCTCCAATCTTGGGGTAAGATGATAAATGTTAAATACATTTTTAATCTTACAATATGTAATACTGTACATTAATTATTTAACATTGCTAAATACATTTTCTGGAATAATGTGACACAAAGTGGCCTTTTCATTATCAAAAATTAAGTGTTGATTTCTCTCCAGAATTTAATCAGTCCTTTGGGCCACTGTATATAACTTTTGTAACATTTTATTCTACTTTTCCAATAAAGTGAAAATGGATTTCACAACATACAGGAAATGCGCTCTAATTTCTTAGGGAGAAGTTTCAAGTCTTGTCAAGAATGTCAAAAAATAAATTTCAATATCTCAGTAACATCTGCTCTATTTGCACCCTGAATCTCTTGCTTATTTTGTTTTAAATATTTTCACTGTGCTTTATATGTTTCCTGACTGACTAACATATCTTCCTAACTTGATATTGTTAAAATATTGCTTTAGATCTAAGTTATATACAATATAGTTTGAATTAGTTTGTAGATCCCACTATACAAGTAAATCGGTCCAAATGAACCATAATTGCATATAAACGCTAAATATAAAACGATAAGAATCGCTTGAGGTAAGATAATGAAGACATAAATGTACCACATCATTTTGACCAAACAGAAATGTTAAAAAATTGAGCTTTTTTGTAGTATTAACTAGAATAAGATATATTTAAATTGTGATAAGAAAAAGTTTATTGTTTTCACAAATCACCCATAAAAAATAAATGAATGTATCTCCTGCATGTTATGGAGCTTTTTTGATGCAGAACTTGGGAATTAAAACATGTCAGTCAAAATACATGAACATTATCTAAAAGTCAACGATATAGGATTAGTGACTTCGATGTTCGAACTTTTATAGTCTTGCGGTTTGGAGCGCCAGTATAATCTTTAAGATGGTGAAGTTTGCGTAATCAGAACATAAATTATGTGATTATTTTACTTTGGTTCGGTCTCCCTGACATTAAATACCCATAAATTAATCTTTATATTAAAAATGGTACCTATATTATATTAACAAATTTATGGAACAATCTGATAAGATACAAGATACAATTTGAGACCCATAATTTGTGGATTTCAAATTGTCCTTTGTAATATTTTCTAAGGACACTGATTTGTAAAAGGAGTCAAGGAAATATATCGGTTTATTGCTCTTATATATCAGTAACATTCCTTGTTATACTAATTTTATACCAGGTTAGTCCAGCTAGTGAACTGATGTGACAAATATACCCCGATGGAATTATTGGTTTGATTTAATTTGCCTCCACAGATTCTCCGACTAAACGGTTTCATCCTGATGAACTCTACTTCAACTCTACATAAACTCGCTTTGGTCTTAAAAGATTGCTGACTTGTTATACTTAATCCTTATGGATTTACTCCGCTGTTTTGTTGATTCTCTCAATGTTCTGCTTCCAGCATTAATAATTAATATTTCATTTCATTCTCATATTTGCTATTTCAGATTGTTTCTAAATAAATAATGTCTCATCATGCGTATGGACACTATGTCGTTATGACTGTATGAAATCCTTTTTTCTTGATTAGAAAGTATTAACAAGAAATCTTTAACTCTGAAATACTTTAGAACAATTTTCTATATAAAGATTCAATTACTTAAAATGGAATAAAATTTGTATACCCATCGAACACATACTAGAGAAATTATATCGAAAAAAGTTTTTTTGCTAAACGAATAATTTTGTTTTGAGTGATAATGGAAAATTTCTTTTCACAAAGCTTTATATAAATGAAACATATTCTAAGATTCATATAATAATTTTTTATATAGTAAATGAAAGAAAAATTAAGATAAAAGCCACAAGGTGTATCATTCCAATATGTTATATTGATCCTAATATTTTTAGAATGTGTTCAAAACTTTTTATTCCATGCTCACTTGCTGCACATCTAATACTATGATAATCTGATTTTGAGTTTTACTATACTTACTTTTTATTAAAAAAATTGATACCATCGCAGAGACAGAGTAAGACAGCATACAATAAAAAGTTGACTGACTTACGCAGTAGTAAGACACCATAAAGTAAAAAGGAGGATGTTATGCTCATACGAGTACTTCATAAGAAGTAATACCATTTGACTAAAATTTTGTTTTAAACAAAGCTATGACTTGAATTTTAAAATATATGTGCCTCACTTTTATGGAACAAAACATAGAACAGGCTTTCAGAATTTTACGGCATTTATAACATTTACATTATTTATTTACTTAAAATACATATACACTGTTTATTAGTTATATAGCCGCTTATAATCAATTTTGCACTTCCAACAGGATTTATGTTTGATAGAAGGTTTATAAAATTTTCATTTCAATTTTCTTTAATTAATTTCCTTGGTTTGAAAGGATTGATTGCAGAATTAATCAAAGATAACTGGATAATCGGGTTAATTAAAGGCATGCAATATAAAACCTTATAAATCAAAGTAATTCAAGAGAGGTTATTTTCTGCAAACCAGACTGCTAAAGAGACATTGAATAAAATATAGCTTAAACCAGCGTTAAAATAAAGAAAAAAACAAAATGAATACATTGCATGAAATAACCACAAAATCTCATGCTTATATTAAAATATCATTTGTACACTACTAAAAATATTGAGTTAGTAAAGATATTTGTAAAAAATTCCGATGAAAGTTCCGAGTTAATATAAAAATCAAGATTTGACAGTATCATATTAGGTTGTTCGGAAAGTAATTTCATTTTTTCCTGACAAAGGATTTAATTGCATTTTTCGCACCCAATTTCATACTTAAACCGCAAAATCATTTTATGTTTTAAGAGCTGATATAGCAAGGCTTGAGTGTGAAAAAGTGCAGCTGATTCTTCGCAGTAGTTTTTGGATGGTGCTCTTTTAAATATGGAGAGCAATAAACAGCATTTTCGTCATTTTTTTCTTTTTTGCTATAAAAGGTAAAAATGCTGTTCAAGCCAGAAATAAATTAGCCAATATGTGTGGAAAAGATGTGTTAACAGTACATCAGTACCAGAACTGATTTGCAAAATTTTTCCTTCAAATGAGGAGGCCAAAAACCACCTCGTTCAGTTTTTTTTACAGCAAAGACCAAAAATTTATGAGCGTGTAATCATGTTACTACCAAAAGGTATTAGACCAGAATGGCAAAAGGTATTAGACCAGAATGGCAAAAGGTATTAGACCAGAATGGCAATTTTATAATTTAATAAATAATTTATTCATTAAACGAAAATTTCTTTTCATTTTGACACAAAAATACGAAATGACTTTCCGAACGACCCAATACAATATTTTATTTCATTCATGGCCTTTCTTTTTGATTTTTAATGACGATATTTCACATGGTAAAGGAAATTTCGCAGAGCTGAATAGGTTTTCAGCAGCTAACTAATCTATTTTAAATATAAATTGATTTGGTAACTCTTTTTTACCTTGTACAGTTAAAAAAATCGATGAATAAAATGAATTGTGAAGAATGGAATTCTATAATATGTAGAATTAAGTGTTTAAAATTTCAATTTAATTTCAAAATTAATGACATCTTAAAAAATAGAAACGAAATAATTGAATCATAATTTACAAAATAATCAAAAGTAGAAGCGTAAATAATATTTCTCCAGATACAAAGAACAAATATGTTTTAACTTTGGGTTAAAACACTTAAATCTATTCATCGGTCCATCTAAACAGAAATCTGATTCTAGAGCACGATCTAAAATATTTTTGGTCTACTTCAAATGACTTGAACCTTAAATCTGTCGAGGGATACAATGTAACTTTACGGATTTAAAGTTTACGGGATCTTCTTTCGATAGCGAAACCGATGGTTGGAGTTTGAATTACAGAGATAATGTTACGTAACTTACAAGTTGTTATGTTCGTATTGTCAGCAGATTTGCCTTACACTACTTCTTAACCCAGTGTTTCTCAACCTTTTAGCATTAACGGCCCAATTTTCAGTCAAAATTTTCATCGCGCCCCCCTCCCCACCGCATGCAATAAAATTTATACAATAATAATGTACTTTGAGTATTTTGGGGCTAAACCTACACTACAATCTTAATTTTAAACTTTACAAATTACCAAGAATACGGAAATCAATTGATATTTTGCCACATTGATCCTCAGCATTGAAAAAACAAGAATCCTATGCATTTTTAGTGCTCTTGCGTCCCGCCATGTCAGGCATTCTCACAGTTTCGGGAGAAGTTTCGATTTGTCTGGAATTTGTCTGGTCAGCTTAAAAGTTAAGTTAGGAGCGTGCGCAGATGTGAACAAATGTTTTCTCACTGGGAGAAGGAGAAAGTTCTATGACGCCAATTTCAATTCCAGACAATCTCATTCGAGTCGATCTTTCTATCACTATTGAATCTATTCTGATTATGTACGTTATATATATTTTCATGTTATTGCAATTCACCGTATTAAATATTCATGGCAGCAGACTTATGCAGAATCATGGATAAATTTTTAAGCGGCGTAAGCGAGCATTAGACGATAGACAAGCATCAACAAGTACACAGACGAGCGTGGTTCCGAAACTAAAATCAAGAAAATATTCTCAAGAAAACTTAAATTTTGGGTTCACTAGTACTGAAGTAAATGAAGAAGAAAGGCCCCTGTGTATCATTTGCTCAAAAATGCTGAGGGCAGACAGCATAAACCTAACAAACTTAAACTACATTTGGAAACGCTTCAGAGTGAGTACGTAAACAAACCCAGAGAATTCTTCGAATTAAAATTAAAATCATATGAAAGGCAAACATCAGTGTTTAAAAAAACTTGGTCTGTGAATGAAAAAGCTTTAATTGCCTCCTACAAAATTTCATATAAATAGCCAGATGTAAAAAGCCCCACACCACTTAGTGAAGGGCTTATTTTGCCAGCCGCAATTGAGATTGTAGAAATTATGTTTGGAGATAATTTTGCAAAACAATTGCAGTCTATACCTCTTTCAAATGATACTGTTGCCTGTTGAATTGCTGATATTGCTGAAGATGTAGAGTGTCAGCTATTGTCGAAGTTACGTGACAAATTGTTTTCAATACAACTCGATGAGGCAACAGATAGTAATAAAGATGCTCATTTTATTGCCTATGTTAGATTTTATTAGGATTTGTCAGTAGTAGAAGAATTACTTTTCTGCAAACCAATAAAACTCAAAGCAACAGCACTCGCATTATTTACTATCTTAAATGATTTTATGAACAAAGCAAACATAGAATGGAAAAATTGCTTCTGAATATGCACCAATGGTGCTCGTTCTATGTCTGGAAGATTCTAAAGTATTCAAGCACTTGTGAGCGCCAGTCTCGAAACCGAAAGGTCCCGAGTTCTGTCCTCGTCTTGGCCAAAGACAGCCGTGTTGGCTAATGGCAGTTGGGGCACGTAAAACATGTCACCACTGAAAGTCTTCCAAGTTCCCATAACAAAACGAAACCTCTGGTGGTACTGAATCAGGGATGAGTCGGTCTCTGATTCGGATCTAAATTATGATTTGCTTATGGATGTATGAGTTCCACCACCCCCTAAAAAAATTGTGTCGTGTGTGTTCGAGCAAAGTCGTACTTTCCCCTTAACGGTGCTCGTTAACAACGAAAGGCGCACACTTCTGCCTTCAATCGAAAGAGCTAAACTCATTCGGGCTTGGCCTGACCAAGTGGCATTAGGCAACAACAACAACAAAAATTTGTGAAACAAAAAACGCCACAGTGCGTCTGGACACATTGCATGATCCACAGAGAAGCTTTGGCTTCCAAAAAAATGAGTCCTGGTTTGAATATTGTGTTAACTACGGTTGTAACCGTAGTAAATTATATAAAAGTGAAACCCCTGAAATCATGAATCTTTTCCGCACTTTATAAAGACATGGGTGCAGTATATTCAGCGTTACTATTTTATTGCGAGGCAAGATGGTTATCACGAGGAAAATTTTTGCAACGTGTTAATGAACTAAGAGAAGAAATCGCCGTCTTCCTAGATGAAGAAAACAAACCGGAAGCTGAGAATTTTAGCGATAGTTTATTTGTGATGTAATTGAGCTACATTGTCGACATTTACGAGAAATCAAATAACTTGAATCTTCAACTGCAAGGAGCAAATACACATATATTGGATACGAGTGATAAGGTTAATGCTTTTTGTTGGAAATTGGAATTGTGGAGCAGAAATTTAAAGCAAGAAAACATAACAGTGTTTGCAAATTTGAATGATTCCATTAAAACATACGAGGCTGAAGAACAACATGTAAAAGTGGTTTTTGTAACCATTGAAAATCATTTAGCAAAGCTAGCAGAGAATTTTAAAAAGTGCTTTCTTGCTGACGACAAACTGATATCAAGTTACAAGTGGGCGAGGGATTCATTTCAAAATACTCCCGAAGGACTCTCAATTTAAGAGGAAGAAACCTTCATAAACTTCACGGCAAGTGGCGAAACCAAAAGACAATTTAGTTATAAATCACTCTTTGAATTTTGGGCAGGAGTGGATGATGAGTTTTCTGCACTAAAAACAAGCGCATTTCACATTCTAATACAATTTTCAACATCTTACCTTTCTGAAACTGGATTTTCTGCGGTGGCTTCATTGAAGACGAAATATAGATATCAGCTAAATATAGAAAAATAATTGAGAGTGTCTATTTCTAATATAGTTAATTTCTAATATTAAACCCTTCTTCGAAAAACTTTGCTCTTCAAGACAGGCTAAAAGAAGTCACTTATAATTATGAAATTTTTTTTTCATTTAGTAAGTTGTTTTAGTTTAATAAGTTAATAATTAAATATATCGAAATGTATTTTGTTTTTTATGTGTGTGTGCTCTTTTCTTTCAGTCAATTAAACAATTTTTTAAGTAAAATTTTTTCTTGGATATGCTCGCGCCCCCCTATTAGTGTGATCGCGCCCCCCCAGGGGGGCGCGCCCCACAGGTTAAGAATCACTGTCTTAACCTGTAGAAACTACGTGATATTAAGTTTTTTACTGCTATTATTTAGGTTGAAAACCATGACTGTAATCCCATATACTATATAGCATCAAAAAATAACGAGACAACTTTTCCATGCCACCAGATACTCCAAATCTCAAACCAGGATTACGAAATCATACGTTATCAGAATAAGGCTCAAGACCAAACGTAAAAAGACGGGAGAGTTCAATGACAAACTGATTACAGCGAAATGTCAGAATCCCTGTCTGAGGTGATACGATACTACTAATAACTTATTATTTAATAATTTTTATACAGTTATTTTATCGGACAAATCAGAAAATATAATTGAATTGCAATAAGAAATTTGAAGGAAGTATATTTTAACCATCAATAACATGCCGGGAAAAATATTTATTGCATATCTTTCATTAATTTACACACTTTATAATTCGTTATCTTCAGGAAATTTCATCATAGTTAAAATTCTTAAAGTTATCCATCAACAGTAGCCCAATATAACATTTGACTTAACTGAAATGAGAAATGAATTAATATTTAAAAAATTCCCTTCGTAAATGTATAGTATTTACAAAAAATTTGATCATATCTTTCAACAATATACTTTAGAAATAATCCAGTATCTCAACAAGGTAACCCTCGATCGAAAACATTTGGTTAGAATGCCATACCGATTGCTCTTTTTGGTGTAGAAAAAAAAAATAAACGTTTAAGCAAGGAGATTTGTGATTAAGTGATTAATTATTTTGTCCCATTAAGTTAAAATCTAAGCTGTTAATCACCAGTATGCAGATGTCTAAGAACTGTAACTACTTTTAATTCCCACAGTTGCAATGGGGCTTTATGAAAGACATTCTTTCTAGCTCTGATTAGTCTATCGTAAATAGAATCTAGCGTTAATTTGGATTGGAGTGATAATGATTGGAGAAGGGAAAGGATTTACTTCTCCGTCTTGGAACATTTACCTGATAAGAAGCAAAAGCTTTTCCTGATTATTGGTAAAAGGGAATTCATTCATACTTACAACTGGGAAAGGTATCGTCATTACGATCGGGACAGACACCTTCATTAAAAATAATGATGAGTTGTTGTTTTTTTCCTACCCAAATGCAAGCATTTATGCAACAAAAATTTAAGGAATAAAGATGAGTTATTTTCATGCTTAGAAAATCATCTGACTATGATTTCACTCCTTCTGGTGTTTTTGTTTGCTCATTATAGCCATTACGATGAGTGAAAAAAAGCTATACGAATTCAAGTAGTAAGGGAAGTTTTGATTATGCAAGTCAGATTTTGACAGTCGTCTCTACGTAATGATTTGAAACATCTTTTTTAATATTATAAGTTTTCTGTGTCTAAATATTATAAGGTAACAATGTTTGACTGACAATGTAAGACATTGTCTTCGCGTTTCAGAATGCAAGATACCCTTCCTAATGGATTTATTTCTTTAGATTTTTATTTTATAAGAAATATGTTTTCTGTGAGAGGAAGTTAATTACATAGGCAGAAAGGGCAATCTTTTATTTTTTCATTCAAGGTGTTTTGCTCAGTATTAAATTGTTTCCATTCAAATATGGTTAAAAATTGTTTACCTGTACGCTTAGCGAAGAAGAAAACAAATTTAAAAATTTGTAAAAGAAATCTGTAAGGAAAAATAATTATTTGTATAAAAAGTATTTTTTTGATATCTTATTAATTAATTTTTAAGAAATTCACATTTCTTAAATGTTTAGAATTTGTTTTCTAAACTGGAACCAACTTAAAAAATTGTAGGAATATTTTTGTAAAGTATTTCAAAATTTAAATTCCTTATATTTTATTATCAAAAACAGTTAAATAGCCAACGTGTTGCATCAAAATGGAATGTCTATGATATAATCAAAATCAGACTTAACTTAAATATCAGTTAGATATCAGACTTAACTTAAATATCAGCCATCTAAATTAGCAGATTTAAAAAAGATTTTTCATTCTTGACATACATTCTTAAAATATTGAAATTTTAGAATTATATATATATATATATATATATATATATATATATATATATATATATATATGAAAATACATTATTGCATGCTGCGATGCTAAATTAAAGCATATCATTTTATCATTAAAAGTCCTCGAAACCCTTGTTGGTGAATAATCATTTGCAAATATTTAAATATTGATTCCACTATCATATGTTTGAAAACTGTAGTGATTTCTGACCTTTAAATTTATTATTGCTTTGATTTAATTACAGATTTCAGTATAAAATCCTGTTAATTCTGTGCACAAGTTATAGAAATCATTGCTTGTCAAAGGATTCATTCCCTTATCTATTTTCAAATGTAGCTTCATTAAAAAAATGCATGCTAGCATCAAAAAAAAAAAAAAAATAAGTGACTCGAAACAATTGAAATTATACTTAATGTTTCTAAATCTTTTTATGGAAATAATTTCTTTCCAAAAATGACAAATACTCTAATATACGTTTATCTTTTAAATAGCGGAGTGGTTTTCATACCTATTTAAAGAAACGCCTGAAATCTCTCGAGCCATCATTGTTAGATAAAACAGGAACACAATCTATTATAGAAGGAAAAATAATCTGTTTAATAGTTAATTGCGTGTAAAAGGTTAGTGATAGAATAAATTATATATAAATAATAGTATTATAAACAAAATTCGAAAATTTCACTTCTAACTACTAATAAAAATGAAATTGTTCCATATATTTCTAAATCTCATTTCGCAACCATTTCTTTCAGTAAATTAACCATACTTGAAAATATTTCTAACGTTTAAACGTGAATATGAGCAGGAAGGATCATGGCGGGAAATAAGCGAGTTTAATACTGCGTTACACATAAAAGAGTAAGGGACATTTTACCAAGTATTCCAACAAATGGCCAAAACCAACTACTTATTGGAATGTTTTCGGTGGGGTGGGGAGGACTTGTTCGGAAAAGGAATAAAGTTTCACCGGGATCGGAGCAAAAAAGAAGAAAATACCGAAGGCGACTCCACCTAAGAGAGGAAATTTTTCAAGCTCCTCAGCACCCAATGCATCCTTTGGCGAATCGGTTCGAGGCTCTTGAGTGTTAAAAGCTCTTTACGAAAAGAGCAGGAAAAAGTTTTATCCCTTCCTCCTTTTCTTCGCCCGAGGTCCATCTGACCTGAATGGGCTACTCTCCAGAATTCACATGAATTCCGAATCGATTCCGACACTCGATTTAAATCAGAAATGAGCAATTCATCTTCATTCGCCATGTTGATTTAGTGGAAATGAAAAGAATTTGTTGCATCCACATGCAATTCCACTTCAAACCGTCGTTGAGTTAAGCTACTATTTGGACTGGTCAGTCAGTATTCGGAATAAACAGTCAGTGTTTGTGAAAATAATGAAGTAGAAATATGGATTGTTAAAGGGAGCTGCAAAATTTTATCTTCAGATATTCGAATTCGAAACAAAACTCTCAAATGCATCGATTTCAAATACTACTTTTTTATCAAAAAATTCAGTACTGATATACTAAAAGATGCATTGAAAGATTAAGTGATAAAAAAAAGGGAAAACCTTTTCAACCTTCTACGCAGAACATTTCCAGATATTCAGTTACATGAAACGTCATAAAACTGGTATACGGAAAACCACGATTTTAAGTTGGATTGTGCTGCTTAATCAACGGAATGAATTAATTCTAGATCACAATTACCCATATTCCAGACAGAAATTTAAGGAACCAGCAGTTTTTAGTGTCCATATTTAGATAATTTCATATTAGGTTATGATGGTCGATTTAAATCTGCAATACACAGCGAAGCTTGCAATTTCTAACGTAAGCATCAGTACATCAAGTGCCATTTTCTCATATTTAAAACCCATTAATTATATATTATTAGTGAAAAATAAACATTTGAGCTTATAAAAAACTGAAAGGCCCGAATCATGTTCATTTTTATTTGTATATGGCCTCTTCTTTTAAGTTTGCGATCTGTAACTTAAGAAGTTCGATGTTACTATCCATGCTTTATGCTAAGACTATCTATCTAATTACATGACCCCTTCTTTGTTGTCTCTAATCTATTATAGAGAAGGGGTTATCTAATTAGATAGGTAGTTCCACACAATTAGATTATACATATGAACCGCAGGCAAGTCACGCCACAATTAACGTGTTAAAAACATATTGATAGAAGGGATTACACTGAATTCCAGTTAAACTGAATGATGAAGTTTAGTTATTGAAAAATAAGGTTACACTTGGCTGCACAAAACTTAAAAGATAAAAATTCCAGTTACAGTTGGAAAATACTTGAGTATTATGTTAAATTGAAAGACATCGGTTTAATTTTAAATGTAAATGATAAAACAAATGCAAAAATACATTTAGCTGAAGTTTGTTTCTTTTAAATTTCCAAGCCCTGTTGGCAGAAATTCTTTTTTGCAAACTTGAAGATTAAGAATTCCAGATTCAATTCCATCAATAATCTGCATGTTCTGAAACTTTAGTTGATAAACTTAAGTGTGATGTGGCGAAATAAGTATATATCTCATTCATACTATCTGACCACGATTCAAAATAATGAATCCACCCTAAAATAATCTTTGCATAGTTTAAGAACGAGACATTAATTTAGAATACCTAGCTTGAATACCATTTTCGGTGTTACTTGATTACAATTAGAAAGTCGAATTCTGAAAAATCCCTATATAATCACAATTAATAATAGTAATCCTTTATTTAATTGTTCTCCCTTCGAGATAATATTTTTTATATCTCTTTAGAGAAAAAACATTAGTTTAATGAAATTATTAAATCAAGTCGTAATGCTAAATAAAGCAGAGAAAACAAAAGAAGGCTTGACAATGCTCTTTCTCAATACCATTATAATTGATAAATGGAATTTACTCCTCTTTTGTTATCAACAATGATTCGCATCCATATAAGCGAAATCAATTTCCTTTTTCAGAGAAAGGTAATTCTCTTGGGCCGTCAAAGAAGATCAGATGCTAAACTACTCATTCCAGGTTTACTTTCTGTTGAGGTAACTCTACTCTTGGCTTTCATTCAATTTCTTACATGCATGTTTTCACTTCATTACAACTCCGATTTTCGTCCGTCCCGTCACTCTCCAACCTCTCATTCCTTTCAAAGTATCACGATGCAATTCACGCTTAACAACAATCAAAACAAACAGCTCTCGATACAAAACACCATTTTCTCTCGGCACTCTATTTCTTCTCAAGTTTTATAAACTCGTAGCCAAACAAAAGCTGGGGTTGGAGAAAGAGTGAGAAAGAGAGAATGATGACGTGGAGGGAAAAAAAAGCTCCCTCGCTTTAAGCCGCCTCCAATGAGGATGTTAATGCGATTTCATTTTCCTTTCACAGAAGCGTGCCTCTCGATGAGAGTGAAACCGCAAGAAGGTCGACGGGAAAAGGCGTTCGGCAACAATTTATTGCCGAAATAATTAAAGTCTAATGCAAACGAATGTCGCTGCTTCTAATGGGAATGCAAGAGAAGCCATTTTTTGGGGGGTCCGTTCCGTTAATGCTCGCTCATTGACTAGGTAAATGTCTTTCTGATGAGATGAAAGCCCAGTGCAGGCATGGTATGAGGGGGGAATTGGCCCTCTTCATCACTGTCAACTCGACCAGAATTCAGAGTCAAGAAGATAAGCGATAAAAGAAAAAAATGACTCGCTGAAAGCGATAGGAAGGATGTGACATAAAAAAAAGCAGAAACTAAAACATCTGAAAAGGATTTTACTAAAACAGGTATACAGATGGAAATAAAGCTTCAAGGAGGAAAAAAAGAAACTATTTTTATTGCGAGGATTTACTAATAGCTTTTCGTTAATTTTTTTCAAAAGTATTTATCATATTAATTGTAGAGAGATAACGACAAGAATCGTTGGCGAGGACACGCTTCGATGCCGCTGTTGGGGAAGAAAATCTTTCGATCGTCTTGAGATTTGGTTTGTTTCTTTTGTAGTTTATTTTTGCTGGGAAGTCTTCGCGTTCTTATCTCTGTGTACGATTCCGTAGGGAACATTGCACATTTCATGCGCTTTCATCTAAAAGAGCTTGAGATAGTTGAGGCATGGGAGATTGTTTGTCCTTTTATATTTATATATCCACCTGAGGGAAAGGTCGTAATTTGTCGGTGGAAGACTTTGGGAATAGATTCTGTAGCCATTTTAGAATCACAAGTAAGCAAGCACTCGCTGCTTTTTATATTTAACCTTAAACTAACTAGAAGAATTCTTTTGAATTCCGAAAAGATTTAAGCCTTTTTTATATCTCAAAAAATGTTTGAAGTTAAACTTTATGTCTGGAATGCAAAATCTAATTCCGTTTGCCGTCGGATAAAGTTGTTGGCCCTGAATATAAATATGTTTGCATTTCATGAAGCTGTTCTTTTCAGTGGTCAGTACTTTTTTGCAATAAGGAATTCATCTAGATTTAATATACAGAAAAATTTAAAAGAGAGCATAAATATAAAATCAGTTACAGTGTGACAATAAGTACTTTTAAAACAAAGAATGAATCAAAATTTTTTAACTGATTTTAAATTATTTTATTAATTGCAGCATCCAAAAAGAAAACTTTCTTTTTATATGTTTTAAAATAAAATAATTGATAAATTCGATTATTATGAAGGGATTTAATGGGGAAAATTTAAATTGCTATATATTTGATCAACATTGCAAAATTATAACTTGTAATTTAAAGAAAAAAAATCAAATTCTTTTAATATTTTTTCATTTATATTTCCTAAAGGATAAGGGGTCATTCTCAAGTTTAGAGAAATGAAAATGTACCTTAGTAAAATATTATTTCATTTATTAATTGGATAATTTCGATTTCATCATTCAAGATATAATACTAGTTTTATAGATAAAAATATTTCTCTTAAAGAAGCATAAAATGTATAGCTCTTTAGATATGCACATCATTAATTCTACTTCCAAAATGAATGGAATTTATGAATACTAATGAAGGGCTCTCTCATGAACTATACCCATTTGAGACAATGTTTCGCGCGAGAAGCATTTCATGATAAGATTTTTTTTATACAAAACTTTAGTCTTAGCCAGGAATAATTATAAAAATTTACAAAATGAAAATGCAAAAAACAATCTTTAAATATAGAAAAAAATAATCTTTTGTTTAGTTATAATAATAATAATAAGGAAATTATTCGTAACTTAAATAATGAAACTTTCCTAACTATACATCTTTAACTACTGTCATAAAATATATTCCAAACTATTGTCGATAATCAGGAAATAATTCCAATTTATACCATACAAATTAGTGTAACTTTACATGAAATATTTGTTCTTACATATAGTTTCAAGGCCCTCACAGATTTTACTTTTCAAAAGTTTTGGTAGGAAAAAAGGTATATTATGTTTATGTTTATGTTTAAACATCAAATATGTTTAAAAGTGAGAGCGACAGTAAAATTATTTCAATTTACGAATTTATCTAAATAATTACAAGCTGTGTGCAAACGTTAAAAAAACTCTTATTTTTTAATTAAAACGTTAGGTCTTTTTTTTTAATCAAAGAGCTATACACTCTATAATGTTACGTGACTTTTCCCTCGTATGTTTGATTTTAAAAAAATTGTAACTGTTTTTTACAATGAATAAACAAGCTTCAAAAATATTAAATGTTTTCTGAAGGAAAACTGATTTATGATTCAAATCCAGAATCCTAAAACAAATGGTGAAACAGTTGATCAGAAATTATTTAGAGCACAAAACAGATATTGATAAATTACTTAGAAAACTTAGAAAAAATTAAGATTCATAAGCCTTAAGCAAAAATAACTTTTAATTATATTTAGGGACTATTTCCATTATCACTTGCAGTATTTTAAAATATATGCGAAAAAAGCCACCAAAATTCAAACATATCTTTAAAGTTTATGAAATATTTCGAAACAAATATTTCAAATAGGCAATTCTGTATGGTAAAACGCTTGAGAGCACTAAAACTAATAATAAAAATTGTAACTTTTTCCCTCCAAACTATAAATGAAATAAAACTATTTGTAAAAAATGACGCATATCTTGAAAAACGGCTACTTAAATAATTATGAAACGCTACCTCAGCTCAAAAGCAGCTCGAGATAAATAATATTTCATTCTGAAAGCATAAAACTGAGTACACTGAAATACATTGGCTTTAACTTTTTACTTTTTCACATGTTGTGAACTTTCTCTTTATGTTTCGTCTTAAAAGTAAGAAGAAATATTTTTAAAAAAGGCGAAAATCTTTTTTCTTCAACCTTATTAGCATATCTCTCAGACACCTCCATGCAGTTCCGTGACTCCAACCTCTCCAGTTTTCATCGTCAATTTTAAGGAAGATTAAATGCGCTCTCGAGGTTTTAGTATCATACAAAGAACAGTGACTGAAATAATTTGAATGAAATATTTCTTGCTAGGTTGTTTCTGTGAACATGCATCTGCTGTAAATGACAGAACACTGGAAGCTGTTATTTTCACTCATCGCAGGGCATTTAAATGATGAAAAATAATTTCGGGAGTGGTATTATGATCGTGAATAGCATTTATTTTATTTATATCTAGTACGCTACTGATTAATTTTAATTATTAAGCAAGAACTCTTTATATCAGAAAATAAATGATAACGTGCTAAAAATAAAATTGATATAGAAGAGTTTGATGAAAACACTGCAATTAGTGTCAGAAAAATAATGATTACATTTTTTTTTACTAATGAATAAAAAATGTGTTACTTGTACTATTCTTAAATATAAATATAGAGTATCATTAAACATTTTGTTTTTTTTATTTTATTTATTTATTTATTTTTGCTCTGGAATCTTCTCATTCGATAAAGTTGAAGAACGATCAAAACAAAAATATTAACAAAACTCGGCTCGAAACAAACAGTGATACGCTATAAAAATGCAATGTCATGCACAGAGTCAAAATAATTTTGGAAGAAAATATTTGCAATAACCTTCAACTTAAACGAGAAAATTATGAATAAAAAAAATCAGCTCATTAACATTTACTATAACAATGACAAAAAATTGCAAATAAGATGTGAATCGTTTAACTACCTAAAAAGTTAACTTGGAAGGGCAAGTTAGTCACTAAAGGTGACTAGTATAACCATACAATATATTAGAAAATAATAAATTTCCAGACTTGTGTTGAGTGATCTTTGCTATAATCCAGCATAAAAAAACTTAATTAAAATAGTATTTTACGATGTCGTAACTAATTTTATATCTGTTTATCTTTATTCACAGCATAAGGAAATATCCGAGTTGTTAGACACAAAAATAAAGTTTGAGATTTTACTTTGGTGGAAATATTTTTAAGCTCTACCCAGATTCACTTATACATAGTAATTATAAATATGAAATCTACGTTTTTCTCAAATTTTTCTACCAGATCGAATTAATTGATTAAATGATAATTAAATCTTGGAAGGATTGAAACAAAGCATTGTTATCAAGGAAGAGCAAATGCATAAAATTAGAAACCTGTTGAACATCAAGATGAGAGTGGGTGATTACAAAATTTTATCTATCTAAACATGAAACAAGACGAATTAAAGAAAGACCATATGATTACCATATACCATAATGAAAAGTCGTAAAAAGTATTTTCGTTTGGTTTTTCTAATTTGAAATTTTTTTTTGAAGACTCAACTAAAGTTTATGTTAAAAAATTGTAAAATAAGACACGTATTTTTATTAAAAAAAGCAATGAAATTACATTAATTCTGATTTTGAATTTCATCTCGAATTTTTCCCCAATCAGACTTATCTTGAATTAAATTTTTAATCTGCAATTTGATTCTAATTATTTTATAGTTTTAAAAAATCAAAAATTCCTGATTCGAAATACCAAATATATAATTATACTTCTTATTGTCTTTGTCTCTTGACTTTAACAGAAAATAATCGCTGAATTAATAATCAGTTTTAATCGTTTCTCACCTTTGATTTAATCAACTTACTTTTTTATTCATAAAATAATTTCTATTTTACCTTACAGTTCTCAGATTGTAATTTTTGGTTTCAAACAGTGCACTAATCATATACAAGAAATAAAAATAAATTACTATTCCTCTAAATTTTAGTTTTTTGAAGGAAAGGCTAAAAATTTTAATTAAACTCCTTACTTCATTATAGAATATATGATTCAGTATTATAACAATGAAAAAATGACAATTTCGTTACAAAATTTTAAAATATTGTATTAAAAACAGAAAAACATCTTATTATGAGACAGAAAAAAATATTTTATAATTTTTAAATAATTCTTCGGAGCTCGTTTAACTATTCTAGAGGGAAAATGTGCTTTTTCGATTCTAATGAGCGTATTCTTTGATTTTAAAAACTTAGAATCAAATAAATGTTAATTAAGTATCTTTTCATGCAACACAACTAAATATTTTAATACATTCTTGGTGTATTTTTTAATAAGCATTATCGTAGGGGAAAAAAGAAAATGTTTGATGACTGGCGTTTTTATTAATTTAAATTAGGAAAAAAATTATTTAAAGCGACACATTTCAAATATAATCTTTGAAAAAATTCCCTCTTTAGCTTTCGTAAATTGAAGAAATGCAACATAAATCTCCCTATCAGTCAAATAAGCAGTTGCTTTTTTAACAGCTAAACTTCAGTCTTCATTTTACTGACAGAAGATTACTGAACTGAAGCAAGACTCAATATCAATTCTCATTTAAAGGATTTAATTAATTTAACTGCCGGAAAGTAATTATGTGTATATAAAACATTCATAATGGATTGCGCTCGATTCGAATCAGCTCAGATCCAAACTAGCATATACCCCCTTTGATCTTGAAGTATGCATTTCAACTTGTTTATTGCTGCACATTTTTATAACTTTAATTACCAGTTTGAAAGACGCTAGACCACACTAGAAGCATTGAAGCTCTCAAGAACATTTCGACCGTTTGCTCAGGCAGCAAAGTAAACCAAGTGCGATAGCTTCTTTAAAAATATCTTAAGAGATTTAATTCCAATTAAAACTCCTATAGGTATCGCATTAGATCAGATGGGTAGAGGTATATAATTTAAAAGTCTTTTAAATGAATAACGTTATTTCGCTTTTCAAATAAACATGGATTAGAAAATATATAAACTAATATCTTGGAATTAAAGGAAAAGTATTCGTTTCACATTTTAATCATTGAATGGAAATGTTGGAGTAATTACTTTTAATTACCTTAGATTGGTCTAAAACTGTTATTTTCTTAATTCCTAGTTTTTTTTGGAGAGTATTATACGTCTGTAGGTATTATGAAGTAGACAGATTAAAATATTTTCCTTAGGGAAAAGTTAAACACATTTTGGATTACGCAGTTTTATGATGCGGAAGTCATTTTATTGTATGTGTTTTATAACTTTTTTATATCTATATGCTGTATTTAATTTTGATAAATAATTTGACATTCCATACAAGGAGTTCAGGTTTTGATAAAAATTCAAATTAAACATTTCTTGGCAATTCTATTAGTTTCTAAAACTGTTTAAACTTTGAAGCCATCGATACCAATCAAATTTCAATAATGTGAGATCTTTATAATAACATCTCTGGTGTAGTTTCATATAGTGAGGAAACTCTAAGTAAAAGTAAGTCTAAAGAATCATTTGAAACAGTGTAGAACTGAAACGTAACACCGAAGTGATCTCTTCAAAACTATGTCTCATTATCACTGTTAAATTGGTGCTCCCCCGCAAGAAATTTTGGATCTTGGACATGCTTTGAACGCCACGAGATTTCACACTTTCAAACAAGAGCACGTGGTATTAAAAAAGAACTTGAACCAGAACTTGCCAAAGAACCAGAACTTGCCAATGAAAAATTACGAATTATTATACTGGGTGTCCCAAATTAAATTTACCCTATTCAGATCTACATACCGCCGTAACTATTCAACCGAAAATTCTGAAATTTTGGGAACAACTTAATGAAAAGATGGGAAAGACATTTTGCTTGACAAAAAAAAAAAAGAAAAAATAGCTACAAATGTCGCCCTTAGAGGACGTATTATCAACTTTTTTTATTATAAGAATTACACATTAGCTTGGAATTAATCCAAGTTCTGTTCGATATGATGGCTATCATTGTCAGCTACCCTCTGGAATCTGAAAAATGGCATGTTCAACAGAAGAGCGTAATGTTTGCTTTGAAATATTGAACACTTGGCGGCAAATATTGGCTTTAAGACCAGGGAACGTTCTCGGGTTGTCACGACCAACCATATCTTTCAAATATCCCCCGAGCCAAAAATCGCATGGATTAAGGTCTGGGGATCGGGCAGGCCAAGCATTATTGAAGTGGTGACTTATTACTCTTTCTTCTGTAAAATGTGTTTTCAGAAAGTTTTTACACAATTTTCAGTGTGTGGAGTCGAACCATGCTGCATAAAAAGCGTTCGGTCAAGACATTGGCATGATTGTAGAGCCAGAACAACTGCCTTCTCCAACATCGACGCATATCGCTCTTTCGGGATAATGAATGTCACTGCACCTGATGGAGTTTGTTTCTCGAAGAAGTATGGCTACAGAATAAAAGAAGCATTAAATACACACCATACCGTTACTTTCGGTGAATGTAACGGAATATCTAGGGTAGAGCTGGGATGTTCTGTAGCTCAAATTTGGCAATTATGCGTATTCACCGAGCCGTCTAAATGGAAATGAGCTTCATCGGACCACAAAATGTTCCAAGGCCATTCAGAATTGACCTTACACCGAGCAAGAAACTGCAGGGAGAACGTTAATCGTGCTTCAAAATCTTGTGGATGCAGCTGATGAACAAGTGAGATTTTGTATGGATAATATCGTAGGATATTCCTGAGAATCCTATGCACAGTGGAACATGGCCTATCCAGTACTGTTGAGACATGGCGAACACTAATGCTAGCCATGAAGTTTGATGTTTTGTCCTCTTCCACTAAAAGTGCAACCTCCTTAATGACTTCTGAAGGAACTGATTTCCTTTCTCTTCCAGGACGAACACCCAACGATCCTGTTTCTTCAAATTTCGTAATCATTTTCTTTAATCCTTGAGACGTCATTAGACCTGTTCGAAGATCCTTAAAAGTCCTAAAATTTCTTAAGGCTGCTGGTGCTGAATCGTGGTTTTGATAAAACAGTTTGACTAATAAAGAGCGAGATTACAATTTAAAGTCATTTTGAGTCACGAACACACTTGCATGAAGTTTTCAAAGAATACATTCCCTTTTATACTAGCTAGCTGTTAAGTGACGTTGCTACATTAGCATATGCTGTAGTTTTAAATGTTTGATTAGTTAGTTGATGGAATTAACGTCGCACTAGAGCTGCGCATTGGATTATTGGCAACGGTTCTGGTTCTATCGCGTAGGACAAACCCGCTTTACATGAATACGCCCTCTAGTGGCAACATTTGGAACTTTTTTGAGCAAAATCTCTTTTATATCCCTTTAATAAGGCGTACCCAAAATTTTAGAATTTTCGGATGAATAGTTACAGCGGTATGTAGCTCTGAATAGGGTAACTTTAATTTGGGACAGACACCCTGTAATTGCCGGGAATTTTTGGCGTTTTATGGCTGATATGCAGTTAATACAGAAGTATAAAAAACGAATATGTATTTTGAACGCTTTTTTTCTACAGATTGAAACTGAAATTTAACATAGAATTACGTTTGTATTCACAAGAGCATATAGCAAATATCATGCATTCAAGGCGTTTCATTTTGATTTATCACGTTTACATGTAAAAAATACATGTGTTTAAAATTTGACAAAAATCCACAAATTTGGTAATTAATGCATACATCAAATTTTATTCATCTG
Source organism: Argiope trifasciata (assembly GCA_026543055.1). NCBI lineage: Eukaryota > Metazoa > Arthropoda > Arachnida > Araneae > Araneidae > Argiope > Argiope trifasciata. Next base: position 8,781,304 of record JAPMOQ010023642.1, on the reverse strand, counting down.
AATCAAAGTATTTTTATGTTATTGTGTTCACAAATTTAGTTTTTCAAAATAGGAATACTTGTTTAAGATTCCGAGTTCAACCATAAACGAAAAAGCAAATAGAACTTTTCCGGAATTGCAAAGCAACACTTGTAATCATTCATCTTCTCATAAATTTGAATTGACTCCTTTCGTTTAGTTAGATTGATATCCCGTTTTAAAACAACAATAGGGCTATTTTGGGATAGACCTTGTAACTTTGAATCCCATTCAGATGACGAGGACGACTTCCCCCATCTCAAAATTTCCGCACCACCCCCTGAATTGGTTCCAAATAGCGTCATTACACATCACTAATGAATATTAAATAAATATTTTTTAAATGTAATATGCTTTAAAAAGTCAGAAACGTTTACTTTCTTACAATTGTGTTGGCAAATTTCATCAAAAGTTAATTAAAATGAACAATAATTAATTGCTTTAAGAAACAAAGGTGTTTTAATTTTACCTTCATATATTTAACGTGTTTAATACTTCGAAATATGGAATTTCACAATCTATTTTTCTCTCACTTTTTTTATGTGCTCGAAAAATGAAATATTGTGAATTTATTCTTCTCTTTGACTAAACACTATTTTTATACTTTCAAAACTTAAATAAAATTTAATTAATATAATAGAATTTGATTTCTTAATAATGGTTCTAAATGGTAAAAAAAATGTGAATGTAATTGATTTAAGAATAAAACAATGAATTATAGCTTAAATACTAAAAATTTAAAAAAAATCAAACACTCTAACTTGTTTTAAGCACACTAACAGAGAGTGAGATTTCTATGTTGAATTATGGATGACTGCAACCTTGCCACATTGCATCTTAGAGTATTTTTATTGAATGGTGAATTTAATCGTCTAAATATTTTCAATGTATCTCACATCTTAGAAAGACTTCCTTAATTTCTAAGAGCTCCAAATTTGCCAATATTGCTAATATGATTTGGAAAATAATTATAAAGAACAATTATGGCTGTTGGATACAAATTGTGGATGATGGCAACAAAATACTCCCATTTTTACAAGAAAATGAGGTTAGCTCATTAACATTTCTTAACATTTTCTTAATAAATGTACAAAACTGCTAACTTTAGATCATTTGCTGCAGAAACTTCAGCATCGCGAAATAGTGTAGTTGTCTTTACTTCCACTCGAATAGAAATTATTATCCCCTTCACCCTATCATCAAAAGATCGTAACTTATGATTACGTTTGCTTTTCCAACTGATTGAATAAGCTAGGAAGCATCTTCTAACACTGAAGAACGCCTACGCAACAACGGTTAGTGATCTATATGCCACAGCCACAGTATGCCATTTCTGTTGTCAGTTTCTGTATTTTATTCTGTACCGAGTCTGGAGATAGAATGTTATCAACTTTTCTCCTTCGTCCATGCCTTATATGTTTTTTTGTTTTACATATTAATATTTTGCTGGAACGATTTTAATATTGATTTGCAGTTAATAGATTTTAGAAAGCCTACGCTGCATATTAAAAGCCACAGCAAAAATTAGTGTACCCTTGTTTTAATCTCTTCTTTAGTCACGAGACTGATTTTAATTCAACTTGAAATAATCAAAAATTTTATTCAACGTTATAAAAATTTAAAAAAAATATCTATAAATCATCTCAGACATTGCTTTATTTTTTATTAAAAAATACATAAATTATTCCATATGTATCATCAATTTTTTATCGTTTTGGAATTTTGTTTCTGAGTTAATTACCCCCAAAAGGTAACATTTTACGACAGTCTAATGCATATGATTCTAAATAAGTTTTCGAGAAAGTTCGAAGATATTTTAATTTAATATAAAACAAATATAATAGCAATTTATTATAAATACATAATGGAAAACACGAAGCTGAAGTAAAAAAAAAAAATATTTAAATAAAATTTACAGACCCAAAGGCGTTTTTATTGTTGTTATTACGCACGTGAATGGTATCTGAATATGAAAAAGTTTTCCAGATTCCAGCTAGGAAACAAAAACCATTCCTTAGATTTTAAATAGGAAAAAAATTAAAATGACAGTAAATAAATGATGCAGTTTCTTAGACTCAAAAACATGCATATTAGTTAATATACTTTGCATTGTTTGAAAATTCAGAGTGTGTTTTTCCCTGCCAACTTCTATTGTTTTAATTCAAACTTCAAAATTAAATACAGACAAGGCTGAAAGATTAAAGTTACAAAAGATAATTCATGTTTACTGTAGAAAGTTAGGAACAATTTTTTGCTAAAAAAATGAATAAGAGCAAATTTTAAGCCCAAGCAACCTGATGTGAAATAATATAAATATTTTAATTAGACAGACAGACAGACAGATAGACAGATAGACAGATAGATAGATAGATAGATTCTTTTTACGATAAATCTTGATGACTAGTATAATTGGTTGGTGCCATTTTTACCACACCAGGATATTAATTCAGAGCTCAGATATTAATTTATTTCTTAAAATTCTTATTCACTTTATCTCCTGTATTAAACTAAACTTCTTGATTTTATGAATCATTCATTCTTTTTGTCAAACTGAGTTATAGGGGAGCAATCATTGAAATTAAATGTTTGCCTGAAAAATTTATGAACCGAATGAAATTTAAACAATAAAATAAAAATATTAAAAAATACCGAATTCTTAATTAGTAATTCAAAGAATATATTTTGTTTTCCTTTTCTTCTTCTTAAATGTTTCTTTTAAATTAACCCATTCACTGGGAGGGATAAATTATGTCTACTTTGGAAAGTGCTTCCCTTACAAACGTACCAAGAAATCGCTTAAATATATCTCGCTGAAACAACAAAGAGATAAATAGAGCTATCGTTTAACGATATAATGACATTTTAATATTTCTGTTTTAGCGTAATATCCACAGTCAGTAAAAAAATAGAAATACACTTTAAAGTAAAATTTCAAGGAATTTCATTTTCATAGATATGGGATAGAAGCCTCTATCATTTAATGCGTTGGTTTCAGTTCAAATAGTTTTTATTCTTCAATATTTCTTAGCTTTTTGAATTTTTTACTGTCTCCTTGCAGCTCAGAATTTAATTCTTTTGTCTCATCAATGCATCACGGCAAATTGTTCTAGGATCGGTCTAGACAAAATTCAACGAAAATTACTTAAACCATGATATGTATTGAAATTTCGTGGAAGCGTATAAATTAACTTGAAACTAATATTTTTGTAATGCAGATTTTGATCATAGGTAGGAGAAAAACAAAATTGAAAGTGGTTGACTGGAATTTCAATTCAATTACCTAAGCTAAATATTAGTTATTGTGAGCCCAGCTTTACTTAGTTCTCTTCTAAAATGTGAAAACTGCAGCAGCAAGCAAACATATGAAACAAATAATATTTTACAGAAATAATACATAAAAGGTTACATTAGTAAAGCTTAAAGAGAATTAAATAAAAATCAACTAACAATTTATATACATTTTCATTCTGTACAGTTTTCCAGAAATATATTGAATATTTAAAGATAATAATGGATTATAAGTCAACAAAAATGATTTCGATTAACAAAATAATATTTTTACTTTTCCACTTCAGTATAATAGCTACAGTCAGCCAAATAATACAGATACTTTCTAAAGTAAAGGGCAATCAAAAACAGTAATTTGATCTTAACAGAAATTTTAAATTTATATAAACATGCTTTGTTCTTTTCGGTCTTTGACATTTAGATATTTCTCAGAAGGAATTTAAATGCATGGTTAATCCAATTTTCGATTTTAGAAATTTTTAAATTCGAATAAATTTAGCGGGAAAATTAAAAGATCTAAAATAATGACGCAATAAAAAAAACCCACCAATGTAATAAGCACATTCATGAAAAATTAAAAATCAAGGAACAGCAACAAAATTCTGTATTTTTGATTTCAAATTTTTAAGAACATGTTTATGAAATTGATTTCACGAGTATTTTATATTTCTTTTTATAAAAATGAGTATACGTTCACTAAAACAAATATGCTGAAATGTATTCCACGGTCCTATCTTCAAATCAATAATAATTTTGTAGCAATAAAAAATCCTAAACTTACTTATTCTGGGCTTTATTTTTCTTTTATATAAGTAAGTCAAGGTAGAAAGAGATTGGTTTTTGGAGTCTCAAAGAATTGCAGAATATATTGTACAAATATAGACTTAAAATTTCTACTAAATATATTGTTTATCCATTTTAGGTAGCAAAGTGTTAGGTAGCATCACATTTTAGGTAGCAAAGTGTTAGTTTACTATTAAAATAAATCTTGACAGATTTACGCCATTTAAACTATTAAGCTTTCTACCATCATTAAAATAACTAATGAGGATTAATAGTAAGATGTTACTACTCCAAAACTTGTGCTCAGCGAATTCTTGAATGCAGGCATTTTTAACGGAAAAACTTGCATTCATGTTACATACAAGATAAAGTAAAAGAGGGCTTCAGTTTAATGTAATAAATTTTGATTAAATACGAGTATGAGTGTTTCACTTTTCAAAAATCACATATCACTCAAGTAGGGCCACGGTGGCCGTTGGTAAGGTCTCGGCTCGTGAACCGTAGGGTTTCAGGTTCGGGACTCGATTCCATGCAGGAACTGTCGGGGAAGGGAGCATTTAAACCGTCAGAGACAACTTTAAAACATCAGAGACAGCCGTCATCCCATTGGTGGGGTGGAGAGAGGGTTGCCAGTTCAGATCCTATCCTAGTCATCTGACAGCGATTCGAAATTACGCCGTCCCAAAATAGCCTTCCTGTGTGCTTTACAGTGGGACGTTTATATAACTAAACTAATTTCACTTAAGTAGTGCTTAGCTCTAAGTGTTCAAATTGCGGAATTTTCCATCTAAATATTTATCATTTTATACATTTCCTTTATTTTCCCTCGACGCTAAGAATATCTGAAGAATCCTGAGACGCAAACAAATTATTTTCCGTTAATACGATTTATTTCTAAAGAAAACGAAGGAATTATTTTATCTTAATCAAACCATTCGATCAGGAGAGAAAAAGAAAAAAAGGACGTATTCTGCACAAAAAGGAAAAATAAATCCTATTTCTTGTACTTCTTTATTAGTAACAATTGTATTTATAATTGGAAAGTGACACTCATTGTTCCAAACTCTTCTAATTACTACGTCTTAAAAATTACCTTCTCAAAAGGTTTCGTTTCAGCACAATTTCCTGAAACAAAATAAAGTTAATTGACATTAGTTACACATTGTCTCGACTTTATTTTTGTTCGTAACGCCTTTAACTTACATCTAGAGGCTTTCGTTGAAAGCGACCATTCGTTGATTTATTTTCTGCCCTTTATTTTTTTTATATACTCTATCAATAATATCATCAGCATTTTTCTGTTTTCAGCCTATAGCCGAAATAAATTATATAGTATATAACTGGTTTAAAGTTTCTTCTTTAAACATTTAAATGTTACTGTTTTGCAAAATGGAATCGTTTACAAAAAATTATAATCGTAGTTTTATTGTTATTGTTTATCATTTCAAATTTAAAATGAATTGCTTCATATAAATATTTTGGAGTCAATTTCATAATTTAAATAAATAAAGAAAATACCTTTTTCATAATTTTAAGAAATCTGAAACTCTGTTGCTTAGTTGAATCGAATGAAATTTAAGTACATTTAATAATTAGTCATCCTTGTTTCTTCGGACTTAATTACATTTTTAATTGACTATCTGCTTACATCAAAAATTATACTACTCCATTTCAAGCTCAAAAAACACCAATGAAATTCCAGATATTTAAAATGTTAATAAGAGAGCTCGACCATCCCTTTAAAATTATTCAATTTTTAATACGATGGATAGCTAATATAATCGAGGACATTATCAAAATAAAATATTTTTAGCGTTTCCCCTAAAAACTGAATCAAACCTCAGTTTATTGAACGACATTTTTTCAATACTCTTTTTAGAAAAGTCATGTTGATGATGAAGGCTGCTATTTTGAAATTTTAGTCATTCAAATAATCAAACCCTTGAAAGTTTGATTAATTACTATTTTCACTAAACATTCGATTTCTTTTAACTCTTTGCACTCTGATAACTCCTCTCATTCAAGATAATGCATCATTTTGACGCTTTATTTTTAAGTTTTGATTTTTAAAAATGTCCACAGAATGGTAAAAAAACGCATCATAATTTTTCGGGTAAATTCACGTTAAAACAGTTATATATTAATTTAAGTTTTGGAACAATGAACAAGTTCATATTAAGTGCATAGTTATTCATCTAACTACTTTTCAAACCGCAGAGCTCAAGAATGTGTCAGTTGAAAAAAACAAAGAATTAAAATAAAAATGTAGATCGAAAATTGAATCATAATTTGAACAAAGCAAAGTTTAATATAAAGCGTTATCTAAAACAAACTGAAATTTTGTAATATATATTATTTTAAGTCATGTTCTTTTGAAAAATTAAACAGATAAACTTCATTTATCTTAATAGTTTCTAATTATGCAAATACAGCTCGATTCATATAGGTATGAAGTGTTTATATCTCTCCCATGGAAAAGGTACAGGTTGCATCACAAAAAAATGGTCTTCGGTGAATAGGGTTTTTATTTCTGAAGCAGACAAAAACAAATTCCTTATTTTATTCGGAAGAAGGAAAATACGTAGTTTATGATGCTAGTAATTTGCACAAACTTGCTATCTTTTCAACGAAAGAAATTTGAGATTTTCCTGCCTATATGAATGTGCATGAAGATATATTTCATTGAACTAGAATTTTAGTGACGAAGACACTAGCATTACCAGATTTAGGGTCATTCACAAACCGTTTTACCTTATGTAACATTGTTTCTGTTACGCTTAAGGCATGTATATAAGTTGCACCGAAGATTTGTCATTACAAGCTTCCAGTGAATGTTCCTATGTTTTGAGAAGCAGAACCTTAACGTGGCAACAAATTAATTTGAATGCAAAAAACTGAATAAGTGATCTCTGTAATTGTTATAGAAGCAATAACAAAATCCGTATGAGAGTGGTAGCAAAGGTGTAATTTAATAGTTACCTCATATTTTTTTCTAAAGGAAAAATAATTACAGGTACTTTTTCTTTAAAAAATAATTAACTAATTTGCACAATAAAGCCATTTCCTAACTATGCAAATTATAAACTACATTTTCCCGTCATTAAATAGAAACAGCAAAATTAGGTTATGATCAAATCTATTATTTCTACGCAGCTCTTTAAACACTTCATTTTGATTTGTATTAGCTTGTAGATTCAATTTCTCTTAATATATATACTAAAATATTCGAGCTGATATTATTAGAAAAGCTTTCAGTTTTGTATATTCATTCATTCCTCTTTTCTTTTCTTTTTTTTTTTTTTTTTGAATAGACAAATTTTAATTTCACAATTGTATGAAATTGAAAAGATAGGAAGTTGTCATTTCATTAATGCTTTATACTAAATATCGTTTAGGGCTTTTTTCTGCATTCATCCATTTTATAAATCCTAATCGCAAATTGGTTTACCGAAAGTTTCTAGTATACTCTTTAACGCAGTAAATAGTTTAGATTAATATCAATAATTATACCAAATTATAAAAACCTACAAAATTAGAAAAAATGAGTGAATTTGAACTAACTACTGGAACTATCAAAATTACAGTCTTTCGTCATTATCAATAATTCAACAAAACTTTCACAAAGCTGATTTACCCAAGACATGTAATAATTTTTTTCATTTTGAATATAAAATAAAAAATAATTATAATTAGATATTTTATTTGATTCTTGTATGATTTAAAAAAGTATATGAAAATTAATTGTATAATAGAAATAAATATCATAAAAGTTGATTAATTTTACAATAAATTATGGGTAATATTTATTCACAATTTTTTACAATGAAAATAATTATAAAATTGATAATTAAATGCAAGATTCATCAATCATCATATTTTTAAAAATAAGAAACATATGAATTGATTTCCTAACTCCAATCTAATTTTTTGTACCATATAATATGTTGAGAAAAATTATCTTTCATATTTATTTGTTGATTTATAATAATTTGAAATTCGTTAAAATTTATATTTTCTAATTCAAAATACACCAGTTTTTTTTTTTTTTTTTCATTTTATTAATATTCATTTTTCCATTTATTTCTATACTAGACTATAATATATTTTTGTTTTGATCAATGTGTTAAACTTCATTTTTATAGATGATGTTATTGCAGGTACCAAAGAAAATTAGCATACAGAAGTTTCGAAATGAGCAACATTTATAATTTTGATTTTTACCTAGCAGACAGTGGTATTAATAATGTAATTAGGAAAAATATTTCCTGTAAAAATCCTGTAGATTGACTGATAAAGTTACAGTCCAAATGTATCAGTTTACAGGTAAACTTATAGAACAATTTACCGGTATTGCGTGAACTAATTAGAACCTCTATCTTGAAAATATCTTGCATATTCAATCACGTTATTTAAACTCATGCATCTTGCTTAACTTTTTTTAAAAATATTTTAAAGCTTATCCGGTTCAATTTCGCAACAACTTTAGTTTTTAAATCTGAATGGGTCTAAAAAGACTGGAAACGATCTTTTTGTTAATGTTTTATACATCTTTTATTTTTATTTCAGGGGTTCCGTTTCTCTCCCGATGAGTAGGAGGGAACGTAATAAAGAGCAAAAATAGGTGTCTGTCCCCGAATCCCCATTTAGGCAGGCACCACGGAAACAAATAGGCATAACTCTCCACCTATTGACTTTCGTGGAGGAAGAAACGTCTATTTTATTACATCTCTTCTCTGCAGGTGTAAGAGATCAATATTAACTTTTTTGTACCTAAGCGTCTATCTCAGGCACTTCGTGGAAGATATTTCAATGTTGGTCCAGAGATAACTGTTGACATAGTAAGAATGCGAAGGTAGCTCTAATCGATAAAAGTCGATGCAAAAACTTGTTTTTAAAAAGAAAAAAAAAAAAAAGAATCGATATTAAGACAAAATACGCTATTTTTTTAACAAAAATAATATAATTCTATATTCAGTAGCTTGTTTATACTGATGAAAATCTACATTTATTACTAAAATAATTTTCATAATACCTGAATTGGTCCAATCTTAGTCATTGCAATTATTACTATGATGAAAACATCGAGGATGGCATTTGGTATTATACCTGGAGTTGCTTTTTCTCTTTCATTAGAAGTGAATATGAATTTTAAATGTCGTTTTATCTAACGTAACTTTTATCTATACTTATAATAAAGCTCAATGTGTATGTGTGTGTGTGTGCGTGTGTGTGTGTGTGTGTTGGCGCTCTACAGGCCAGACCGTTGGACCTACAGCTACCAAATTTGGTACATGTATATCTTGGATGTCTGGAATGTGCACCTCGGAGCCCTTTTTTCGAATTTTTAATTAGAATTTGAATTAAAATTTAAGCGAAATTTCGACGTTTTTCCGCTATAACTTCTGAAAATATTATCGGATAAACATGATTTTAACATCAATTTAAAGATAAAAAAATTAGCTTTCTAATAGTATCAGTATTTTAACATTTAACTTAAGCTTCTATTTGTAATGAATTTTTAAAGAAGCATTTCAACTATATTTTTCAACAATATATTTCGGACAAAACAATAAAATTTAATCTGCAGGAGCACGTTACGAGTGGAAGGGGAAAAATTATCTTTTATCAATAGGTTGCCATCAGATAGATAAAAACTCAAATTAAAAAAATAAATAATTGTTGCAAATTAAACATTTAAAAATGCAATTTTCAGCACGTGTCTGCATGAAATGAAATAAATATGAAATATGTTTTTTCTTTTTAAAAAAAAAGAAAATGCAAAGAATTTTTTGTGACTTTTACAATATTATTAATTAAATAAATCAGCTTTGTTTAATAATAGAAATACATCTATAAAAAAGTCTAAATGAAGTAAATAGCTGCATAGTATATAGCACGAGTCTATAAATGCTTTAAAAAATGAAGAATATTTAGCTTTTAATTAAAAAGAGATGAACTTGTGATATCAGTGTTTTAATGTATAACTCAAGCTTCTATTTTTAACGAATTTTTAAAGAAATATTTTAACCATGTTTTTTTGAGCACGTGACTGGATAAAATAAAATAAAACAATGCCGGAAGTTCAAATAAAAAAAACTATCATCGCAAATCAAATCTAAAGAAATACAACTTTCAGCATGTGACTGGATAAAATAACATAAATATAAAATGAGATATCTTCTAAAAAAATAAATGTAAGGCAATGGATTCTATGATCGTTTGCAATAGATATATCTTTAACTCCATAAATTATCTTTATTTACAGTAAACATGGTTGAATTTAGATAGGATATGCATTGAAATCCCGACTTAACGGTATATTTCTATAATCGTTTGTAATATCTGTATCATTAATTCAATAATTTTTCCCCTTTTTCGCTTTCTTTAAAAAACATATTTAATATTTTGGCAACATCACCGAAAAAAGCATTTTTAATATTTTGTAAGCATAATCGATAAATTGTTAGAGCATTAAACTCAAAAAGTTTTTTCGAATAAAGTTACCGACTCTTTAACTACTAATAACTGAATCTTTTAACTATTTCTTAAATTTTGGCTAATGAATATGTGATTTAATTGAAAATTTTAGAACGCATTACTCACGGCGAACCAGCTGGTCGCCAAAGGCGGCTAGTATTAAATATAACAAAGATGAACAAATGTTTTGCTTAGCGTATGGCTGAAGTTATAAATTTGGCGATATAGAATATGAAAAATTAACATTTATAAACATATGTAGTGTGATTTATTAAATGATTCATAAAATTAAAACTTACCAAAAAGTAAAAATGTTTGAAGGCAATGAAAATGTAAACTTATTCCCAGATGGAACTTCGCAATCAGCAACAGTCGCCTTTCATTTGGAGGGAGGCAACGAAAATACAACTTTATGCAAAATATGCACCAGGAATTCAACATTTCGTTTGAAAATATGTATGTTTAGACACATTTAATACCTTACCACTTCGAAACTAATTATGAGAATACACATTTCTAAAAGGGCGAAGAGAACGAGAATTTCGCTTTTCAGAAATTCCACTTTCTAACACCGAATACTTCTTAATATGTTGAACTCGCTAGCTGTCTATTTCTTTTTCGGCTTCCTTATTTTCGAATACCATTATAAAAGCGGTATAGCTTGATTTTTAATTGGGGAACTCTCAGAACAATTTTTGCAGTTCTGATTAGGAGAATTTTCAGCACTTTTATCTCGGCATTCATGGTTAGGTCATTTATTCAGAGATAGACTTTTGCCGAGTCCTTTCCACCGCTAATTTCGATGCTCGAAGTCAGGTTTTAACTTTCGTATAAATAAAGCATTTAAAAATTATTTCTCTCTTTTTTTTTTCTTTGCTGGAATTCATTTGCAATGCAAGAGTGTAAAACCAACCTGCACGAATTATAATTTTTTAAATAATTTAGAGTGTCTTAATTTACTTATAATAACTTAAATTTGAATGAAATAATGTTAAATTATTAAATTGGTCCATGAAATTAAGTTCAAGAAATGCCAACATAGTAAAACATTTATAATTACGTATAATGCTTATTAAAACTAAGCAATATACAGAAGTATTTTGCTTATTAGAACTAAGTAATATATAAGTTATTAAAAATATATTTATCTTTATTAATGCATACGAATTATTTCTGTTATATGCACTTTTTCTTTGTTATATGCACTATTTCTTTCTGTTATATGCACTATTTCCAAAATTATTTCTTCTGCGGCAGCAACGTGTCGGATTCCAGCTAGTTAATTATAAATAAGAATATAAAAACTAAAACTAAACTATGTGGGCCAAGGCATATACTGCCCATATTTGCTTTCTTGATCGAGGACTCTGGGGTGCAAGACATATATGTCCCGGTTTGGTGGTCAACCTAACGTGGAATCCCCAATGTTTAGTTCCGCAGCATGCATGCTCTTCAGTTTATCGACCCATTGAATGGTGTGAAAGGCCGAGTCGACCTTGCCAAAAAGATCGAACCTCGGACATGTGCATTGGGACAGGTCTGACAAATAATATGCAAGCAATTATATATAAATACAATTATACGAATTATTTATATACCATTTGCACAGCAAAATTGCCGCTATTTTGCTCAGTATTATTAATTTTTTTGCTCCTCTCTGAAAATATTTATTATTAATTATTTCTTTCTCTCTGAGTTTAAATTATTAAATAATATCTTTCATTCTAAGGACATTTCATGAACATCGTTATGTCCATGCGTACCTTTGTAAATTATTTTCCATCACTTATAGTTTGGCCGTCAATTCATGGCAAAATTTCCTTCAGCGATTCCTTTTATGTCCATTTCAAATTTTCTAAATAAATTTTCATTTACATTGAATATTATTAGATGATTTCAGTTTAATTTGTTGCAAGTTTCTTTATTCTAGATTTAATTAACTTTTAGACCTATTTTTAAAGATTATTGCATAACAATATTTTCATTGTTGAGAATAAAATACAAATTTTCGTCCATTGACGAAAGAATTCTGTGTAATAAATATGTAGTTTATAAGACGAACAAAAAAAATACAATACCGCCAAACTTAAATTTAAATAAATCGTGTATTTACGCTTTTAATACAGATATGATGTCATGATACTGGTGTAGACTAGTTAAATTCAAGCACGCACATATCATATATAAGACAATTAAAAGAACATGTCTTTAATTTCCGACAATTTGAAAGAAACATGAACATGAAATTCCCTCTATACAATATAACTGAAATAATATATTACCAATATCTCGGTGAATCAGCTACACACCAAAAAATACTTGTATACAATATTACATAAGAAACAGAAATATTTTCTTATAGTATGATTAGAATTTTTCAGCAGTCATAAAATTATTTGATAAACTATTGAAAATATTTCAAAAAGATTTATTCGAATAAATATTTCAAAAATATTTATTCGAATAAATATTTCAAAATTTTTGAAAGCAAACCATTTAAATAAGATATTATGTAAAAACACCAATCATTCGATGAAGAAGAATATCACACATTTGTAAACACTTCAGCACAATGTTTACTTCTGATAGACGATTTTTCAAATTTATATAAGGCGAGAATATCAGATTTTTCTAAAACTTGCTTCGAGTGGTTAGAAATACGAATTTCTACTAAAGATGAAACTAATCACTTGAGTGGATATACCAAAATTATTCCTAAAATCCTATAAAATTTCAATTCAGTTTCAGAATAAAGTTGACTTACATAAAAACACAGATTCGGAAATTGAAAATTAATTTTATCAAAAAAGCTGTTAGTTCTGAGAAAAGCATCAACAAAATTGTTAAAAGTCTTATGATAAATTCGGAATTGAAAGTATTTTTGATTAAAAAGAAAAGGTTTTCATTAATTTAAAATTACTTCAGTATTTATGGTTAAATGTATAAATGACGACCGAAATGCAAGAAGAAAAAATCCTTTTGCTTTTGGCACATAAGAGTAGAGAATTCAATATATTAAAAAATATTAAGTTAGGAAAAAATGATTAGCTTATTTTAAAAATTGTTGGGATTACAAACAACATTATACGACAAACATCCGATTATATATAACATTCTTAACAAATTCTTACTGAGAATAGTTGTACAAAAGTAACAGCAAATTATCTTGCGTTATTGGTACAATAATTTAAGTCATAAAAATAAATTTTCAATCTTTTCAGAAAGATTTATGGGTGGTTTCCATTCAAAAAATTTTCATATACATGTCTTAAAATAAAAATTTCTTAATTGTGGTTTGTTTTTCCAACGGGGTCAATTCATCTGGGCAGAATCTCAAGGGAAACGTAAATCCTAACAGGAAATTGCAGGACAATGGACTCTTGGCCTATGGGAAATTAAGTATCCTAGAAAACTTTTATGACTTTGTTATTTTACGCTGAGTAAACCTTTGGCTGAAAACAATTTTGTTGAAAAAAAGGATGTTTAATTTTTTACCTTTAAAAGATTGATCTTAACCTTTGTAAAGAGAAAAACGAAGAGAGTTTCTCAAATAAAATGTATTTTTCTTGCAATTTTTGTTGAAGATCTGATCCAATTCACAAAATTATCAATGGGAATCGATTTCTCCACAATATTAATTGTTTAGGTTTCAGATTGTAAATGATGTTATCTATGAAATTTCATAAATAAATCAAAACAGTTGTCTCATTTTATCTAAAACCGTTTCTTTCATTTTTGAAATGACAATTTGAAATCTTTCGAATTTGAAAACTTTAGGGAAATATTACATCATGGAAATTTATTTTTATATTTTCAGAATGCTCTGGAAGATCCATTTTTAACTTCTTTTTTTTCTGATAAAAATGATTTCGTAATATTTGAATTTTTTTCCTCCAAAAATAAGGATGTTACTCAGTTTTATTGTTTTCCTTAATGTGTGTTCGAAGATAATATAATAAAAGAGTTGCATACAGGCCATAAGGCTTCAGATCTGCCTCGTATGGAGTAGTGACAGATGTAGCAATAAAAATGGTGCCTTGGTACAGTAATAACAAAATAATTACATCTTCTCTGTATGAAGGTGCATGAATGTAGTTGAACGGTTTGGATGTCCATCAACAATGAGGCACCATGTTTAATTCTTAGTATCTTCAAAAACCCCAGTACAGTCTCTGCCGTAGGAGTATTTTTTGTCATCGGGGGTGGGGGGAAGTAGCCAAGAATTATTCGGTTACTAGATTCAACAAGAAGGTGATATACTAAATACCAAAAGCTTCTTATTTCCATTTCAGGGTGACCCTTGATGGAGAATTAGGCAGATTAAAGTGTATTTAGTAATTCAGAATCAGTTAAAATCACCATAGTTGTAGCAACTTCATTGATAACCCAAACGCTTGCGGCCAAATAAGGAAAATGGTGTATTCAGTAGAAAAATATATACTGTCTACAATATATTCTTTTCAATGAAATATCAAACAATACATATGTTCTGCGTTCATATTTTTATCACAGCAACTTTTATTAAACACTTTAATAATATTCTTTATTCCATATACATTTTGTCATTAGCACAAATATTTTTGAAATAAAATTTTTATATCTATGCATAAATGGCACAATATTCATAGTATTGCATTAAACTGCTACTCAATATTTATAGACTAGCACTAAATTACCCAATAAAAATTTATTGAATAAGTACTTTAAATTTTCAGAAAATCTGAATAAGAAATTTTTTGACCATTATTATTCTTCGGTTTTATTCTTTAAATGATTGTAATTTTTTATCAAACGAGACCTGTTAAGCCATCCATTATTGGCTTAGAGAGATTCATTAATTCGAGAGCAAAATAAAAAGAAATAAATACATTATTGGTATTTTACTCAAAATGCGAATAATAAATAAATTTTAGTCTGTTCTAGTAACGTTTAGACCAATAAGCTGACTACTTTAATAAATCCTACCTTATTGTTTATTTATAAAAACGTCATTGAAATAAATATCACCAAAAATCTTTTTAAAACTAAAAATAGATGATCAATTATCAAATAAACTTCTCTACAAATTGTGTTGTTTTAAAGTTATTTAGTTTCCTGATAAAATATAATTAAATTTCGATTAGTTATTGAAAACTCAGCATCGCAGCCTATTTTTAAATAGTACAAAATCGCCATAAGTGAAGTAATTATTTTTCCATTTCTAATTGTTAATGAAAATTGGTTTAGAGAATGTTTTTTGAAAATAATTAAGAAATTCAGAGTTTAAAAATTAATTGAAGTCATTAAAGTTGATGTTTTCCTGACGTTTGGTTTCCTGCAAAAAATATAATTTCAAGCTATTAAAATATTTCTAGTATAAGTAAAACTTTTTTTGCCTAGAAAAAAAATTAATTTTATTTCCAAAATTTGTGAAATAAAATATTAATAAAATTTAATACATAAATTATAATTAAAGCAATTAACTTCGTAAACATAAACTTCTATAATTAAAACAATTTTCTTTTAACCTAGTAAAATTATTTTACGTCCTACGCAAAATATCTCGCATATCAAAAGAAATGTATGTAAAATATTTTGACCGTTCTATTTTAATTTGGAGAAATTTTCATTTCTTTTAATGCTATTTGAGGGAAGCAGTAAAAGTAATTTTGTTAGAAATATAGAAAGGATTTTATATCGAATTTCCAAACAATATTTCAAAAGAGATAAACATTCGAGAAATGCATTTTTAAAAATTTCTTCAATAAAAAATGACTTAAGTAGCTACAATAATTCATATTATAAAATGAGTTGTATATAAATAAATTTAACCAATTTATAGAAATTATCAATAAAGGCTGCATCAAATTGACAAAAATATTAATTACGATTTCTAAATTTTAAGATTTTCTAACATCAACAAATGACAATCTGGTTGAATACGCTAACAATATCAATTTTAGAGTCTCATAAGTAATTATTTATGCTGAATGCAAATAGAATCAATTTTTCAGCATCAATGTTTTTTAAATCTTTTTTAAAAATCAAACTTGGGAATATTTTATTTTAGAAAATATAATAATGTATCTACTTAATATTTGTAATTTAATGTGTCATAATTATTTAACCACATTTACAATTAATAATTTTCCATTATTATTTATTCACTACTATGTTTCACATATAATGAATTATTTTATAAATTTCACAACTTATTTTATGGTGACTGAAAATTGAATAAGGAATTTGAAATGAATGAATGAATTATCCGTTTAAAATGAATGAATTTTAAATGTATAATGACTAAATCGGGATTTTTTTTCAGTTCTTATTCATTCAGCGCTAAAATATAAGAGTTTCGAAAACTGATTTAAAATTCCCTATACTTATTTTCAATATCTTAGAAGCTTAATCTTGAGAAGACCGTGATGAAAAAAACGGTTATTAATTGTGATTATAACTATATTTTTCACGAGAAACAAATCATAAAGGAAATAATAAATGGTAGATTAAAAGTTTCCAATGACATATTAATTCAATTTTTCGGTTTTAGTTTTAAAACCATTGAATTTCTCTTTTTCAGATCTCGTTCCCAATCCATCCTTGTTCCATCTAAACATTTTGCATTAATTATTAATCTTATATCTTAATTATTAATCTTATTTATAACTTATCAATAATAATAATAAGGGAGAAATTTTCGGAAATAATGAACAACATATCGTATTTAATTACTCCTTTTATACTATATACATAAGAAAATTCGGAGTTTTCCGTTTCAGCTGGTAATTCAAAACTTCATATTGAACATCGGTTATTTTGAAAAAGTTAATTATACTCGTTCATTTGCTGTCTCAGTGACAGAATCAAATATTTGTATACAAAAACGTTTTAACAATGGAAAAGTACAGATAGAAAAAGTAATGGATTCTATTATGGTGAAATATTTAATAGCTTCTAACTATAATTTACTATTGGACGCTGTTCTTGAATTTGATAATTTTTCCATTTCAAGATAAATAAGGGATATAAATTAGAAAATATTAGCACTGTTTCTCTAATACATATTTTCTTGAAACTTTTGGAAATATAATTTTCTGCAATCTGATCTTTTTCTTATCCTTTTTCCTTAAGTAAATTTGATATGTTTTTCTCTTGCCTTCTTTGAAATGAAACAAATGGATACTATAATAAGGATATTCCATTAGCTGCTTTCTAATGGAGAAAATTAAATAGAAAATCTGACGACAAACACATTAAAGTTCTACATAAAAGTTTTTTGCAAAGTATGAAGTATCCAATAACCAAAACAGAGTAAATTGACAGTATTTTATCACGACATTTCAACTTCCTCGCAGTTTCCAATGAAATATTTATTATTTCTAATATTTTGATATGACATAAATATTAAAGTCACCAAAAACTATTTAATATCCATATCATATATGTATTAGGAAATTCTTCTTATATATTTATCAATCCTTAGAGAAGTATGTTACATTGCTATCATAAAATATTTTATTGAATACATTTTCTGGTGAGGTAGCAATTAAAACAAACATCTAGCCAGGAAATTTAAATAGTTATCAATTGTTGGTAAGTTATTTCATTAGACGCAGTTTTCTAGAAATTTTTTATATAAAAAAAATCAATCACCACAGATAGCAAATGCATGGTATACAATATTATACAATATCATGTTATATTAAACATTATTAAAAAATTAATACAATATTGAAAATAATGTTTAATATCATAAAATATCTTATAGTATGTGTCGGTTAGCCACTACTATTTTTGTGTTTTGATTTATGGAAGACTTTAATCATTGATTGCCTTGAATGAATTATTTATTATCTATATTTCTCATTTCAAAAGAATTCTTATGAAATCGTAGATTTAGTAGAGTATTAGATCTTTATAAAAATAAAGCTCTTCGGGTATAAAATTCGGGAAGGAGAACAAAGATGTATAAAGCAGCGAATGAAAAAGAACTTGCATCGAGTGGCAAAAAAATCGCTTTGAGTAGAATTATTTTAACTATAAAATGGAGAGGCATCAGGTTTTCGAAACGCTTTTTAGTATTCAACATCAGTAGTGGAAAAAATTGAAATAAATGGATAAAAGATTGCTAAATTCTATGTTTTCATTCTAACAAAAATTATATAATTTTATTTGTAATACAGATATAACTAAATTAGCTTATTTTATTTTATTAAAATACACATTTATACTGTCCCTCACAAAAATATATTCACTTTATTTTATTCTATAGATAGTTGAAAAATGTAAAACTAAATCAAAAACAAAAACGCATCAAAAAATTTTGTACATTTCTACGAAGAAGTCTTGCACCAGTTTCTTTCCTGAGAATTATTCAATGATTAAAATTGCATTGTCCTTAAATTAGCTTAATTTTATACTCGAAATGGCCATGAAGTTAAAAGAATAGAAGAAATATTCCATGAAAGTTAGAAAAAAATATTTCAGTATTATCCGTAACTATCTGAGCAGATGTGCAACATACAGCAAACGCAAGAGCACATAATACGCTTCTCAAATAAAGGAATCAATCAAACAGAAAATAGCTACCGGCATCTTTTAAATTTTAAGGACAAAAATCACTGTTGCCGGATTATACAGCAACTGAAATTGAATTCTGCTCAGGTCAGCTCAACTGTGTGCCCGAAATTTCAACAACGTTAAAATAATGAAAAAAATATTCATCAAGTGCAAAATAAAAATATGTTTGACATTATTTGTAAAAGAATTAAGATTAACTTAATAGTGTGCCAAAAATCTATATGGCACTAAATGAAGAAACAATCCTTAAGTAGAAAAAAATCTTTTTCATGTTATTCGTAACTGAATTTCATCATTAAACTACATAATCGAGCAAACACAGGTGTATACATTTTTTCCTTTAAAACTATGCCAACAAAAAATACAAAGTCAAAGGAAAAGCAGTCAGCACCTTTTGAATTCTAAACGGGCATATAATTTTTGATGTTTTCTTTAGCATTAGACAATGATTAAAACTGAATTCTAATTCAATCAGATCAGCTCGATATCTCTATCATTAAAATAATGGGAGAATCATAAATTAATTGTAAAGAAAAAAATCTTTAATATAATACTTAAAGCTTTTATTAGATGGGAACACTTCAGGAAACATAAATGGATACCTTTATTATCTTAAGAAAGGGCATTTAAGATATAAACTAATGAGATAAGGCAGTTTAGGGTGGGGTACCATCGCAGATGCCCTCGTCATCTAATGACACATTACAAATATAGAGTAGTAGGAATCAAATAGCAATCACTTTTTTGGTATGTGTGTTTTTTCTTTTTTTTTGCGTAGTTTACTGGCGCAAGAGCCATTTTTGGCTATACTGCGCCAATTGAAAGGTAAAAGTATAAAAGATGGTTTTAAATAATGTCATTTGTTAAAAAATAGCACAGATGTGATGAGATAGAACTGTATAAAATTGATGCATAAAATTGTTTTAGCATCTTGAAATTTAAATATGAGCCCTAAAAATTTTATACAATGATGTAAAAAACAAGAACTCAATTAGCAATGCTTAAGTAAAAGAGAAAAAAAATGTACATAAAAAAGCCTATAGCTCTTAAGAATTTAAAAATATTTTGGTGGCATAAGTCTTATAATGCTGAAGTAAAAAAAAATAAAAAAACAAGCATGATAAAAATTAAAGACAGGGCAGTCAATTAAACGTGGTGAATAGTAAATTTAACTTGGCAGCTGTTGCACATATTCGCATTTTAGCAATCACTCTTTGAATTCTTAGCAGAGAAATCACATCTGTTTCTTTCCCAATTATTAATAAATAATTAAAACTGTACTTTCAGATTAGCTTAGAGATATCTCTTTCGTTAAGAGAATGAGAGAATCATTCATTGAATGTAAAAAAAAGTCTTTTTAATATAATTCGTGAAGCTATTATCAAACGGACAGTCTCAAGCAAAGACAAATACATACGAAGGCAGAGCATTCAGGTTCACCAAACAAACCGCATTAAGAGTGGAATTCCGCTCTAAGTAAATTCGAACCAACGAAACACGTAAACAGTCTTTAACACAGCACATTAACCATTTCCTCTGGCGGAAATGTTATTTGCTTTATTGCGTACCTCCCTTCAGGAAAAGATTCAGTACTAATTTTCTTTCAGAGGAGGGGCGTTGTGTTTATTATCCTCATAGTAAATCAGACGAAAGTTGAAAATCGGAAGTAGCCTCACTAAAACTTTTCATCTTGTGAGTGTTTAATATGAGTACACGAAGCATCGAAAGGTTGTCGTTTTGGCAGCAGTTTTTTTTCCCGCCTTAGCTGAGATAATTACTGCTTGAAATTACACGAAAAGTAATTGAAGACTTTTATTATCAGAGACCTAAAAGAAGTAGTGACACAGACTTATTTTTAGGATTAAAAAGGCTTAGCTGTACTTAAAAAAACAGTTTCAAAATTCTAGTTACTTATATCAAATTCCCCACGGAATAGTAAGAGTTTGATTTCTTTTTAATGAGGAAAGACTTCAAGTAATTTGATCTTTTATTTCTATTTGAAAGACTTTTTTTCAATACCACGCATGATTCGCGATTATTTTTTTTGAAGTAATGCAATAATTAGTGCATATAAATTTATCCTTAACTCTCTCCATTCTTATCCTCAGTGGATTCAGCTTCATGATGAGCCTAATTTTAATAGCACCCTGTTATTTAATTCTGAAATATCTTCTTCTCATAATTTTAATTTATTATATTACAAAGGAATTTTTTCATTAGAGTAAATCAAATAAAACAAATTTATATTCATTCAGAGTTTAAATGATTTAGATTCTTTATTTTATTACCAAGCATAATAAAAAATTCATCGCAAATATTTTTATTCCCATAGAAGAAATAGGAAATGTCAAGAAATTAAAAATGTGCATTAATGAATAAAACGAATTAAAAGCAATTATTTTTATTAATTTCTACTATTGAATGTAAAATCTGAAACAAAGTGAATTAAAAATCTGATTAATTTTAAATTAATCTATTCATTCCACAATGCACTCATACAAATGATAATTTTAATTTTAATTTGCCAGAAATAAGTAGTAGTTTTATATGCATGGCAATTGCTGAAATTGATTTACTTCATACTGTTTCATTGAAACAGCGTAACTGATTTATTTTTATAATATTTAACAGCATTCTATATAATATTCTATGACATATAAAACATTAAAGCAAAAAATACATAATTCATTGTTTCTTAAATTATATTTTCCTCAACTTTATATTTGTCTAATTATTTTACCATCAATTTTTTAACCATTTTTGCACCAGAAGTAACGTTTCTTTGCAGAATACCAGGGAATTCAAGAAAAAAATAATTAATCGAAACATCTTAAATGAATTAAAAAATAAATATCTTCAATGTCTACTTATAGCTTATATTAACTACTTTCTATCTGTGTTAAAAATACTTCTCAAGAAAATCAAAAATTCTAAAATTAAGTAGAAAACACTAGTTTAGGTGAGAAATGGGTATTTGCATTTATGTTTTGAAACTGAGATATTTGAAACAAAATAATTGTATTTCATTATATTAAGAATATTTAATCTTGAATAAACATTTTCTATTGTTTTGTTGAAATTTTAATCATCTTAAAGAAATATAATGCATTTATTCCTACATTGCAATATAACTGCGATAAACATTAATATGCGAATAGATAAATTAAATTATAAATTAGAATTATGGAAATTTAATTGATAATTAAAAAATTATAATAATTTCTTCCGAAAGCAAAATAATAAAATGTCTTTAAGAAAACATGGAACTTTTAATTTTACATTCTAGATCATTATCAAAAATACATTTCTAACTTCCTTTAAAGACATTTATTTAATAATAAATATTTTACTATATACTGCAAAATTTATGTATAAGCATAAAATAAAAAATATGCTTCAAAATTTCTATAACAAGAATTTTATATTTAGGTTTGATAGTGATGATGCTCTGCAGATACTGCAATCCCATTCATTAGGCTATTTAAGGCAATTCTATATCGCAAAACCATTTTCTGCGAGTAAGTCCACTTTCAGATGGCAGAGAAATTTTTAATTCGAATTATTAAATTGTATTAACTAACGTCATTAATAGCATCAAAATTGAATGATTTCGTGGTGGGTTTCAAAAAAAATTTTTATAACACTTTGCAACACTTTACCAGAATTGTTATCAAGATAATTAGAACATTTCAATTATTTTAATCCATGCTAATAGATTGCTTAAGATTATAGATTCATTAAGAAAATCTTTTTTAAACACATTCTTATTAATGTTCTAAAATATTTATATTTTTTATTTCATCTATTTTATACTTTTTATTCTTCATTTCTTAATTCGTTCTGAAAATATTAGGAATCTTAAAAAGACTTTTTTTTCAAACCAATTCGTATCTAATCTAATCAATCAGCTAATTGATAATTATGATCTGAAAATATTTGAAAACAGTCTTGTTTTTGTTGCGAATTATGGCACTTAACAAGCCCGCTGACAGTTATCTGTCAGCGATTTAAGCCAAATCAGCGTCTTCTGTTTTTTCAGTTGCGCCAACTAGGGCCAAGAGTACGGCTTAACTATTTCCGGTATCACATTCGCTTGCACAATCCTTTTTTACAGAGGAGAGGGTACATTCACACAGCTCACAGATAGAACACAAAATAAAAACCATGCTTGAGCAGATACTTGAACTTGGGACGCCAATATGATGGGGAAGATATTTGTTTTGTTGGAAAAATTTCACAACTGTTTTTGCCTTGCTCAAAAAAATTAAGTTTTCCAGTAATTTACCTCTTAGTTTCTGTAGTAAGTATATATTAAGGGAGCATTCCTTAATTGTTTTAAAATTAGTCTCATTTTTTATTCCCTCTTTTCAAGAAATCTTTTTCCCAATTTATATCTTTAAACGTTGCAATTTTAAAGCTTTCTTACAAGAAATACCCAAACTATCCCCTTAACAATGTGATAATTAGCAATTTTAAATACTTTATCGGGTTTTAATTTCTTAAAGCGTAATTTTTTTAAAAAAACAATTGATGAATCACTGTCTTAAATATCGGCGAAATAAAAAAAATACTATTTTAAATAAAATAAGCAATTTCAAAGCATGCAGTTTATATCATTAAAATTATAAGCACTCATTTTGTAAATCGGAAGATGTGACGAAAAAAATAAAATTATGATATAAAGATAATTAAAAAAAACTGAATTAAAACCTACAGACTCCGATAAAATTGTGAATCTTCTTTTTTTTGAATTACAATCGTTTTTACAAAGATAAAGCAATTCATAATAATCCTAATAGTTTTACATACTACAAACATATTCGATGGTTTCTCATGAAAACATTTTTTTTCTTTCAACACTATGCTAAATTTTCAACGCACCGTTTGTTACAATCATTAATTAGGCTTCAGAATCCAGTAAAGTTTCTTCACGGAAGTCACGAAATATTTATCAACCGTTAAAATGTTTACCAAATATATGTCATCCTTCATAGGGGCAAAATCCGAGGTTTCGTTTGAGAAACATCCAATTATCGTTTCGTAAAATTGAAATTGAGATTTCAAGGATTGTCGCATTTGTTGATTATAGTTTAGAAATACTATAATTTTGCAACCATACTGCAGCGAATAATTTTTAAATATGGCAACTAATGCAAGAAATAATTTCAGAAGCGAAAAATTAATTATTATGGTTAATTAAGAAGTATTCTATCAAAACACTACATCAGCATACTTTAAATTTTATTAATACAAAAACATCACTTGAAAAATAATAATGCAAAAACTATGAAAACATTTTTTATTAATTAACAAGATTCGTAGAAAATTACACTGTACAAAACTTTTGCTGATTTCAGATTTACTATGTATTTATCGAAATCATTGATTAAAAATTGACCAGTTATATCGAAGGAAAGATATAATAAAATTCAGGAAATTAGTTTCAATTCAATACATTCAGTATTCGAATAAAATGAATTTTCAAAATATAACAAATACAATATTCCTTTAAATCAATATAATTTAATTCTCCAAGTATAACAAGTTATTTGTAAGCTCTTGAAGGCAAACGGATATAAATTATAATTGCTCTTAAGTTAATAAAAATTTGAAATTCTCTTTTTTTCTGAGAGTAAATGAAATGATAGTTTGATTGTAATTTGATAAATGCAAGTATTGTTACTGTGATACTGTTAAGATTTAAATAAATATTACCTTCCTAGAAATTTACAAGCATCAATGAAAATATTCGACGAAGCTTATGATGAAAGTGAATTGAAAGAGACAGTAAGATCCTTAACAAATATTACATATAATAAGCAAATCAAATCAATTCCTTCGCAGTTTTGAAATAAACATTACAGAAAGGTGAAAATGAAATTAGTGAAGGTGTAGATATTTTTAATTTTATTTTCTGCTTCTGTCATTATTGAATTTATACGTCCAAATGCCGAAATATGTCCTGAGGGAGAAAGGCGAAAATGTCACAATGAAATGCCCAAGGATATAATTTTCACTTTCTAATCACCAGAATCTGATGAGGGGAAAGTTAAAATGCACAATGTAACTTGGAGTTATTTCTTGTTATTTTAAATCCTTTTATATCATTTTTTCATTAATTTCGTACAAAAGCGATGTTTTATACAAAGCTATGATGTTCAAAAAAAAAAAGATATAAATTCGTTGCATCATTTTCGAACGAATGAAATGGCAGTAAATTTTTTACATCTTTAAAAAATGTCATTAAATTAACAGAGTAATAAGATTTTTAAAAATTTTTATCTTTAATATTTCAGTTATAATTATCGAAATCTAATATTCCAGAGTAATATCTTTTAATGTAAAATAATCGATCTTTGAAAACTGTCTATTAAAATTTTGAGATTATTCTCAGAGAGTTTAAAGATACCGGATTAAAAATACATGTCACAAAAGTTAAATCGCTTCTTCTTCTTCTTCTTCTTTTTTTTTTTTTTCTTTTGTTAACAAAATTTTCAACTTATAATTGAAATTTAAGGAATAAATAACTAGAATTATTTGAATGAATGGCAAATCGAATAGCTCAAGATATATTTTTGACTAAACAGTTTGTTACCCGAAAACAAGAGAGACCAAAGCTTAGATGCACTGTCTATTTGGAAAATATCTAAACACTATTTAAGGTGACAAATTGGAAAATCTTAATTTGGGATAGGACTGCAGGAAACGAAATTCTGAGGAAAGCCAAAGCCTATCATGAGCTGTTGCACCTATGAAGAGGAAGTATTAGAATATGAAACAATTACATGCCTTGATTCTACTAGTTTTGTTGCATTTAAAATGCATATTAATTTGCGTTTAATATAAGCTTTCACATTTGGGATTCTTTAAGAATAAAACGTAGGAGAAAAGTTATTCAGAGTATGATCTCAAACAGCTTAGTTTAGTTTTATTAACGCCCCGTTTAAAGCAACACGAGGGCTATTTTGGAACGGACCTCGTCATTTTGAACCAAGATCAGATGACGAGGACGACACCTGAACTGGCACCCCCTCTCCACACCACACCACACCACATCAACGGGAGGACGTTTGGCCTGACAGATTTAACGTGCAAGAGACCCCCTCACACAACGGCTCTTCTGTGGAATCGAGTCTCGAACCTGAAACCCTTCGGTTACGAATCCGAGACCTTACCACCAGGCCACCGCGGACCATTTGAAATA
Organism: Argiope trifasciata; assembly: GCA_026543055.1. Lineage (NCBI taxonomy): Eukaryota > Metazoa > Arthropoda > Arachnida > Araneae > Araneidae > Argiope > Argiope trifasciata. The sequence continues at coordinate 8,754,972 of JAPMOQ010023642.1, read as the reverse complement.
GCTAGCATCGATCTTAATATAACGCTCTTGCAACTCAAGCATGTTGGGTACGTAAAAAGAGTACTAAACGAATACTTAAGTTAGAATCCTTACTTAAGGAATGCTTCATTATCTCACAATTGCAAGATTATTGTTTGCTGACTGATTGATGCTGCATATCATAAAAACTACACTTCACAGATATTTTGACCAAATTAGTCTATTTTCACTGAAATAACCGCTCCACAGTGCACCTGCGAAAATGATCCGCCTTCGATAGATGACGAATTTATCATTTCGGCATCACTAGCACATCATAACATTTCTGCAAATATCAAACAAAAGAAATGGCAAAATGGCAATGTCCAAATCTGATCTGGATATTTTTCCACAAAAGTATTTATATAATTAATAGGCAGCATATGGATGCTACACTTATTAGCTTAGCACGTATTTTATCCAATTCAATTATTCAGTAACATATATGGCACAAAATTATTGCTTCTAGGAATTTTGGCTAAGATCACATGAAACTAAATAGAATAGGGAACCTGGTTTATAGCAAATGAATAAGAAAAATTTAAATTTTAAAAAGATCTAAAAATGAGCAGCAGATGTTGAACATTTGTGGAACCACTAATTGCGCAAGTACTAAATTTAATTTACCAATAAAAAAACTTTAAAAAATTAACTTATTCACAGGAATTGCACATTCATAACTAATAAATAGCATAAAGCATTACTTTTGAGCTCTTTAAACTTTGATGCACTGAATTTTTAATTCAAAAGCAGCAAATACAATGAATTAAATAAATAATTTTCATCATGTAAAGAGGGAAAACCTGGTAAGATCGGTGCATTGGAGTTAGTCTTTAATTAAGCTATATTAACACCCCTTTTAGAGCCAATTTCTAGATTTATTTAGTTATTTTAAACTTTTATAAAATGATGAAGACAACACTTGCACTAGCATACCCCTCTAGAAATTCTCTGCATCTCCAACTTGGTGACATCGGATTCTTGACAGATTTAAAATGCCCCAGGTCTCTAAAGGAATCCAGTTCCAAATTTCAAATTCTCCTGTATTAAAAATAACATAGGACGAAAGGGTCACCGCCGCGTCTTCAAAATATTTAACAGAGTGTGATTAAGTTGATCTAGATGGGTAAAGAGAACCCACCCTTTCAAGGTGTAAGTTAGTGAAACTGCACAAACCCATATATTTCTTTGACCTGTAACAACTTCATCTCTTGAGGAAAGACAACCACTTGAGTGGTAAGTGCAAAGGGAAATTTGCTACATTAAGAGATAGAATGGTTTTCTTGAAAATTACTTTTATTCTTCTGGCTTTTTTGTATCGCTTTAATCACAAGAAAGTTGTGTTCCAAAAAATTTCAACAAGCACAAAAATCAAATAAATAAATGTTAATTTTAAACAAATGTCATAGCAATTCATACACAAAACCATGCAAATTTAATTTATTTTCGCAAAACTAGATGGGTGTAGATACTAGTCAATTCATTTGCAATTCACCCGCCTTGAAGCTTCTGGGGACTTCTTTTAAGTAAATATTAAGAAATTTTTAAAAATAATATACCTACACACAATTTAGTACATGCTTTTACACAATATTATTATAAGTAAGACATATCTTTCAAATTTTTTCACATCTTTAGAACTTATGTAACTGTGACAAAAAAGTCAGACTTCCATTTTTTTTTAACTTTTTCATCTTTTTACATATAACACATGCCTATTTTATTATTAACAAGAAGTTATCAATATATGGCTGGCATTATGATAGTTTTTATGAAATTGTTACTAATACTTAATCTATACTTATAATAAAGCTCAATGTGTGTGTGTGTGTGTGTGTGTGTGTGTGTGTGTGTGTGTGTGTGTGTGTGTGTGTGTGTGTGTGTGTGTGTGTGTGTGCGTGTGTTGGCGCTCTACAGGCCAGACCGTTGGACCTACAGCTACCAAATTTGGTACATGTATACCTTGGAGGTCGGGAATGTGCACTTCGGAGCCCTTTTTTCGAATTTTTAATTAGAATTTGAATTAATTAAAATTTAAGCGAAATTTCGACGTTTTTCCGCTATAACTTCCGAAAATATAATTGCACAAACATGATTTTTATATCAATTTAAAGATAAAAAAATTAGCTTTCTAACGGTATCAGTATTTTTAATTTATAACTTAAGATTCTATTTTTAACGAATTTTTAAAGACATATTTTATCCATGTTTTTAGCACGTGACTGGATAAAATGAAAGAATGCCGGAAGTTCGAATACAAAAAAAAAAAACTGTCATCGTAAATCAAGTCTAAAGAAATGCAACTTTTAACACGTGACTGGATAAAATAAAAGAAACATAAAATGTGATATTTTCTAAAAAAAATAAATGCAAAGCAAAAGATTCTATGGCCGTTTGCAATATATATATCATTAATTCCATAAATTATCTTTATTTACTGTAAACCTGGTTAAATTTGCAATATATATCTAAATAATTAATTCAATAAATCTTCTTTACGGTAAACCTGATCGAATTTAGACAGGATATGCATTGGAATCCCGACTCAATGGCATATTTCTATTATCGTTTGCAATATCTGTATCATTAATTCAATATATATATATTTTTTCATTATAAAATGTGATAGTTTCTAAAAAAATAAATGCAAAGCTAAGGTTTCTATAAAATCTGCAAGAGCACGTCAAAGGGAAAAAATTAGGTTTTATCACCGTGTTGCCATCATTTTGACGGAAGTTCAAATTAAAAAAATATATATATAAAAACTATCATCGTAAATTAAATCTGAAGAAATGCAACTTTTAGCACGTGACTGGATAAAATAATATAAATATAAAATGTGATATTTTCTTTAAAAAATACAAGGCAAAGGATTCTATTATCGTTTGCAATATTTAAATCATTAATTGAATAAATTATCTTTATTTATACAGGATTGAATTTATACAGGATCTGCATTCAAATTCCTTTCCAATGGCCAATTTGTAAAATATTATTAATAGGCATATATATTGTTTCATATTATTAATTTGATCTAAATGAAGTAAATCATTACATTTTATGTAGTTTGAGTCAAACAATGCATTTATGAATAATGATTTTTAGATTTCTTCATACTTTTCTCTATGAGCCATATTTTACAAAATATTTTTATTAATATTTTTAATAAAAGTTGCTACACCACTCAGTCTTCGAAATCAATCATTAAAACTGACTGATTTATAAAATTAAAGAATGTTATAAGGAAAACGCGTTCTTTTAGAGCTTCCAGTCCATCATCTTAAAGAAAATATTAATTTCAGGCCAATCAATGCCCGGAGTTACTTCAAGGCTAATGAATATGTGATTTAATTGAAAATTTTAGAACCCATTACTCATGGTGAACCAGCTGGTCGCCAAAGGCGGCTAGTATTTAATAGTGTTGGTGGCAGAAAATTGAAAAGTTTTAAATTGTTCTTGTAATAATTAAAAATTATTTCCTTTTTATAACATATCTGATGATCTTGAAAACTGTATAAAAATAAATAATCTACATAATTCACTGAAAAGACTTTTATAAGCCACTTGAGTTCCTTTACTATGAAAAATTGGAACGGACAAAAAAATATATTTCGAATACAAGTAGCTTTAGAGGAACAAAAACCATTATCAATACACTTTCAAAATCGACAAAGCGCACTTTACTAAGTGCAGTTCTTAAAAAAGAACTCAAAACTTATCTTAAATGTGCGCGATGTCGAAAAATAGAGCTTAAAAGTCATGTTTAACGCTTGTATCCTAGTATATTTGTCTGGACTTTATATCTCAGTAAATAGAAAATACTTCTGTCAATAGTACATAGATAAACGAAAAGAGTTATTTCAACATCCAGGCAAGATCAAATCGTCTTTGCTCTGTTTCTAGTCTCTATTTTTTTCCTAAACTGACTTTTGCAATGGAGCTAGGATAATTCAAAAATGGCTGAAATATTTGAAAGAATAGAAAAGAATATCCAAAATAACGGAGTATTTTAGATTACGTATAAACAGCGGAGTTTTATATATCAATATTGGTCTTTCTAAATATATTTACTCTTTTACAGAAGTTAGAGGCCTTTCAGAACTTCACAGAGAATCTAAAAGTTTTTGGCAAGACATTTTTTGAAGATGATAATTTTTACTAAACTTTAAAATTCAAATATTTAGAAATCGGGGAGCTTTAATTGAAAATTTCAAATAACCAGAAGCTAATACCAAATTTCTAAGTGATAATTTAGGAATTTAACTGTTAGTAATTGCGGAAATATTAGAGGATTTATCTGAATTATTTCATCATATATGGAATATTTTCCTCAAACAAAGGAATGAGAAAAAGATAATTGGCGAATTTAAATTCTGTGAAAGGTCTCAGCAAAAAATAAGGTAAAATAGCATTCAGGCACACAGTGGATAAACTATTACACCAACCTTCTCACGAACTTTGTTAATTAATGATGTTATTTTGCGACGAAAAAATTTCTTAAAAACAATTACAGCTTTTTATGGTTTTTCAATGCTAATTAATGAAAAACTATTTAAATATTCCATCAAGTGCAATTTTACCATATATTGCAAGTTTCCTATGTATGTATGAATTTATTATATTTTATAGCAAAGTTAGATTATTTGCATGAACTTATTAAAGCTATTTAAGGGTTTTAAATAATTGACTTTATGTAAGTTTCCGAAAAAGAATAAATTAACATTTAGTTATGGTGCCCTTTTAAACTGATTCGCTATGTTCTAGGAAAAAATAAACAGAAAAAGTAATTTCTCTTTCCTCAGGAGTCAAAGTTATAAAAACGGTAATCAGATATCTTTCAAGATTCTTAGATAAAAGGTTAGACAGATTCTTTCATCTTTTTTTCAAGGTTCTTTTTATCAGCATTCAATATAGATATAATTTCATCATCAGTGTTTCTACGATTAATTTGCGATTTAAAAGTCAACGAAATAACAACACGGTTGAAGCTATAATCTGAGACTTCACCAGCTTTTAAAAAAAATGGGTCCTTAACTTAATTATTGAAAAAGCAATAAAAATGTCAGCGACTTTATAGCACTGAGAAGGCATTTAACGATACCATCTTTATATATTTTAAACCCTATTAGTTCTTTCTAAGCTTTAATTAGTTTTTGTTTTTAGCCCGTTGAACAAGAGGCTTTGGTAGTCAACTGCAATAATCGAACAGCTCACTTTTTTAAATATATTTGTTTTCCTTAACACGGCATATAATTCCATTTCATATACATTTTTTTAAATTTTATGTTATATTTCGATTTAACCATACCACTTGACAAAGATGGACAGAAATCTAGTTAAAATGAAATAACTTTGCTAATCTATAATTTTATCTATTTTTCAAATTCATGTACACTTTTATCCAAATTGTGTATTTTTCATGTTTGTTATTACAATGTTCCAAATGCAAAGTTGCATTAGAACCTGTCCAAGAAGTCACAGATAGCAAAATTATAATACTATATTCAAGTTGGCTGTCTTTACTATTCTTAATATGGAAAAGAAAAGCAGAAAAACATTCAGGAGTTACAATAACCTGCTAAGAATCAATGAGAATTATAATAGAAGTGTCGTCATTCGAGAAAACTAAGACATCTACCAGCATGGACCAGGAGGATAAAATTCTCAAATAAGTTCCTTTTGCACAGACCGAAAAATGCTTTTTGATGTGTGGCTCATAGTGAAACATGTCTCTAGATTCTCTTGGAAGGCAAATTCCAAAATTTCACCTTTGATAAGAAAATACCAAAACATTTCTCTTACAGAAATACTAGTTATAAACAAGAGGCTGGTAAATTTAAGAACAGAGGCAACAAATATCAATTTGCTTGTATATTTTTCGATACATGACATAATGATGATGATAATGATGAAATGTTGAAGATCAATGCGATCAGGAGATAGATGGAAAAATTATTCAGAACTACAGCTTTGAATCTTTATTGCTTTAAAATTCTTGGGGGAAAAAACAGTCATTTTGTTGATAAACTCACTCAATTGTTTGAGTTTGAGGCATCATATCTTCCGACATAAGAAAAAAAAAGGAATTATTTCCTAAACGTATTTGAAGAAGTTTTACTGAATATAAACAAATATATCGTGTGTGAAATTTATGAACATAGTCAGAAATTTTCCCTTCCAGACAAAAATGCAAAAAAAAAAAAAAAAAAAAAAAAAAAAACCTTGAGGTTGGAGAGCTTTAAAAGTCTCCATTTTTATATTTTGAGTATCTTTCTATATTCTTTTTGTATATTTTTGCATTTGTTTATAATAAAGGGTTACTATATAAAAGGTTTTCAGAGTTTTAAAATGTTTTTTGTGGGTTTGTAGAAGTCGTTTGATTGGCATAACTGGCAAAAACGTCTTTTCCTAAGTAATATTACCAACGCTGGTTTTTTTAATACATAAATGTTTACTCAATTAAACAAATATTTTATGATAAATTTAAATACATTGAAAATTTTCAAAGTAGGAGAGAAAGAAGAATAGGGTAAAGTAATCCGAAGGACAAAAATACAAAGGTAAAGTTTACAATATGTTTTAAAAGCTAATTCGAAATGTTTTTGGATGCAGCAAAAAGTACATAAATACATTGTTTTTAAGCAAATGCTTCTTTTTACTCTTATTTTATAAATGAAAATGAGAAAAATAAGATTAGTAATTATGGCATTTGGCAAATATTAGATTTATTGAAAGCAACGTTCAGTTTTATTTGAAATTTTCTATAACTTCAGACGATTCTGTTTCTGGTCTTCCGATCTCTTATATTTATAAAATTTCTCTTCGAGTTTTTTTCAAACTATTAACTTTTTTTCTTAGATTATCAGAATTATTATGTTTTTATTTTTCTAAAAAATCCAAATGTTGAAAACTTAATGATGAAGAACATACGAAGCTAGTCCAACTCTTTGATGAGTCACTAAATTTATAAAGTAGAACATAAATTTTCTTAAGATTTCATTTTTTCAAATTTGAAAATAATGAAAATTTATATTTAATAAGTATAAATTTATTATTGAGACCTACATTATTTTCATTATAACTACACACTTATATTATGTCCGAGTATTGAACAAAATGTTGTATTGTGATTCAATTTGAATTCGAACAATTTAATAACATTTTTACGAAATTTATAAAATTAAATTCTAAAAACATTTTTTCATCTTAAATTAAGAACAAAACAACAATATTTTTTTAGTTCACAGAAAAAATTCAGCTATTGATATCAAATAAAATTGAAATTTTGATTTTGGTTCACTGGTTTCAGTTACTCTATATGTAATAATATTATAATAAATTCTTTCAAATTTCAAGTTTAAAATTTTTTAAAATTTTGTTTTTTCCTCTTTCTGGTTACTATTTCTAATGCAGTTTTATTATCTAGTTATTATTATGGATAAATCTACAGTTTTATAGATGAATGTGTTTCATTTCAAATTATTCTATCATTTAACAAAGTCTTTCGATATCAAATATTTTTTTTATTTTCTTAAAAAGTGAGACCAGTGATATAAATTGTTCCAACTTAAAAATAAATTTGAATTTAAATGCTACATTACTACACATGCTACCTTTTAATTACAAAGCAAAGGAATGAAAAGTGCTTTCATTTTTTTTCTTCTAAAGCTTAATATTCTACGGATAATTTAGAAGAAATTTTTTTATTCAAAAGTACAAAAGTATTTAATTTTATCTATGAAAATTGAAGGGTACAAAAAGCAATTTCATTTTAATGAGGCTTCATATTACAATCAATACATGCTTTTGGGTTGAATGAACCCTTTTGATAAAATATCTGTTCTTTGAATCATTTCACAATTAAAGAGTTACATAATCATTTAATATGTTTAAGGTTCGATAACAACTAGGCAGGAGTATTGAAATTATCAACAAAAGATTATTACATCATTTTTTGAAAACATTGTCAGTAACCAGTTAACAGCTTTTATTTTTATTGCGTATGTGCTATTATTTCACTTCAGATCCTTTTATAAATGGCATTTCTTTTTTTTTTTTTTTTTTTTTAAGAAAGGGTTTCTCTTTTTGTTACTTTCTGCCAAATGAGGATAAAATAGCCCAATTGTTTGAATTCAACAACCTCTACAGTTTATGAGTAATTTCAGACCTGCATAATTCTGTAAACACATACATTTTTGGAATTACGTCTTCCTGCGTGTATAAGAAAAAAATCATTCGAAACCGAAGTAGGCATATTAATTTGGTACATAATTAGGAAAGCAAATTGTGCAAGAATAAGGCGTTTTTGAGTACGTCTATTAATTGGAAGCATTAATGGATTTCTGAGTATTTGAACACTGAAACGGAAAAACAGAACACGCAAGGTTGATGAGATTTGGCTGTTGTCTTTACATCAATGTTATTTCTGTCATAAATAATAGTTTTATAATAGAAACATTGTGCATTGTAAATCTTATCAAAGTAGATCACTTCTTGAAGAATATATATTGCTCTTAAAATGAATGTGTAAAGCAGCTATGTAAAATGTTGCACAAAAATTAGAAACTGCCCTTTATGATAACAGTTATTGTATTGTAAATTATACAGACTAAGTATGAAATAACAATCCTGTTTTTAAACGACATAACTCTAGAAATGGAAATTAAGTGCCTTTATGCTAATTGAGTTCTAAAAAATAGATATTAAATCTTTCTTTCCAACTCCCTTTTTCCTGCATGAATTACTTAATAGAGCGAAAACTCATAATCACGGAAATCTATCGATGCTGAACTGCCCAATGTGTCATATGTGACCGACCTATCACTATTTATTTCTCACCCAAAGTTTTCAGACCTTTAAGTCTGAGATTTCTTCCCTTGATATTCTTTTAAGATAATGTATATAAGCCATTGTTACTATATATGCATATGTATATGAAAATATACGATCTGTAAATATATCATTCGTTATGCAGCTGTGGATGACTCCTTGAACCATATTACCACCGCTTTTAAATCTAAGCAATGATATTCTGCAACATCCGAGAAGAAAACCAAATTAAAAGATGAGAAGCGGATAGTAAAAAAAAAACTTTCAAAACTTATCTAACTCTTCGAAACGAATGCAAATGTTCATGAGGTATTGTTTAATTTTTTTAACTATTACCTTTGAGACCATTTAAAATTTTCAGTCACCTTGTGGATATGAACATACGTTATTAATAAAATTAATCATAATTATTAACTGTTAGCTAACCATTATTATTAAATGTTTACTATTACTTACTCCATCTTAATGTGCACTAATAATCTGCTAAGTATTCTGGTTCTTTAAAAGCTGAGCCCTTTTACAGGCTACATAGGTAAGCCAAAAGTAGGCTAACATTTTATAATCCAAATAACTGGCAATATTAATAGCCTATGTTGACTAAGTAGAAACAATTAATGAAGTAAAAAAATCAGAATTAGTACCAACCACTCTTCTACATCATTAATTAATCAGGAAATAGGATATTATCGGAGGAAGATGCATATCATATTATCATTTTTAATCAGCAGCCCATAAATACTTTTTTACTTACATCAGAACGTTTTCAAGGTTAATGTTCCAGAAAACATCCTTAAAGGAGAGACTGGCATGGATGAAACCGGCTGGAGTAAGGAATAGATGTTACTCTCTACTTCTTTTGCCTTTATTGAGTTAGAGAACATGAAATATTACAAGAAGGTTATTAATTGTTCCATGATGCTATTATTTCCTAAACTATTGGTAAACTTATAAAGAAAGTTGTTTAGTTGTATTAGGTTGTTCGGAAAGTAATTTCGTTTTTTCCTGACAAAGGATTTAATTGCATTTTTCGCACCCAATTTCATACTTAAACCGCAAAATCATTTTATGTTTTAAGAGCTGATATAGCAAGGCTTGAGTGTGAAAAAGTGCAGCTGATTCTTCGCAGTAGTTTTTGGATGGTGCCCTTTTAAATATGGAGAGCAATAAACAGCATTTTCGTCATTTTTTTCTTTTTTGCTATAAAAGGTAAAAATGCTGTTCAAGCCAGAAATAAATTAGCCAATATGTGTGGAGAAGATGTGTTAACAGTACATCAGTACCAGAACTGATTTGCAAAATTTTTCCTTCAAATGAGGAGGCCAAAAACCACCTCGATCAGTTTTTTTTACAGCAAAGACCAAAACTTTTATGAGCGTGTAATCATGTTACTACAAAAAGGTATTAGACCAGAATGGCAATTTTATAATTTAATAAATAATTTATTCATTAAACGAAAATTTCTTTTCATTTTGACACAAAAATACGAAATGAATTTCCGAACGACCCAATAAATATCAGATTCGAATTTTTCTATCTGAAAGAATTATGGTTATCAAGCAAATAGTTGAAATTAAATTATGCTTTTGAAAGTAGATAAGTTTATTATTTAAATGCGATAAAATGCTCTCATATGTACTATAGAATTATAATACGAAAATATCGGTTTATTAATTTCTTAAGCATATATCTGGTAATTTTGTACAGTTATCGGTTTAATCATTTTTAATAGACAATTGCGTTTCACTTTATATGATATAGAAGAATAGAAAATTCTTGATAAATTATTCTGGATAATATTAAATGGATTATTTAACCAACATCTGTTAAAAAGAATCTAAATGTTCTATAGGTTAAATATAAATACTGTTTATGTTATAATAAGTTTTTGTAAATATAATATTGTGTAATTAATAATAAGTTTTGTAATAATAATTTGTTATAATTTTAAAATAAGCTTTTTGTTTGTGAATAGCAAATCAAAATTGAAAAACAAATAACGTTTATATCTTTTAATCGAATTGCAGATAATAATAGCATATAAGAAAAGAGAGATACTCTTTTGGAGAACATTTTACAATGGTATAATGGCTTGACATATTCAATAACCATAAATTATCACTTTTTAAATTAATACACAAGTATATTCTAGTAGAAGTGAAAGGAAGAAAAATTCTGTTCAATGAAAAATGAAATAACTGGACAAATTAATTAGTATGTCAATTATTTTCTTACATAGTGTTACCATTTTCAGTACCAATAAACAGCGTGCACATTCAAAAAATTTTCCATGGTACAAATCATGGAACTATAGAATACCTATAAATGTTCGTGTATAGTATATATAACCATTAGAAAACTTAGGTGCTTGTTCACATAGTCTAAATCTGTAGTATCAGAAGTGATTTACATGCAAGATAAATTTCAATTTTTCGTTTGTATCTGTAATTGGATAAATTTACAATCATGTGAAAACTATTGAAGATTTTTTTTGAAGAACCTCATAACGTTGAACCTTAGATGGCATATAAGCAAACTTCCTCGTTCCATTATTCTTACCTGACCAACAATAGAATGATAGCCTCGAAGAATATAGCGTGTACCAAGCCACTTGCAAAGCCGATATTTAATAGAATATGTCTAGAAAATATACTCACCACTCGTCAGTAACAAGTCCTTACATCTTTCTTAGATAAGCAAGTAATTAAAATCTGATATTTGTTTATGTAATTCACTGACAAAAAAATCCCAGCCACGCCATCTCTCCTCTGCACTTTTGATCCAATGTTTTATCGCAAAATTGATTTGTTTCTTCGCGATTGGCCTTCCTTAAACTTTTGTAAAAGGCATTTCAATATATTCTGTTGTTGTTGCTTATCCCCCCCCCTGGATTGAACAATAATTCAAACTAAGCCCAACATTTCGAAGAAAGGGGTGCAGTAGCTTTTGAGGGTAAAGATCCTTGAACCACCGAGGTCAGAATTCTGGCTTCAGTTCATATGAAGATGACATTCACACCTCACAGGGTGATGGCATATAAGCAAAGAACAGCCTTGCCCGAACCAGGATTCGAATCTGGGACGCCCAGATTACGGGGAAGACGTACTATCCCTAGACCAGAACACTGGCTTATATTATGTAAATGAATACAGGGTTCATGTCTCTCAGATTGTTAGAGGCTTCAAAACAAGAATTTATTATCTGTAGTTTTATTTGAATCAGAAAACAAAATTTTGAAAGAAAATTGTGATAATTAGTTATTTTTCTTTAAAAGAAAACTAATTAGAAATAATTCGGTTTCTTGATCACAAAAATTACGGATATTATTCAGACTATGGTCTTGCAAAAACTATGTAATAGGTTCATAAACATTTGACTTCTGCCTAAAAACGATATCCTTAATAAATAAATTCAAAACATTCTATGGTTAAGTTTATAATTCAAAATAATCTATGGTTATTAAAGAAATATGAATCCATACTTAAGGATTCTTACTGTTTGATAAAAAAAAATCGTACGAGAATATCAACATGTATTTTCTATTAAAGCTTCAGATTTTTTTTCTCTAAAACCAGACTCTCCAAAAGAATTTGCTAATGCTACAGCATTAATAATTGATAAATTAAATATTTTGAAAATGTTTTTTCTCTGAAAGAAATTCTTAGAATGCATATATTTCTAATGGTTTCTCATTTAAATAAGCATTTAAGAATTTCGATGGACAGTTGAAAGAATTTTATTTAAATACAAAAGATGATTAAATATGTATACCTCAAATATACCACCGGTGAAACAGTGTATGTTTTAAGATTTCTTTGTCATTTATTTAAAACTCCATACTTCTCGAAGGAATTACTCTGAATAAAATGAGAAATTTCAACGTCTTCCAGTGTCAACAAAACAAAAGTGAGTTTTTTTTTTAAAAAAAAGACACACGAATTTTTATACCACTCTTCAAATTGCTTTTTGAATCCATTTTAAGCAAAAAAAAATGTATTTACATACGAAATATTGCATCAAAGAAAGCATTTGTTTAATGTTTCTATGTCCATTGATGATTCTTCGCGTCACTTAAAGTGAATTTCTAAACATGACATAAATCTAATAATAGCACAAATCTCTGACAGTGATTTAAGTTTACATACCAGTTACCTGTAGAATGTAATCTGTTTTTTGAGTAATCATTCTTAGTTCTAAACTTCCCTTTAAATTCGGCAGATGATTGTGATTAAAGCAAAACACATATGTTGACAAGAATGTTGATGGTTTGCATGTTATAATTACTCTCAGTATTAATAGAATTATCAAGAAATTGAATACATTTTATTCTCTATACGAAGCATACAGAAAAAAAAAATAGTATAATGGTCAGAACATTTCGTCCTTTAGATGTGAAATAAATCTCTCCATTTTTAAATACAGCTTGGCCAGTATTGGAATTTGCGCCACAAATCCATTTTAAATCTCCCTGAGTTACAAAACGCTTTTTCGATATTAAATCTGTCTGCAGGAATCAAAATTATTTATTCGAGTCAATGATTAATGAACTGTATTTATTTAGAAACTTGAGTAGAAATAATTGTTCATATTTTGAGCCTTTTGTATATGACTGTATATTCAAATGGAATTCCATTTTAGACCTCACAGAAACAATCTAATACAAGCGATCGAAACGGCAGCAACCCCCCAGCAGTGGTTGAATTTGCGTAAACTTTCATTCGGTTTTTGTCTAGTATTAATATATCTGTCAGTCTTGTTCTGAACACGATAACAGGAAAACTATGCAAGTAAAAGAGACGAAATTCAATTCAGATTTGGGCAATATACTTAAACAAGTTGTTAATTTATAAACACATGGGGTTGCCATAATTAAAGTTATAATTTCATTAGTATACGGAACAAATAATTCTCTTTACGAAAATAATAAAAATAGTTCAAATTTTTGCAAGAAGGTGGCTTTTTCTCATATCTAAGGCAATGGTAACTTTGAGATGAAAGGTCTAATCGTCAAAGTTATCTTATCAAAATAGCAGCAACACAACTTCAACTTTTCGAGAATTACGTATCGGATCATGCGTTCACAAAATGATTTTAAAAAATCTGAGGCAATAGGAAGATTTGACTTTCTTTGTGGCAGATGAATAAGAAAACTGGACATTTCTAATACCATCGAAATCATTACTGCTTCTGGCATAGATTTAGAAAGACATTCACCATATGATAACTCAAGTAGGCTATCTAAAAGTTAAAATGTCAACTTTCTTGATGATAAAAGTGATGTTTAAGTGAATTTTACGTTACCATTCTATACAAGAATCAAAAGGTGTGATTGCAAATACATGATGATACAGAAAGTTCGCTTACAATTTTAAACTACGTCTTCTTGCGGAAATGAATGTGGATAACTTTTGGCCTTTTAATATTCTGTGCAGTGTTTTTTTCTTTTTAAAATTTAAATGGATAAGTGAACACCCACACAACTGACGAATTCAGGCGAAAAGGAATCATAACGTTCTTCAAGAATTCTCAATGCAAGCAGCTAAAATGACAGTGTGATAAGGTTTTAAAGCTGCGTATATGAATAGGGTTATATGTTTTGAGATATCATCACACACATTACCCATTTCACGCTTCTTAATGGGAAAAATATAAATATGTTGTCAGGCTTTGAGATTTCCGATTGCAATAGCGAAGTTGCCTTTAAAAACCGTTTTTATGCAAGATGATGTTCCATTTCATATTTCTCGAACAGTTACGATTTTCTTACAACGCCATTTCACACGAGACTGGGCAATAAGTAGCTATTTTCCAATAATTTGGATACAATTACCTGATATCACACCATGCGATTTTTCGCTGTGCTTATTTCGAAAGAGTCTGTATCTAAACGCAGATGTAAGATGATCTATGATTTGAAGAATAATATTAAACTTACCAACCGTCCCTAAACTTCAATCCCAAGGGCAATTTTACGCTATGCAGTTGAAAATAGAATTCTTAGAAGGGAATGCTCGGGAGAAAATAAATGGAGAGCTCAAAGAAAAATAACATTAAGAAAATAACATAGAAAAATAAACACAAAATAACATGCCCAATAATTTATCGCTGCCGAAACGGTTGTTTTATATTTAAAGTTACATTTTGCGTTACATGAAATTATCTCCTTTTTTTTCTGTACTGCTTGGAGTCATAGATTTGGCTCTAAAACATTCTGAAATAGCAGAATGTAATTTTACCAAATATGAAAAGAAAATTTCTTTATTTTGCTTTTTTTAAAAAAATTGCAAAGATCGCCATAGATGATGGCGCAGCACTATCTATTGACAAAAATATGACTTTTACTTTTGCGGAGCACATCACCTGTACTGCATCATAATGTATTTAGCACCAACAATCTTTAATTTGTTTGGAGAGGCAGCTCCGTGATCAGAACTTTAGTTGAGACGATACCATATAGCCTTACGGCGCTATATGAGACCAGAAATTTCAAACTGATTAAGAACTGGAACAACTGCTTCAATATGAATGGCAATTTGCCGAAAAGAATAAATTGGTAACATTTTCGAGTTCATTTTATATTGCCATGCACTGCATTATTTATTATTGTGAAGAAAATTCTATAAGTTACTTATCGATATTCTATTGTCGATAAAAATAAATAACTGGACTTTTTCTATTGCGTTATCTGGAAAATTGGTATTGTTGCAAACTTCTGCATATAAAAATTTCCATCATGAATATTTGTATCCAAAATAAATGTTGGTAAATAAACCTATTTATGTATTTTCTGTTGATGCATTATCATCTGATAAAGTTCAGTTTCTAATATTTATATTCCCTTAAAGCCAGTCTTTTATATTCTATTTATAGATATCATTTGAATCTTTTTTATTAGTTTAGTCCAAAGAATTTATTCTACTTTATTCAAGTCTATCTCACCACAAGATTGTAGAACTAACGAGATTCCTTTCTGTATTTATACAAAAATCTTCCGTTATGTTGTGTTGTATTTCCATATTTCATATTAAAAACGTGCAACTTTACTCCATTTACCACATGTTATTATGATATCATTTCATTTGCTTTGTATTTTTCTGTTCTCTAATGATATGGCGAAATATATATCCTTAGAAACAGTTGAATTCCAGGTATAACAATACCATTACTTTGAGAATTTTTCACAGACTTTGATGATATTTCTAAGAATTCTTAATAACTTTTACTAGTTTTTGAGTATTTTTATTGGAATAAAATCCTGGAAAGCATATAATTCCATATTCGCTGTTAAACTGATTTAAAAACATATTTCATACTTTGTTTCGTTGCAACACGATATACATTGACGTTACTCGTATATTAATAAAGTCCAGACTTTGAGAAAAGAAATTTTCGAATTAGACGGATCATTTGAGAGAAGACGAATCAAGGGAAGAATATTAAGTCAGACACCCAACAGGCTTCCATGCATTTCTCTAATTATTAATATCCAGGGCGTCCCCCCAATGATAGAACTAGTGGTCACTACATTTCAGCTAGACACATACTTCTACAAACACAATTTCATGTGTTCAAAAGCTTTTGCTTTTGTGGAATTTCATAATACTTTTTTAATTAAAAATTTATACAGAACTTGTACTGCAAACTTTACAGTTAGTAAGATATTTCTATTAGAATTTTTTCACAAAAACCAGCTTCATATATATTGTTGAAACTTACTATAAACATTTCCCGCTAATTAAGACGCAAAAAAGCTATGTACAGAGAATGGCCTTTCTCTTATTTCAACTAAAGCATCCTCAATAACTTCATTATCCATTTTTCTTCACTTCGCGATAGCTAATTTATATCTTGGACCGAATAATTGCAAGTAAATTTTAAAAAAATTCTTCTAAGCAAACCATGCAACGATGGTATTTTCCTTTTTTTCGTCTAGAGTGAGATTAGGAAAAGCTATCCCAACAAAAGAGCAATTAGGCATTCTAGTGCCTTAAACGAGATAAGAAACTAATCGAACCTTAAAGTCTAAAAGTTCCATTATAAAAATAACCTTTATTATAAAAGTTGTTCCTTAAGATGATGCCGTAATTTGCTTCGTTTAAGTCATCTTTTTATCTTCAATTGCAAGTGAAAAATAAGAGAAAGAATATTTCAGTCTCATCGAACATATCCATTCCGAATTAAATAAGAGTTGGAACTATTCCGTTGAAAGAAATTGAAGCAGAATGTAGTTGAAAAAAGCTTCCCAACTAAGTGCCACATGCTTGTACAAGGACAAAAGACAGTTTATGGTTGTGGTCTTCTAAAAGGTTGAAACTGTATAAAATCTTTTAATTCAAAAGTTGATCGCCTAATTTGAGTAATCTTTCAGTTCTGAATAGTAAGAGAATTATGGGAATATAAAAATATTCTGGCTTCTATTTTTTCCATCCCCATATACTTGGATGGCCGATCTGCGAAATCGTTCAAGATGCTCATAATTATCGCAAAGGCCACTCAAGAAGTCCGTTGTAATAGGTTATTTATCTGATAAGAATGAGCATAATAAAATGTCAGAGACATATTTTTAATTTGTATTTACGTTTGCAACTGAAATATAAAAAATTGCAGCTTAAATTTAGAAAGAAACAGAAATCTTGTCTTAGAGTTCAAGAATATTTTCTCTCATAAAAAATTTCATACTTCAGTAATATTAACAAATTATACAGAAAGGCTAAATATCAATTAGAGCAAGTGCAGAAATTTTTCCAATTAAGAATATAAGAAAATATCAATTAAAATATTAATAACATCAAGACAAGGTATATTTGTGAGACAATATATAAATATAGCAAAATTCAAGTATACACGAATAATCAAATTAAGGCCATCATTGACCCTAAAAACAGAAGAGTTAAGATGTGTAAATTAACTTATGTTACCAGAGAAATTAT
>JAPMOQ010023642.1:8643294-8737098 GCA_026543055.1 Argiope trifasciata | reverse complement strand
TTTTTTTCCACATATTACGTCACAAACTCATTTCCACAACTTCAGTTTTTAGAGTTACAATAAGGCTTTAAAAAATTATTTATTTTTAAAGATTCATTCTTAAAATATTGTAAATGAGTTTCATACTTTTACTTACTTATCATTAAAATATAGGATATTTTTAATATATTTTGTGATTTTTAGTTCACGGCCCTTTCTTTATTTACGTCAATGCCTATTTAATTAATATTTTTGTTTTTCTTGCTTTCTATTTGAAAATGAAGTAAACATTTACAGAAATTTCTCCAGATCCTGTGTTCGTGCTCCCAAGAATGTTAACGACGCTTTTATAAGGTTTATTAAAATTATATTCCCTAGATACGAAAAGAAAGAGACATGTTTAATTTCTCTTAAATGCCTTAATGTTGTTTCAGAATTAAAATAAACTTGTTCACCAAGGTTATTTCAGTATTTGATTTACTTTATTCGCTTTATATTTCAAGTGAGCCTGACTAATGCAGAAAAATAAAACATATCAAAATAGTAATGAATATAAGGTATAAAATCGGGGAAAATATATGCATATTATATTCATCCAAGTAGAAAATACATACAAAAGTAATATTGATCATGTTCATAAATTTAAAAACAAGGCATTATAAAGGAATCCAAACATATGTTCAGAATACTTTCGGAAGTTCATACTAGTTCAAAATACCCGTGCTTTACAAAATAGAAACGAGTAACGTCAGCTAAGAATTCTTCATAAACAGTATTTTCTATGTTTAAAAATATCAATTTTTTTATATGCATGCTTCCAACGAGATGTTGAAATTTTATAATATTTTTTAGAAAAAAGGGCGAGATGCAAACGAAAAGTGATAAAAGTGAATAAGCCTGATATAAATTAAGGAAGCCTTACAAATAGAAATATTGCGATACATATTTTTCAAAAATTGCTTATATAAGTGTATTTTCAATTTTTAAATTCTTGACTCTTTTTCTTAACTTTTTTGATATATTTCAGAAGAATAAATTACAACCAAAATTTAACTTGTGCCATGGCAAACCCATTGCCGTAGGATTATGATTCAACTTCAGAATGAGGAATGGAATGATTATCTGTTTTTTCAGTTTGTTAAAGGAGAGAAAGTTTCCCTATTTAGAAAACCTTTTCGAGCTGAGGCACTTTTTTAATTTCTGAAACAGCTTGAATGAAAGAAACTAATTAATTAAGAGAAGTGCTGGTTTGTAAGGCATTGTTAAGTTGGAAAATTGTTTAATTGGAGCTTCTTCCGAATGGTAGAACTCCTTAATATCATTTTCAGTTTTGATGTTATATAGATATCTTGTATTCAGTGTCTAAATGACTGAATATAATGATTAAATGAATACAATTCCGAAATTTATTATTTATTAAATAACTGCTATCTTCGTCAGAATTTTGAATATTTTAAATTATTAAATATTTGTTAGTAAAATTTGTCATTCATTTAAAAAAAAGAGATAAAATAGATCTTAGACATTACGCGTTTTTGTAATCACTTTTTAACCTCTTAATTTTATCCAGGTGTGTTATATGCATTTTTCATCTCGTCAAAGTCAGATGTTTATATATTTTAAATAAGTAACTGCCTTTTAATAAAATTTGCAATAAAATAAAATTGATTTTTTTAAATGAATACGAATTTTTATAACGATTTCTTTAAGGAAATTTCAAGAATCCCAGCTCTTACGCCTTTATGTAAAAAGTCTTCTTAATTTTCTTTAGGTATGTTGCCTGCATTCATCTCTATAAAGGAGAACCTTAATACATTTTAAATATAGTTTCTAGACGTAAAGCAATTTTTAGACATTAATTATGAGAATAACCAGAAGCATTAATCTAATATTCTGCAATGCCTATCAATTACTTTGAATGTAAAATTAAGACGTATAAAATAGACAAAATATTTAAGACATCCATCAAAACGAATTAACAATGTCATAGCAAAATAATGATTTTAGGTTCGAGAAATAAGCTGAAAACAATGGATTAAAATCCTGAATAAACATAAATGACACATAAAAAATTACTAATATTTTGATGTAATGGTATTTCCAATCTAACTCATTAGGAAACTAATCAACAAATATTTTATTTAGTAAGCAGTAATAATAGACTCAAACACGTTTGTTTAAACGATAGAACAACCTCAAATATATTTTATCCTTTTGATTATCTATCTAGTGGCAGCTTCGTATATTTTTGATAATTATTTTAGGAACATATACACTGAAGTGACAAAAGTCATGGGATAGCAATATGCAAATATACAGATGGCAGTAGTATCGCAGAGAAAAAATATAAATGCGCAGTTCATTTTCCAGAACTTTCATTTGTGTTCAAGTTATTCATGTGAACAGGTTTTTCGTGATTTATGGCGGCACGACGAGAATTAAAAGACTTTGAACGTGGAATGTTAGTTGGAGCTAGACGCCTGGGTCATTCCATTGCGGATATCGTTAGTGAATTCAACATTACGAGATCCACAGTATCAAGAGTGTGCCGAGAGTATGAAATTTCAGGTATCACATCCCATCATGAACAGCGCAGTGGGCGACCACCTGCACTTAACTGCCGAGACCACCGACGTCTGTGTAGAATGGTCAATGTTAATAGACACGCAACACTTCGTCAAATAACTGCAGGAATCAATGTGGGACGTACGAGGGACATGTCCGATAGGACTGTGTGGCGAAATTTGTCTTCCTTGGGCTATGACAGCAGAAGACCGACTCGAGTGCCTTTACTGACAGCACGACATCGCCTGCAGCGACTCTCCTCCCTAGACCAGTGGAAAACGGTGGCGTGGTCAGATGAGTCACGATTTCAGTTGTTACGAGCTGATGGTAGAGTTCGAGTGTGGCGCAGACCCCACGAAGCCATGGACCCAAACTGTCAGCAAGACACTGTTCAAGCTGGTGGTGGCTGCATAATGGTGTGGGCTGTTTTTACATGGCATGGACTCGGTCCTCTGGTGCAATTGAACCGATCATTGACTGGAAATGGTTATGTTCAGCTGCTTGCAGATCACTTGCAGCCATTCAAGGACTTCACGTACCCACACAACGATGGGACTTTTATGGATGACAATGCGCCACGTCACCGGGCCAGAACTGTTCGCGATTGGTTTGAAGAACATTCCGGACATTTCCAGCGCATGATCTGGCCACCTAGATCGCCCGATATGAATCCCATCGAGCATTTATGGGACATCATCGAAAGGTCCGTTCGTGCCCAAACTCCTGCACCATCCACACTTTCACAATTATGGACGTCTATACAGACAGCATGGCTCAATATTCCTGCAGAGGACTTCCAACGACTTGTGGACTCCATGACACGTCGAGTTGTTGCACTTTCGTCGGGCAAAAGGAGGACCGACACGATATTATGATCCATGACTTTTGTCACTTCAGTGTATAAAGAAATCTCAATTTACTATAAAGAAAACGAAAGAAATTTAGACATTGCTCCCTTCTTTCAGACAGTTATATTCTCGTAAATAAGGGTAGAAATTATGGATGATGCCAATTGTATATTAATAGAGAATTCTCATATATTATTTTTTGAGCAAATGAAACAGACTATGAGTAAATATTTTTACAATTACTATGAGCGAAAATCTTTGCCATGAAGCTTATGAAAAATTAATATTAAAATTACAGCCGCGGTGATTTTTTTAATTTGAAATAATCCATCTCAAGCCTTTAATGAACTTTAATAATTTAATTATTGCAATTAAAATCTAAAAGAAATAGAAATTTGAACTAATATATTCAGACAATTAGATTCCTATAAATAAGAGAAAAAGATAACGACAATTTAAGTATAATAAAAATAGCTTGCATTTTACTTTTTTTTTCCAAATAAATTAATTATTGTAAGCAATATTTTTTTCTCATTATAAAACTGAAATCTTTTTCACTAAACTAAAGCAAAAAAGGAATATTCAAATTGCTACTGTAATTAAAAACAGTCCAATTACTAAAGCGCACGATTAAATATTTTTTCAGTTTCTCACAAAAATCATTTTTTTCTTTGTTTTTTTAAATATATCTTTTAGCTGCTAACATGCGTTACTCGTTGCCCTTATACTAAAAAACAGTCCCTCCGTAACTTTTTCTAAACTCTCAGCTGTGTTATACTTTTTATTAAGCACAATATTATTAGTTGAATGAAATTTTCTTTTTACATTTCCAGTCTTTAAATAGCCAGCAAGAACTAATTCAATTAGTTCTGTGCTTTTGATTTTGGGAGTTGAACAGATAATTACTCACAGAAATTATTAATTCTCTGATTAAAACTTATTATTTCGTTGAAAGAGAAAAAATAATGCATTTTTTGGGGTGTAAACCGATAAAATGCTTCCATATTTTTTTTTTCTTTTTTTGAAAGCCTTTGTTGTTGTTGTTTATTACTGAAAAAATGACCTTCTAAAATAGCTTTAACAAGAAATTACTGGGCATCATGAAGGTTCTCACACGGAAAAATTTTTTCTAAAAATTTTACATTTGGTGGTAAATTTAATAAGACATTAAATTTAGATAAGCAATCTAATAATCTAGAAAAAATTTTAAGAATTAAATTAAATCACCTACAAAATTATTTGTTAAATTCAAATCACAATTGAATGGGATATTTTTTTTATTTTCATATAGATTTATTATAATACTTAAAACTGTATGAATACCCATAATCAAGATCGCTCCTCCCGCTATTTGACCTCCAGTAAAATTTTAGAACCATTGCCTCTTGAAAAAAGATTTGCTGATTTAAGTTTATTTTTGAACAAAGAAAGTCGCTACACTTATTATTTTCATGGCAATATTTTCTCTTCTTTTATTACAACAGTTCTTATGCTTAAGCCAGATTAAAACAACAGTCACTCCAGAAGATAAAACTTTATTTTTCAATTCAAATTGATTTAGACCTTCAAAATACGGCTACAAGCAATATCTACTATCACAGCTCACGATAATTCTTTCAATCACATTCTGTTGACTAATATATAGAAGTCATGACAACTTATCATAATTATGTTAAGAGAATTGACAAAATTGCAGAATCACTTGAAATCGAGGATGTTATACTTTGTGACCCTCAGTAAATATGAAAGCAATGTCTGCTGTTGTCAAACAATAATTGTAGCCCTCTACATGCCTATGACAGGAGAGTTTTGAAACAAAAATTAATATAAAGCCTTTTTCAATAAGTTGATTTTAAAATGTTTACATTGGGTAATTTTATAAGAAATAAATACTTAAAAAGATATACTGCTAAACGCTTGGGATATTATATATATATATATATATAATGATACTGGAGCCCCATTTATGCTTCATGTTTTATGCGTAGCTTTAATGTTTTGATTTTTTTTAGTTGAATAATAATTTTGTGATGAATCTGTTCGTAAATTTTGACATGGTTTTTCAACTAAACGAAAATTACTTTCAACTCCTAAAGTTTTTGACCGATAAAACATTTACGAATTTTTGACTTTTAAATGCAGTCTTAGTGACTACTGAATTCTTACTCAAAGAACGATTAAAAATCGTGCCCAATATCACTTTTAAATTATCTAAGATTTTTCTGATTTTTTTATAAAATCAATTTCACGTTTGAACGTCGAATAACAGAATAAATGTAAGTATTTTTATGACTTCAAAACTAAAAGTTAATTTAAAAAGATCGTATCAGTTTAATATAAAAGACCCAAAGCATTATAATTAAAATTTGTTTAATGAATAGTAAGAAGAATAAATATAGGAAAAAGAGCATCTTTTTAATCAATGATGAAATGAGCAAGATTCATTTCATTTAGATTTTAATTAGAATATTGCTTTATTTCAAGTGATAGACTTTTATTAAAACAGAATTTTCCTCATTGTAATTATAAAACTCCGTGGCTCAAAGTTTTATGAAAATTTTAATGAGAAAAATTTGCAAATGTTATCGTACAAAATGAAAACAATGACAGCGGATACATCATTTTCTATTTCTTTTAGCTTTAAAGATATATTAGTAGAAAATTCGTTGGTAACTAATGCATTGAACTATTTCATTTATGAAAAACTATACTCATGTTTTACTAATTTTGTACTGTTTATACTGCTATAATCCCTTTTTCTAATATAAATTTTAGGCGAGATATCAGAAAATTTGAGAAATGGACAGGACGAAATTCGAAATTATGTGAGGCAATCTAACACATGTTAAATTACTAAAAAATAGGAAGTTTAAAAATATTATACTACGGTCATCAAAAGATAGTTACATTTAGCATTTTACTGAAATTTTCAACAAGTTTTTATCTCCGTCTAAACAGTTCTTCATCACTAGGCTAGCAAGTAAATAAAAACTGCTTTACCTTAATCTGATCAGCTATGCTAATTACAGAATACAAGAAAATCGTGTATTTTGACTAATAAATATTAATATGAAAGGCACTTAGCTTAAGAAAATCTCATCATGAATTTTAAAAGATAAAAAATAATAATGAATTTTTTTAGCGCGAAAGTGGATTTGACACTTAGAATTCCAGCTTTCGAAACTGATATGACAGTTTTGAAACGTTTTATGAAAGAGAAAGAAAAACATTGCTTTGCTGATTATTCATTAGACTTAAATTATTCATGGCATTGGTTGTTATTAATTTCTGTCATAGGTGACAGATAATAAATATATTTTTGTTTTCGGTTGTTAAAGACTTTTAAAAGTTTTATCAAGAATTAAAAAAATAATACCCCGTGCTAATTACGTAATCCAGAGACAAAAAAAATCTTCAGTAATAAGGAAAAGATTTATTTTAATTATCGGTCTTAATTAATATGAATTATTTTCTCTTTCATCTTAGATAAGTCTGAATTTTGAATACGCTTATGGAGGAATAACGTACAGTATACAGAATAATTTGTAATGCCAAAACTTCGTGATTTCTTAATTTTCATAAAGAAAATCTGAAGAAAATCAATATAAATGTCTTTTATAAATAATTATCTACTTGGACGTTAAATGTTCTCTTAAACAGAAGATTTTTTAAAGTGAAAATAAGATATATCATTTATTCTAAATAAGCTATTAATGTATGCAACTAGTCCAATCTTAAAATTTATAAACGTTTTTTACCTTCCAGCGGGAGCACGTATGTGAGAGATACACTAGAGATGAATTTCGTTTTATAATTTTAGATCTAGTGGCACTGGGAACGCCTGTCGGCTATTTGTCGCCCTCCCTTTGACCTGCTTTCAGTTGCCATCGTAAGTTTGCGGCGTTAATAGGTCTCTGACGATCAGATATTTGAATTTTAGAGAAACGCGTGACCGTTCATGTAAGTTTTTTTCATATCTGATTTTGTATGATTTTACAAATAAATCCGTATTGTTTTAGTCTGGTGACAGCTGGAAAATGCACTTACGAAGGTAAATGTTGAAAAAAAGCCCCCGCAGCTCTAAAAAGTGAGCTAAAATTAAAGACGCTAAAGAGAAAACCTGAACTAGATATTGAAGATGTGAAAGATGCGACGTCAGACAAAAAACACTGCCAAAAAGAAAAGTGGACTAGAATCACGAGGTTCAGTTGTAAGATTTGACAGAAATTTATATGTTTGGAGCACACTAAACACATTTGCTCAAATTGCAAAGCTTCAATGAAATAACAATGAAACTATTTTTTTCCTTTTTTTGTCTAATTTTCAATTGCTTTTTCCTTTTTATACATAAATTCTGTATTTTTGCACTTATATTTTATATGCAAATTGTTCTGTCAAAATATCGACAATTTCATTTATATTATTTTTAAATCAATTCAGTTAACCTGTGGTCATTTTATATTGTGATTGCAATCTATGTTTATATTGTTTATGCTCCTTTTTAAGCGAAAAATGTTTAAAGTGATTGCAGTTATTAATCCTAAGCTATTTGCAATATAATTTGAATAGTTACGCTATTGAAAATTTACCATTTACTACATCGTATGTGGGAAATCTGCGTGACCTTTCATGTTCGCATGACGGCGGCGCCGCTGGAAGGTTAAAATTATAAAAGGGCACACGCACCATAAAAAAACCATGCGATTTTTTAAATTTTTTTCCATCTGTTTTTTGTTTTTGTTTTTTTAGAATGTTTAACATCAATATGAATGCATGTATGTTTTTTTTAATTTCATCTAAGAAATAAAATGATATCTAAATATTTTTTTATTTTTGCTACAGATAAAATAGTTATTTCAAAACATAGAAACCAACTTTTAATCTTTTTTTTTGGGGGGGGGGTCTTTCAATAGAAAACAAAAACTTCTCTTCTAAATATTGTTTGGCAACAATACTGAACAAAAAATGACAACGATTTCATTCCAATTTTAATGCTATTGACTTTTCCATTTATTTTAAGATAAAAAAAGTAATAATGA
Organism: Argiope trifasciata; assembly: GCA_026543055.1. Taxonomy (NCBI): domain Eukaryota; kingdom Metazoa; phylum Arthropoda; class Arachnida; order Araneae; family Araneidae; genus Argiope; species Argiope trifasciata. The sequence continues at coordinate 8,728,667 of JAPMOQ010023642.1, read as the reverse complement.
CAGCTCAAGAACTGAGAAAACATCTTTTGGTAAAAAAATTCGTCACATTTTTTATAAAAATCCTCAGCTGATTTTTTAAAGCTATTTTGCTATATTGATGCTATCATTGATTTATAAAAGCTAAATTACTGCCATTTAAAATTTTTGAAACCTATTTTACTGACATGTAAAAGTTATTTCTTCTTGAAAAGTTGTTTTGCTAATATTTAAATGATATTTATTTTTTGAAACGCTATTTTACTAATATTTAAAAGATATTTATTTTTTGAAAAGCTATTTTACTGATATTCAAAAGGTCTTACGCTTAGTAATGAAACGCAGTGATTCATATAGAGTAAAAAATTTTGAATTAAAATTGTCTGGACTTAATCATATTTAAATAAAAGAAATTTCAGAACTTATTTAGAATTTTATCGATAAGAATATTTCTCATTGATCTACAAAATTATGAACTAGGAAAAAATATCACTCAGGCAAGAAAGTTAATATTTTCTTATTTAATTGCAAAAGCTTTACAGTATTTTATAAGCTTAAACTAAACAACTAATTTCAAGTAGAGACCATTTACCATTTTATATCTCTCTGGCTGAAAGCATTTTTGAGTTACCGCATTCGTATACAGATAGACTGACAGACTTAATTCCTAAAAAGTTTTATTACTATTTATTCATTCCGGGGGGGGGGGGGCTGAAATGTGGAAATTTGATAAAATCTTGGATTTTTAGACAATTGCAATAATGTTACGAATTTGTTATGTTGCTTCTCAGTGGAGTTACGGTCATCATAAAGAAAACTGTTTTACAGAGTGCTGTGTTGGATACTGATGCTCGATGAATCATCTCCAGCCTCAGTTACAAACTTCCCAGTCATTTGATTATTTGGCAATCATTTCACGATTTGTCGACAAAATTGATGATTCCAGAATTTGCAGGAATTTTGCCCATAGTTACATTAGAACAGAAGTTTTTACGAACTTTCAAGATCCTTATGTGCCCTATTATGAAAACTATAAAAAGTCGAAATACAGAGTTGAAGACGGTCGAATATTGAGGCAGAAGTGAATTGTGTGTGTTACGTATATGAAAAAATAAAAATCGCTGGCAAAATCACTGACGGTAGAGATTTTGAATATTGTCGAAGTGAAAAAGAGTCGATACTTAGAAAGGAAAAGGAAAGGAAATACAAGGAAAAGGGATTATATAAATTTTCATAAATTTTCAAATGATAAATAATGCGCAGATATTTGTAAATTATATACAACTTGAAGCTCGCGGAAAATATTTTAATAAGGATTATTAAAGTCCCTTGGCCCATGTGCAACATTTTCAATGTGCTGAACTTCCTTAGATATTACAACACTGATTTTCTATATATATATTATTCTTTTTGCAAAATTTATGTTCCCTAAAAGTTCTTAATCTACAGTCTAATTTCATCCCTTTTTAGTTTCAGCTCTTTCGCTTCATTAGTTAACTTCTTTCTAAGACACAGTTTTAAATGCAAGTTGTTCAAAATAATTACCTCTGTAAAAGCTTTTAAATAGTAAAATAAGATTCGGACTAATTTTTAACAATTACATGAATATATATTCTTGTCACAAACTTATAATATTACTATAACTATGACGATTTATTGCATATTTTATCATTGGTCCCGTATTGAACTATCCTATTTTTCCAAAAATATGAAAGCAAGATATGCACAGCCAAATTTAGCAACTAACATAGGTGGTTAAACCTTTGACTCAAAGTAAATATTGAAGTGATAAAAATTCAAATAACACGGATTCTTAAATTCTTAGAAGTCTTCTTCGAATATTAGGCCGAATTTCAGCAATAATTTCTAACTGGAAGGCCGTTTTGTTAGAATCGCAATGTGTGCAATAGTAGCCTTCCATATCACACTGAAGAGAATTCAAACATTCAGGGATATTAAATCTACATAATATCAACTGAAGTTGTGGGCTGAAAGAAAATGAAAAAGAGGGAGGACCATCACTACAATCCTTTCCTGTGATATAAGTTTGAATATATTCTATTCGCCTGGTGTTTTCAATTTCTTGGCTTACGGGTGAATACTATTTTCTGTAAGTCTACTCACGGATGAGAAATCATTATATGCGAAAAATAGGAACTTCTTGAATGAAGTTCAGAGTAAAAATAAAATTTATGCTGTTTAGTAGTTGTGACTATAGAAGTTGAACTGAGTAACAAATCTTGAATGAAATTCATTTACTAGGGAATATTTAATTATAGTGATCCGAAATATCATTACTCTTTATTGAATAATTAGGTTAATGAAATAGATCTGCCTTCATAGATCATTATAAAATTATAGTAAAATCTAAGATTGTATAATATGAAATAATTTATGATTAGAAAATACAAATCTTTCAAAGAGCTTTAGTTTTAGTTATGTTAACGTCCCTTTTTTAAAGTAACATTAGCCAATTTGGGACAGACCTCATAATTTTGAGCCCCGGTTATATGACGAGAACGATACCAGAGCTGGCATTCCCTCTCCAAACTTCCGTACCACACCTGATGGAAGGGTTTTTGCCCCGACGGCACCAGACCCGCTTACACTACAGTCTTCTGTGGAATCGAATCTCGAACCTGAAACCCTACTGACCCAAAGCCAAGAATATTCCAGGGAGTAAAGAGTTAGAATTTAATTTTGTGAGCTATTTAAGGAGGAAATCTTAAATTTTTTTTATTCTTTTCACTTAGCAAATTATCGAACTCTGCGTAATATCGGTTAATTTTATTCAACAAATAACCAAGTTGGTAATGACAAAATCTATAAAAAGCCTATAGTAGTTTACAAAAAGCAAGAACTTTATTTAGATTATATTATTGCTCCATCCATCATATTTAGATTATATTAATGAGAAAAAAGTTTTTTTCAATAACAACGACTATTACTGCTTGGAATACGTTATTTAATATTAAAGTTGCTTTGAATACTATATTGTTTTGCCATTGTTTCTTGAACACTACTCGGTTCTTGGAATTTATGGAGAATTCCTGAGCGAAAGAAACTTCTTAAGATCTGAAGATCTGAATATAAAACTCTAAATTTAGACATTGAATCTATGCTTCTTTGAGGGTTTCACGAGAAGGTTAGTTATGTTCGTGATTCCTCTAAAGGCAAAGCAATGATAATTTGGGCGTATTGGCCTGTTCTCGATCATGCGTCATACTTCTTGTAGCAGGGATTTTCGTACGGATAGATGGCTATTTTGAAATTGATCTTAATCTTCATATTGCTATTAGCTGCGATTTGTTAATCAGATGAGTATATTACTAAGGTTTAGGGACTAGATTATTCTTTCAAGTTATTTTCTTCGAATATAATCATAGTGACTTAAGTTCGAAGCTTATTAACAAAGAAAATAGTGTTTGTAGCCTAGAATAACGATTTTTTTTTCATATGGGGCTTGCCATTCCATATGTTATTAACAATCGTTAAAAGATATCTCCATTAATAGCGTACAATCTTTTTTAAAAATAAAAAAAGTTAATTTAAGTATCATTTGGTAATCTTAAATCAAGAATCGATTTTTTGCAATTTCGGTAGTGTAATTTTCAACCGGCAGTATATTATCAATACCACTCTAGGTATTTGTGTAATAAAAGAAGCAAGAATTTTGGAAAACTTCCTGAAAAGAACACTATTAAGATTCAACCAATCACAATAAAATAAGTAATAAGAAGTATTGTTTCCAAATTTTATGCATTATTCATATCAGGTTTTTTTAAGTTAAAGAAAAAAAGTCAGTTGTTCTATATCTACTTAATTTTGACTCAATTTAATTTTTAATATATGTTTGATTTTTACACTGCCTGCATAATACGTAACAATATTTGAATCCGTCTAAGAAATTATTTTTATTATTATAAACGTTTTAAAATGTTGCTTTATTTCTTCATATCGCAGCAACATCACTTCTTTCTAAAAATTAGAAAATGTGAAATAATAACAAAGAATTCCTTTTGAAAGATCATATTAATTCTATTTAAACTTTTGATGTATTTTTTGCGTGCAATGAATGTAATCTACGAGATTATTAGGGGCATTTGAAACTTTATACCAAAAAGAGAAGTTTCTAAATATATTTGTATTTTTTTTACTGTAGGAGATAAAAATTTTTTAGCTAAAACTATTTGAAACGAAACTCTAGAAGTCACTTAAAATATTAACGCATCAGACTAAATTTGGAGGTGAATTAAAAAAATGATGCATACAATTTTTTACAGTACCAAATGGTAAAAATAATCTTAAAAGGACACAACCAGAAGAATATTTATATATATTAAAAAGGGTTTTTGTGCTATAAGTACCGTTCCAACGTTATTTATCGTTTCTTGCTACGGAGAACAGATTCTAATAAACTCTGGTGTAGCCATAAAAAAATTTTGAATTTTTATCATTGTAACCGTAACTGTTATAGTTTTGCAATTATCTTACATATGATTCTAGAAAGCATACCTTAAAATATCTTGAACCAAAATTTTATCCCGTTCCTACGATTGTACTTTGATAATTACGGTCTCATATACAGAGATATTTTTATAACCACCCGGTATTATGTTTGCAATGATCTTTCTTAGTAAAAAAATAAGGGTAATAAGGGTAAATATAATTAATCCCAAACATCAATTTTTAAAATATTGAAAATAAACTTCTGATTAAAATCGATATGCAGTTTTATTTCCACTTTTAATTTGCAAGCCACAGAATAATATAATGTAAATACAAAGCTAATTTTAGCTACTACAAAGCTAATTTTCAGTGTTTCTGTATAAACATTCCAAACTTCAAACATTTACTCTGATTCACGCTTCCTATTAAAGCATAACTTATAAAAAAATTCCAAACATCTATTTAAAGGCAAATAACTATTCAATTAAGTGATACTAGAATAAAACTATTTTCAACATCAGTTGTGGAAAACTATCTGCTATTCAACCGGAAATGTTTCTACAGCTTTACTAAAATAACCATTGAAAACAGATCATTCTTAACTACTATAAATGAATACGGAGAATTAAAATCGTTTCCGCAAATTTTGGGGATGAACACATTTTATTCCTGAAATGGTAAAATAATGGTAAACATTATTCTTGTAATAGTAAAATAGATTACAAGACTTATAAATATTTGCCTGATAGATTTTTACTGATGCATTTATTTTAATGCTGTTTTATTGTCTTGAAGTACTCAGTGTGTTACGCTGATTAACAGAATGAGGCGTAAAGAAGTTTTAATCCTAAATATTTAAGAGCTATTATTAGTATTCTTGCTACAATTGAAGGACTTAAAAAAAACTCATATATCTGTACTAAAAGGAATAGAGTAAAAGGAATTGAGCTTTTGAAGTAGAATGTCAAAGCCTCAATTTTTCAACAACAATATAATGATCTTTTGTAGCTTCTTGTTCAAGCACTTGCAGTTTTTTAAAAAAGAATTGTGCTATTTGTGCTAGAAAAGTTTTTGTGCTATTTCTTTCTAAACTGTATTAATGTTATTTGAGTATAAGCATTTCAGTAATGCAAAAGCTTATAAAAATGAAATGTTTCTCAAAACTGATGAGCTGCTTCATTGAAACTTTGCAATGTAATTTCTGAAAAATAGTTCTAAAGCTACGAATGGTACTAAAGTTTAATTTCAGACAGAATGTTTGCCACCGATTTCACTCATTTGTAAGCAAATCAGACCTCAATTATGTTACAAATTATAATACTCCATTATGTTCCACTGATATTTTTTAAATGAATTTGATAAAACTTTATAGCTAATAATTCAGATTTTTTTCATGCCTTTATTTTATTAGTTAATATGTTTATATTTATTTATAATCAGATTTTTTTATTAAACGCAATTCATTCTGTTTCATTTCGTCTAATAGCAAGAACTTTGATTTGTACTGAAGAAGGTTTTGAATCTTGGTATGAAAAATACAATTTAAGTAATAAAATATTTTAATACTTTGTCGGTCAAAAAGAATAATATTGAATTTTTATGCAAACATATATTTCAGTATAAGCATAATAGAACTAATTTTGCTTTTTGTGGAAAGATTTGATGTTGATGTTAGGAATTCTTAGAAATAAATCTCACATAAAAACAATGGACTGCGCGTAGTTAACATTCGATTCATAATTAAGCAATTAATATAATGTTTCTAGAAGGTAAAAGTACATTAAATAAATTTTTTGCACACAATTTTTTAGCTTTCAAGTTATTTCTTTCTCTATGATATTTTTATTTTAACATATTTTACAAAGTATTTTTTTATGTTTCATGTAATAAATATAAGTATTTTTAAGTAATTTCTAAGCATTTACATATTCATCTACTGAATGATTTATTCATGCATGAAAATATATGCAACTAAATGATAATGGGCATTATTTTCCCCCATGTTGTATTATTTAATAAATTATAACTATCCTTTTAGAGCAGGAAAAAAAATCAAGCGAGATGCCGGTTTGCTTTTTAATTTACCTTACTTAGTAATTTGCAATAGGGCAAAAGCTTGTAAATTGAATTGATCTGTACTGAAAAGACGATGGAAAATATCGAATTTCTCACTAATGCAAAAGTAAGTTTTTGCTATATGCACAGTAATGGTATAAGTCTTAATTAAAAACTATACCCTTGGGAGAGCTGCATGACAACAAAGAATTACCAGTCCATGGAAGACAAAAGACCCCTTTGGAAAACGCAAGGGCAAGAATTACCTGATTTTTTTTCTAAAATATTATTATAATAAATGTTCTTTTCATATATTTGATCTTTAAATTATTATCTAATTGTTATATTTTCCAACTTGAAAAATCAAATTATTGCAGTAAATTTAATTCTTTTCAAGTGCAATTTTCTATTAACTACGATGTTTTTAAGAGTGTTACGAAAACTAATTTAAAATGTATATGTTTTAATTCAATCTTAAATTAATTTTAAAAATAAACAAGTTAGGAAAATTAAAATACTTTTACTTTATTTTTGAAGTTGAAATAGTTGTACATCGATTTTGGAGAAACTAACTCTTTGCAGGCAATTTAGTTGAGAACTGTAAAAAGTGCCCAACATTAACGATATTTTTAACAGATGTTATGAGAATTAATCATATTTAAATACAATTATTAATACTTCAGAGATGAATTTACGAATGTTAATAAATTTATTTCTCGAAAGTGTTTTATTAAAATTATCCCCTTTATTATCATGTGAGAAAATGATGTTTTGATTTGAGGTTTTTGATACCCCAAATTGACTAAGTTACAAATTGGAGAGACTAAAAAAGGATGAGGGCACGATATTGTTTTGGCTTTAAGTTTTTTGAAGCCTCAAAATGCGTATGAAACAAGTTGGAGATTTATCATTTTTGAGGCCTCAATTTTTCGCTTTTAAGATTATTAGAAAAGATTGCAGAAGGTTTTCAATTTAACGATTTATCGCCAACTAAAGTTGCAAATTGATTTCCAAATTATTCATTCTTTAAATTCTTACGAATTGTCTTAATTTAAAACATTAACCAGTTTAAACTGGTTTGACGAAGAGATCACGAGACAATCAGGTTACGCATGAGTCGATATTTAAAAAAAACAATGCTTTTTTTTTCCCATCTCAAAATCGGTCGATCACCGAAACTGTTTGTCAGCTAGAAAAATTGAAAATGAAAGTTTAAAAAAATTATTATTATTATATATAATAGTTTCAAACAGATTTAAACTGGTTAATTCCTTAAATTAATTAAGAATGAATAATGTTCTTACGTGATAACTTCAAATTTGCGATAGCAGATTTCATTTTTTTCCTTTATATAATTGTTACGTCAGAGAAGATTTCAATATTTTCGTAAACAATTGCTGGTTTTCATTAGTAATCAATTTTTCTCAATAATTATTTATAAAAGAATAAACATTTCTTATGCATTGCTATTCAACAATCTTTTATCACATTTATTATGTTATTCATTCAACATATTTTTATTTATTTATTATTTCATTTATCAAATTGACACTTGATAAAGTACTTTCTTTTCATCCTATGCTTTTGTTTCCATGAATAGTGATAGCATCGTTAATTAACGATGCTCTCATTCGTTGTTTGTGTTCTAGAAAACGATTTCTTTGCTTGTTTGCGAAATCAAGGATCAAAGGTTTTTTCTATCATATTATACTAACAAGAGCGTACATTTTATTAATATAAAAATCTTTGATCCTTTTACTTAAATAAATTTTGCTGTAGTAAAATTTTGCAAATTTGAAAAGAATTTTTTTAAGATACAATCTTTTATTTTTCGATTTTGTTTTATTCGAGATTTGCTTTCAGAGCTTTTTTATGAAGTTATTAAAGAATAGAATTTAATTCAAATTCCACACCGCAATGCAGACAGTCAGTTTTTAAATAAAGTAGGATACGTTTTGGATAACTAATATTATTCGATTTCAATTAAAAACTTTAAAATATGCATCTATATAGAGTTTTACGAGGATTCCGAGACTAATAATTATTAGAAATATGGCAGATTCATATCCGTTAAGTAAAAGATTCTGAAAGACCTATAAGAGGAATTTTCTTGGGTTTCTTTGAAACTTCTTTTATTAGTTTATATGAGTTTTATAATTCATTATTTGTACCAGGTAGAAGAGTAGTGTTTGATTGGGAAAATAATAATATAGAATAAATTTCTTAACGAATCATAGAATAAATTTCTTCTTCGTTATTATGAAAATTTGTTAGTAAAATTCTAAATATAATTTTAATATCCAGAAATGTCAATTTTAGAGAAAGAACTTTTAATTTTTCTTTTAGAAATCTGCTTTATGTGACTAATTTTATATTTCATAATATCATTGATCCTGGCATGACGTTAAATAAGGAACTAATTTTTTTAAAAATCAATAGTTTATTTTTTCTCAGATTAATTTGCACACTTCAAAAAATATTGCTTAAAATGCGATTGTCTAGTGTTATCAAATCACCATATTCATAACTTAATTGTCTGATAAATTTGATAAAAAAAATTGACGAATTTATATAATTTTGATATAAGCGAAGGTATAAGTAAACTTGTTGAGTTCCTGAATTATGGTTTTCAGATATTCCCAAATAAACAAACGGTTTACTTTTGTACGTATTTAGTGCAGAATTTTGTACAGATCAACAAATTTAAAGAAAAGATTACATTCAAATTATGTACAAATTTTTGTACAAAAATTTTGTTATATTTTTGAATTATCTTCAGACACACCAGTACAGATTTTCCCTAGCTCCCCATTGAAATATTTTATTAAAAATTTGAACAGTGTTTATAATTATTGGTAGTATATAATTTTGACCCCATATCAGTTTCAGATATCTTGCTTTACATTATATAGTTTCTACAAATTTCTACTCAGTTATAGCGTTCCACAAAGAAAATTTTAGAATAATTTTCTGACTCGGTGAGGTGTAAAGCTTAGAAATTCGTCAAATTCTTGAGATCAAATATTTTGATGATTAAAATCCCTTTCGCTTTATATATTTTCTCGTAAAATACAATAAATGTTTAGAAGTAAATTTTCGTTAAACAAAAATTGTTTCTCAACACATAAGAAAATATGATGGCATTACAAGCAAACAGACCTAACTTTATGTTATTTTCCGATCTGAATACATAAGCAAGAGTTCTTTAAAAAGAAGATTTTCTTTGCACCATTTGATTTATGATAAAATGGGCGTCGAATTGCGGTAGAACCATCGAGGCCTCAACTTTAAGCAAAGTAGTAAAAATAAGTTAATGACAGGAAAGCAAAGACAGTAAAATTGTTATAAAGAACGGATTTTTTTAGAAAAATAAACATTTTTAGATTTATTCTCTGTATATAATCTAATAGCATTCTTTATTACTAATAAACCATATTTCAGCTCAGTTAAAAAAAAAAATAAGGGTTTTATCTAAATTTATAGAAGTAATTATGTAAAAAATTATTCTAAATGCTTGCATTTTATTCTTTTAATATTAGTAAATATTATTGATTATTAAATATTTCTTTCTGATATAAATTAGAGTGGTATTATTAAAATATCGCCTTTATGAAGCATAAATTGCCATGTAAAGTTTTCAGTGGTATCAAAACAAAGGATTCCAGGGTAACGTTATTAGAGTACTCCCGATACTATTAGTATAAACATCGATATATTACCTGAGAATGCTATATTTCTATGTATATCACAAAATCCAAACAGCTTTATGAATATATAGCTGATACAGTGATTTGAAATACTAGAATTATTTTTAGGATAAGAAAAACAAATAAAAGCTGCTATTCAGAAGAATTTTCCAAGAATTTTGCGTCAAACGTATTCAGAAGTCAACCATTTTAATAAACACAATGGTTCTTCCTTACAGTTTCATATTATATTAACTTTCTACCCTAAGGTCTATAGTTGCACGATTTCAATGAAATATTTTAATATGGCTTATTTTCAGGACCAACCAATATGATGCTTTTGGAAGAATAATATTATCTATAATATCTTAAAATATAACTTGTTTTGTAGTTAGCTGAACAAGTTCCACCCAAAATACCTTGCTGAAGTTCAACAATATTCATTTATATAAAAAAATTTCTTATAATGCATTTCTTGTATATATTACTAAATCGCACGATATATAAATTTCTAACTAAATATAGTTTCCTAATATAATAAATATCCTTGCAGAAGAAACTCGAATTTAAATTTTTAAGTTGATCATTAAAATAAAAAAACACATGTCACTCAAGAAAATATTTACGAAATTAAATGACACTTTTTAAATTGAAAATACATCCGTTATGATAGCTATTCTTTATAAATATTACTACAACACGTGACATTGAAACTGCCAACCAACATGACTTGTCTCGAAAAAATATATTCTCTGCCTCAAGTAACTAGAACTGCTGCATTTTGTGTGTGGCGGTAAATATTTACAGAATTTGCGCAAGCCACTCAAAATGCGTTCATAAAATTCAACGATACAGCTTTATACAGAATACTTCCCTATTAATATTTTTCCAAATAAATGCTACAATAGAATGTGAAATCGCCATTTTAAACTAAAGTAGAATTTCTCAGAAATTTTATTTATTGCCAAAGGTAACTCGAAACCTAACAAATTTATTTAGAGGAATATCGATACAAGAAACATAACTGTCTCTGAAAATATTTTCAATTTCTTATCCAGATTTCTGATTTGATTGTTCTTATACCCTACAGTTGTTTGGTATATCCCCGCTTGAAAACTAAACTGAAAGCCTTAATGAAATCCGCTGTGTGGTATATAGTTTAAATACAACAAAAAAACAGATTGTGATGCATGAAATGTAATTTACGCATATTCCCTCTTTAAATAAAATCAACATTGTTTGCGGAAATATTCTAGTTCTTTGTTATCAAGGTTTTCTTATCTTCACAATATTGATTTCTTTCTGTTTCGACCTCCAGCAATCACATGAACCGACGCAGGAAATCTGATTTTAAGAACCTTTTCGGTCCGGATGCAAGAAGCGGATCCAGGGCTTATTAAGTGAATTACCAATACGTTTGATTTATTTTATCGAACCTATTTCAAATGTACCGCATATCTTTAAGTACGAACATTCAAGTTCGCTTTATTTTGTTTGTAATGTTCATACGAAATTAATATTGCACCAGAAAGGAATAAAAAATATTTAACTTGCATTACATAGCGGTTGGAAAAGCGGAATATGATTTAATTTTTAGAGAAACGCGACGATTTATTCGAAATCGAACAGAAGTAACTGTTTTCGCAAATTCGCTTTTTTCGCGTGCCCGATATTCAGTGAATATCTTCTTTGAAGCCAAGAATCTGGGAATATATGCAGAATATGTTTTTATAATTGGCTTCAATCTTCCACACTGAAAATATTTTATATTTAAAGAAAGGTGCATTTTATTATTAACTTACTGAAAATTCGTATCTCATATTTAGTTGCGAGGAATTCCATAGAAAAAAATTATGCTTCATTAAGTCAGATATAATGAAAAAAAACTGAAATAAAATAAAATGTGAATTATGTGATACGGTATGTAAGCTTTTTTATATGTTAGAATTTATTTTAAAATAATTATTAAATAGACAAATGTTTATTAACCATTACATTCAACGATTTTCTGATACGAATCTGGATATATTTTATTTTTAATGAGTTATACTTCTTAATACATATTTATTTTTAGCACTTTCAACGCAACCGACGAGATATCTCGTCTTTCAGATACTTCCAATTAAACTGGAAAATTTATAGATTAAATTAATACCATAAAAAAGGCTTTTTTATCTCAACAAATACATTGCTAAGTAAATTGTACGAAGTTAAATTGTGCGAATTTTAATTTAAAACGAGTGAAAAGGATAAAATAAACGAATAAAGGATAAATATACGAATTCATGTAAAAAGTAAATTGCAAATATAAATAACAGATAAAGGTAAAAATGTAAGAGAAAAATACACTAAATGAAATAATGAAACTAATAAATAAACTAATAATCAATAAATAATAATGAAATAATGAATAAATAAACTAATAATAATGAATAAATTAATTAATAGTGAAAAAACGTTAATAAAATTATGCATAATATGGTTTATGGTAAATAGTATAAAATAAAAATAGAAAAGTTAAAATAGTTATACCTGAAAGAAGTAGCAGTAAATAGTAATAAGTAAAAAATAAAGATAAAAATCCCATCAAGAAAATATCAGTTGCTTGTTTATCGTAATACAATCACTTCTGGAAACAAATTGGAGTTAAATTTAAAATATCGTTTATCAGTTCTTTTCTTGAAGAAATTTAACTTGTTGACAATAAATATTCCACAAACTTCTACCCCCCAAAAAATCACCCTCATTAAATTTAAGTTAATAAATATGTACATTGCTCATATCTTATTATCAATAAAACTTTGGCTTTCTTACAAAATGAATACATTGTACGCAGATTTGGAAACGTAATGACAAATGAAACCAATTTTTAGTCATGATTTCGGTTATATTATAAATAAAAATAATTGTTTAATCAAACATTTTATAAACATACGCAAAAAAATCATTTATGTTTTATTTTAATATGAATCGTTAAACGCTTTTATCAAAGCTTAATAACTTTGAATATTTAAAAAAAGATTTTAATAAAATTTCAGAGATTTATTTTCAAGAGAATAATATGTAAAATCTTCTACTTGTTATTTTTAAGAATCGAAAACAATTTCAAATTTCTTTCGTCGAATTAATATGAATAAAACTACAGATATTCCATTTGCTAGAATTCAAAATAGATCATTATGATAAAAATAGTTTGGAAGCGCATGATAAATAAATTTGTGGAAGTTGTATTAATTAAATCAGTCAAATCAATTTATATTACTTAAATGAAATACAGTTTTTTAAAAAAAATAATCTTTTTTAAAGGCATTCATTAATTTTCTTAAGAAAAACCTTAAAATTTTAATTGAAAATTTAAATCTGATACAGGGTGTATGCTTTTTCTTTTTAATTATGTTTGAAACATTTTGATTCTCGTAAGTAATTGGAAAAATTTTATTCGTTTAAATTTATTTCGTGTGAGAAAAGCTGTGCTTATAAAATAAAATCAATATAGATGTGTATTATGGGCTATTTTAAATATGCAAAATATTGCCAAATATAAAAATAAATATTAATAAATTGCTTATTTTCCAAAAATAAATGATTTACTGAAAATTGTCGCTGTTTCGCATTTATATGCGAATTAACAGAGTGAAAATTACATGTTTAATGGAAAGATTTTAAATTCTTATTTTAAAATTTATTTTGCTTTATAAAGCAATAAAATTTATCTAGTAATAAAAATGATTCTACTCATCAGATGTATAATTTTTGTTAGACAAACGTATCTCCCAAATAAAAACTATTGAAAATAATTAATTATATATTTGTTTAATTGTAAAATTTAATATTTTAATTATCAATGCATTTTTATCCTAAAAATGGTTTATCTATTATTTTGAAGTATCAAAAAATTATACATTCCTTCCTTATTATTGAATGATTGATTTGATTATTTTATTTCACTATTTTATCCATAATTTTTTGCCCTTTGATAATAAAGGGCAAAAAATTATCAAGTATTGTGACTTGATAATTATTACCAAGTCACAATTCCCATAAAAATCATTTCAATACTCACGAAGTTTGAAACAAGACCTAAGACAAGGCATTTTTAAATCATATTATCACAGAAAAAAAATAATTTAATTTGTAATTAACCATTCTATGTATAAATAAAAAGTAACATTTTAAAATACAATTTCAAGTAATGAATACTAAAAACTGCCGAGCGTAAAATTTTAGTAGGGGGCTTTTTACACATATAAAATTGCACAAACTTAATATTTCCTATGACAATGCCATTTTTTGATGACTGAATAGATTTCCCGTTTGGTAAATACTCGGCGAACAAATTTTAGCTGACATACCATTATTACATTGGGAGATATTTGACATTTTCTGTTAGGGGCTTGTTTCCATATTTAGCTATGTAAAATTTAGATACTCTCTGGACATCGATTATAGTTTTTTTTTCATACTTTTAAAGCATATTTAAAGCTTTAATCCACATGGCAAAATCGTTTTATGTAAGATATATAGAGTTATAATAGGATATATGAAGAATAATTTTAGAATAATTTTCATTTCTTCAAGAAGTTTTGTTTAAATTGCACCTAAGACTGCTTCTCCATTACACAGAAAAGACCAAACTGGATGTAGTGTGCTATGTAAGTAAAAGACAATTAATAAATATATATTAAAATATCATTTTAAATAAATTAATTTTTATACTCAAACTGACATATCTAACCGATTTAAAAAGTTGAAAAGGATTTTTAATCTTTTGCACTTTATTTCTATATTTTATTTATCAACACATATTTTCATCACTGCTTGTCATTCATGAAAAGACATGAAATGATGCACCGCTGTATTTTACAACCATGCAAAAATAATAGTACATTGCTTTCACAGATAAACGTAAATCAGTTTATTTTCCGTGCACTATAGGCAACTCCATATTTTATGAAAGTCATTTTTTGTATGTTTGTAATCAAAACATTTTTTTTCCATATCACTCAAAATATTGAAGTGTTGAAGGTTAAAAAGATCACAAAATATAAGCCTCATCAATAATGTCAAATTACCGAACTCTCACTAGAAGGTCTTATTTGAATTTTATGCTGATCTTTTATTTAAAACTCGACAATTCATTTCTCTATAAAAACTCCTTTTTTCCTTATTTTTGATATAGGAATTCACCAATGAAATTCCTTACTAATTCACAATAATCTAACAACTAACAGAGAGCCTTTTCTTTTCAATAAAAATCAAGCGAGAATCAAGTAAAATCTAATTTTGACGAATTAAGAACATCCTATAATAAAACAAAACGTGTCTCTTTTTGGTAAAGATTTTCCATGGAAACAATTAATCATCTGAAATTGATATATGAAGTTGCCACAGGGACCTTTGTACTTGACTGAATGAATTAAAGAAATGTAGCAGAGGATCAGTAATTTATAAGAATAAAGATTAAAAAATTTATTCTGTGTGATTTTTTACGGGAATAAGAAATTTCACAATTATTGAAAGGCAAGAATATTTATATTATAACAAAATTTGAAAATTCTGTGTGAATTCCGCAAACTAGAACTAAATTAGTCTCCTATTTTTAAATTACAAGTAAGGCTGGAAATATTACATCACATATTTGTGAATATGTTATTGTTAAAAAAGAGAAACACCTTTCTAAAACTCGTTAAAAACAGCAAAACTTAAAATTCATTTGAACTGAGTACACATAAAAAAGCAAATTTTTTCGAAAATATTCATTTTTATGGGATTGTTTCAATAAATATTATAAAACATATTTTCGCAAATGCGTGGCCGAATATAAACTTTTGAAATTATCAATTTATTTCACCACGGTAGGCATAATTTTCACACAAAGAATTAGCAATGCGTCAGTCTACATCGCGTGATCAGAGCTAAAGCCACGGTAATTTTTTCTTACAGTGATTTTAATATGACAGGGATTTCTTTGAGACGTGTCGATTCAGAAAAGGGAATCTTAGGTATCTGTGAAAGAATATTGTAATCATTAAATATTTTTATCCCTTCTCTCAGAGCGTAAGAACATGCTGAATTCAACGGTTTTATAGAGAGCACATAGAATTAAATAAACCGTTAACTGGATCAGGAAATAAGAGACATTTTTTAATGAAGTTTAAGATTAAATTTAAGAAATTAAGAATTAATTTAGATTTAATAATATCATTTGTATTATATGTAACGAAATACATAGTCGATGGTTTTATCTAAATTCTGAAATAGCAGCGTATTTTTTTATGACAATGCACTTTCAGGAAAAAAATATTCTAACAAAATAAGAGCTATCATAAAATGGGGCGTAGTCCTTTGCGAGTCATCACATCTAACGTAATGCGAAGTTCATCTCAATCAGAGCATACAAATGACGTCTCCTTCATTATAAATCGATAGTTATATATGCAAATTTTGCTTCAAAAACTAATTTTAAAAAGCAATTGTTATAATTTTCATCATTAATTTAAATTATATATAAACGTTTTAAATATTCTTTTATTAGTGCAATAGGAGGTAAGAAATAACATGCTTTATAAAAATTTAACTCATATTTTAAAAGTAAAACATAGTAAGAAATTTATTATCAAATTCAAAGTCAAAATTTATTATAAGTATGATTAAATTTCCATCTTATTTAGAATATTTCTATCAGCATAAAACGCATTTGAAAAAAAAATTAAATAGAAAATTAAGATTATTAAACAATAAGAATTAAAATAAGGTATCTTAGAATAAAAGAGCTAACGATGAAAAAACGAATAATCGCTCTTCCAGTAGAATATTAAAATACATTATATATGAATTAAAATATTTATTCATAAAAAACGTAGAATAACAAAAAACTATTTTCTTCGTAATAAAATTTTTATGTTTAGTTTTTGTAACAAATAAAATATAGTTTCTGTGAAATAAAGATCGGCCACTGATTTGGTATATCAATTTGGGAGTGAATAGAAAAAAAAATCAAAAACCTTTTTTTTTAAGTGAATTAAAAATGATTTTTTTAATTATATTTCTGGGATTTGAAACAAAAATTATAAATGAATGAAATATTTAAAACAAAAGGAAAAGACTCAGTTATAAAACTTCAATAGATATTATAAGAAACAAAATATTACAAATTTTGTTGCATAAAGATTAGAATAGAGAATATTTCTGAATACGAATACATTTTTCTTTATTACTTGTTCATGAATCTTTTAAGATTTTTGATTTAAAAAAAATTGTTATTTTAATAACAATAATATTTTTGCTTAAAACTTTCTATATTTATTATTATTATAACTTTTATTAACTTAACCTATTTCATGTTTGTAAAGATGAAATTTTATAAACAATTTTAGGCTCTATTCCTGATAAACTAGAGTTCTGAACTTTTGCACAAATGTACAATTTAATATTTTGATTAATTACCTATAAACTTAATTAAATTATGATTATATACTCGTGGCGTCACGTAATAGCGAAACTGGGATGAATTCGAAGAAATAATGTTTGTAATGATAAATAATCAACTAAGAACTAAAAATTAGAAAAAACTTTTTGAAAATACTACTTTTTAGAATACTAATAATTGATGTTTTTGTTTCATACCATTTTATTTTTATGTTTCTTCAATAATCCATTCTTTAAACAATACAGAATAAATGCATTATCAAATGTTTTCAACTATATTCTTCATTGGTATATTTAGTTCTTCTAAAATAATTTTAGACAGCTATGCTTTTCGTTGTTTTAGACAATTAAACAATATTAGCATGTACTTCGTAATTCTGTAATACAGCTTTTCTATCATATTAAGCTTATAGTAAGAAAAATCCACAGAGAGTTTTATGGAAGGTTAAATGAATGTCAGTTCAATGATCGTCAACTTTGGTATCAAACCTTTTTGACCATTTGACTACAAAAATTGATGTTCTGATAATCCCCATATCTATTAGGAGCGATGATCCAGAGATCCTTCTAGAGAATATCATGCGATGCTACTTCCTATGAAATTATATGAGTTAAAGCACACGCGCGAAATATAATTTTCTCTTTGGAGTGCTGATTGCATTGCTACCTACTACGCTGACCGCAGTTTACTTACTAATTATATAAAATTTATTAACTTACGTTTCATATTTTCTTACGGAATAAAGCCTTTCCTACTACCTGAAGTGTCAAATTACTGCCGCCAAAAACTAGCCGGGCGATTTCCGTATCAATATTCTTCTGATGATTTTCAAGTCTCAAACAGTGTTTAATAATTGGTATAAAAGAAAATTAGTCATTCCATGAAATTATTCTAAAATTATAAGGACATTCTTCCAATTCATTTTCTTTTTTTCAGTCAAAAACCCTCAGTTCACCATCAGTGAAATATATTCTTAACTGCCTGTATATAATAATTATGGTAGTCTTTACTGCCTAAATCCAATAAATATGATGACTGAATAAAAATTTCCAGTTGCCTTATTATCAAAAGTAATAAAGCAATATCTACCCTAATAAATCCTTTAATCAAAAAGAAAATTTATATGTGCAGGAAGACTATCTCTTCATGGAAAAATAAATTTTATCTAGAAATATTTCTTCTTAAACAAGTTGACTAAAAGTTCATTCCCAGTTAACGAGATAAAATTCGTTTGCTCATTTATTTTCTTTTATCAAGTTATTAGCAGTCTTAGAAAATAAAAATAAATCAGATTTTTGTAAAATATCTACTATGAAACACTGGGTATTTTGAATATTTAAGAAAGCTGTGAAATCTTAAGAGTTCGTTTAATTTTCGTTAGCAGTCAAAAATATGCCATTTCAAGTATAACTATTTTTTGAGGAAACATTATCTTCAAATCGCTCCAGTTTCTTTTTTAGAAAAAAATGCCTTTAGGGAATAGGGATGGTTGATAAAAAAAAAATATGAAATCAAACTACGATCCCTTTTCGAGGCTGCGATAAACGATATTTATATATTATATATTTTCATATTATAATCTTTCACGGTCAGTTTAAGAAAAGCGGTTTTCTTGGAAAGTAAATGGATTTATGCATTTTATGCAGTCAGTAGACAATTTATATTACAATGTCCACTAAATTCCGCTTTCAAATAGGAATTTCTCAGCACTAGCAATATGTGAGGCAATGCGACAAAAGGAACCTGTGCAGTCTCTTGCATTTTTTTATTCGATGTTGCAGTTATACGGAAATGCACATTTTTACAACCTAGTATTTAATCTTATTTTTCAGAATATTGACTTAATCCATCAAAATCAAACCTTTAATA
This sequence comes from Argiope trifasciata, assembly GCA_026543055.1. Taxonomy (NCBI): domain Eukaryota; kingdom Metazoa; phylum Arthropoda; class Arachnida; order Araneae; family Araneidae; genus Argiope; species Argiope trifasciata. Next base: position 8,709,203 of record JAPMOQ010023642.1, on the reverse strand, counting down.
TAACCGTTTTATTTTAAATCGCTGATAAATTCTGAAATATATGATAGAAAAGCTTGATATACAATTTTTTTAGGAATAAAAAAATTCCCTCAGTCAGAGTCGAAAATGCGAGATGAGGATGTCAAATGTAGGTTTTCATCAATCTTTTTAGCAGGATGCCAATAGAGAGGATATCTGAGAGATATTTACTTGAATTTTAAAAGTACTTCTCAGCAGAGAAAATCATTCGCAATAAAATTTTACTTCTACAGAAAAAAATGCATGGATGCGGTCTAATGTATATTTACGGATTGCTATAACTCAACTTAGGCATACTAAGAAACATAATAGATAATTTAGCATAGTATATAATGTTAACATACAGTGCGTCAACTCTAATCCTAACCCAAAAGTCAATTTCTAAACTGAAAGATAAAGGTATATATGTCGAGTGGTAACAATATTTTAAATTAAATATAAAGTTTTAAAAAATTTTATTTATGTAAAAATATATTATTAGAAAATTACTAAGTTAATTTTTATACCGTCCTCTGACTTGTGGATCACATTTAGTAAAATATTACCGATAACGTAACATTTTTTAAAAAATTAGATTTTCCGCGACCACTAACCCAATTATGAGGCTCTGAATTGCATTATTTTGCGACTAATCAATGTCCTCTGCGTCCTCAAAACCACAGCTGACAAGCGGACCTTCCTGAAATGACCTAAAGCAGAGATGTTTACCTTAAATTAAACTAATTTATTGAATTAATAATGTAGATATTTTTTAAAGACAAAGCAACCTTTCTTAGATAATAATCCTTTTATATTTATTTCATTTCATACAAACGCGTTATGAAAACTTTGCTTTTCTACGTTTTATTTGCAGGAAGGGTTAACTTAATATTTTGATTTGACCTTCTTTCAGCGTGATGGTAAGATGTTGATTAAAGCTAATTTTTTCCAATGCATGCATAATCAGCATGAGTAGGTTAAATTTCATTTTTATTTGTAAAATGCTAATAGTTGAAAAATTTGGTTAACAAATTTATTTAAAAATGGATTAATTTGTGTTTCAAAACATTAGTATAGTGAAAAGACAATTTATATTAGCTTTGGAATGGTGTGAAAATACATTTAGTGCTGTAATATTTTTAAAAATTCCCGCAGAAAACGCAAACATTCACTGAATTTTAAAAAAATTGTTCTGAGGTGCACACTCCCGTCCTCGAAATTATGTATGTGCTAAATGTGGTTGCATTAGATCTAATGGTCTAACCTGTAGAGTACCAACGCCAGCAAACACGTAAATACACAATCATATTTATCTTAAAAATGATTAACAAAACAGAGAAATGTATAAAAAAATCATATTTTGTAATATTTTCAGTAGTATATTTAATGGCACAAACAACATAAAAATAAAAATTGGTGAATCACGATTAGATTGGATGTTTTTTACAATTTGAACATAATCGATTTTATAACAGTTAATTTACACATAATATACTAATACATATATTATTCATACGTAATAAATATAGAAATCTTAATCATATATATTTTTATAGAAACTTTGTACAAAATCATGCTTTTTTTCAAATGCAAAAGTGCTTAAAATGTATCCTGGTAGTAATTATTCAGTCAGATGGTTGTGTTTTTATTTTTGTAAATCAATTATTTTTTAGATGCGATTATAATAATTAGTTACCAAATTATTGTACCAAGATAACTTAAAATGCAAAAATGAAACTAAATTTTAATATAATCAAATCCATTCCGAGTAAAATTTTCGGTAATTCTATGTACAGCCAATTAAAACAAAAAAAAATGTTTACACACCAATGTACATTTTTTAAATTAATATTAAAAGCAAGATTAAGTATAAAGAGCTGATTAAATTCTTAGTTATTTTGAAAAAGAAACATAAATCACAAATTTAATATTCACACGATCTAAAATTTAAATTCATCAGGTCATTGACCGTCAGAATGCAGCTTTTAGAAAGTAAACAAAATATATGATTTTTTCATCAATTTTATATGAGAGAAGGTGAGATCTTTATAGCAACTTTTTACAGCAGAAAAGGCCCATAGATGTGCTTTAATATATATTCCAGGATTACTATAAATACTGACAAGTTAAAAGGAATTTTGAGCTTAGAGTATCCGCTAGATTGACATTGATGGTAAATCCTATTAAGCTTAACTGTCTGTCTCTTCGAATGTTAACAAGGACTTGATCTCAATAAGTATGTGTGGAATGTGCAAGAAGATGCTCCAGCCCCCTCGATAAACCATGATTAATTATTGTGAGAGACAACAGTTTATTTCCATATACGTAGCTTTAACAGAGTTTACCGCAACGGATATATCATAGAATAAACTATTACAACTCTGGATATATTTTAGAAAAAAAAAGTGAGCTTTGGAATTGCTGGGGACACATAATCTTATATGATGCAATAAATACATTCTTTTTATTTTCTTCTTTGCATTTCATTTTTATATATTGCCCTCTTCAATATTCATTTAAATATAGTTCTGTATTCAAGCTATATAAACTGACAGTTCTCATTCTCATAAATTTTTAATTTATCTTTAAAGTTTAAAATTTTTTATGATGCTATTATTATATTTATATATTTACATTTTGAGCAATGATTATGTTTTTTCAAAAGTATTAGACATAAAGAAATAGCATTTATCTTTGTTCTTATTTCAGTTAATTCTTTTTATGTAAGTACATTGAACTACATAAAAGTATGTAATGATATGTTTAAACATAAAGATATGTTTTTTACGTAAGTACATTGAAGATACATTCAATAAAGAGTTCAGTTATAAGTATATTTAAAATCGGGCAACATGATTTAATTTATATCATTTTTATTCTTATTATTATCATGAATATTTTTGTTTGAGTTGATTTTAAAAATTCAAATAATTCTTTGTCAATAATTTATATTTACTTTGGTTACTTGTCAGCTAATAATTTTTAGCTGACAATAGCTCATAATGTTTTACGATTTTATTTCAGATCCTTTAGAATTTTATTTTAATGAATAAAATTAGACACATAGTAGATATATTATGATTTTGTGTTTTATGTAAGGTATTCATATAAGGCAGATTCAGAAATTTATTTGTTCTAACAAGCTCTACTCTATATCGCTGATCTTATTCTCGATCACATTCAATAAGCTGTGATTTGATACTAAGCAAAGAAATATTTTATCAAAATATAAAGTTCCAATTTTTGGAATTTTCTTTTAACTCAATTCATATTTAGATCATTAATCTAGTTTTACTCAAATAACTAAATTCCTAGCCTAATTTAAAGAGCTCTTTTTAAAATTCAGTTGCAAAAATTTGGTGGAATCTTTAGAATTTTGAATAAACCCTTTAAGAATGAAAATTAAATACCACACTTTTATTTGAAATGAATATTGTTTAATTAATCATAAAAAATTGCAACTAAGAATTACTAGTCACTCTTCAATACATTTTATCTATGAAACAATGCGTATTTCAAATATTCCACATTTATTTATATCTACTATTATATGTCCATACATATATTTTAATTTAAACAACTGTTGCAATAACATTATGGTATGAAAACAAATTGTGCATGTAACACGATTATCTATCTAAAGACTTGTTTAAGTAAAACCTTAAAGATTTGAACCACAATTGGTTTCTTTTAAAGAAATATTAAAAATTGCGATACATTAAATAAAATTACCGTCTTACTGTCGGATTAACCTCAATATTTCTCAAAAAAACATAGCTTCTGTCGCAACTATTGGTCTGATTTAAGTATTTACAAACAGTATTTACAAAATAGAGTTATAAACATCTACATTTAAAGTTGAATGCTTAGAATGTCACAAATTTTAAAATCCCAGTAATAGTGAGTCAAAATTATGATTAACAATAGAACTTAGATTCATAAAAAATAAAATAAAAACTAGATTTTTTTGTATAAAATTTCATTACTTGTAGAATATCAACAAAAATATCTAGAACTTTTCTGCAAGTTTTAGAGAAATTATTAAATATGTCTACATTTTTTAGCTCTGTGAAATTCATTGATTTTGTCCTTTTATCTTGTACGTGTATGCAGTCAGAAAAATTAAATAGTTGAAGAAACTTTTTTAGCATTACAAAATATTTTGCGACGTACTTAACATACTGAGGAATAAAGTGAAATTCAAAAGTGATTATGTTATATATATATATATATATATATATATATATAGAGAGAGAGAGAGAGAGAGAGAGAAGTAGGCATCAGATCATATAAAAAGAAATGAACTGAATACATTAAACCTTTTAAATAATACATTGCTTAATTCGTTTTAGTTAAGATATTTATATATTTTTTCTTCAAAATATATGTATTTATTAATTACTAGTAGAATGTTCACTACATTTTAAGAAAATAGATATTTTCTGAAACACGTAAGTGAATTATATATATATATATTATTCGAAATAAATTTTAAAAATTCAATCCCTATCAAAAGCCATAAATAAATAAGGTGATTAAACAAACAGTGAGCCGTATGATATTTTCAAGTTGATATAGAAAATATTTATTTTGTTGTTTTTATATCCAATAATGAAGAGTTGAGATTGACTTATTGATGCATTTTTTTTATTTGATTTTGCTCCTTTGAGGTTCTGAATTTTCTACTTTATTTTTTTCCATTTTAAATTTCTTTAACCTGAAAATATTTATTGTCTCTCACTTGAACTGAAGTATTAACACATTCTCTGTCCGTGGTGCATTTTTCTTGCCTTGTCTTAGACTTAGAAATATTACTAATTGCTAATTCAAAAATCATTTGATTCCTGTTGAGTTAACTCATCAAATAATGTTATTACTAACACGATTTTATTAAAGCATTTTCTATTCTGCTAAATTTATGAAATAGATTTTTAACAAATTCCTAGTGAAATAGAAAACTTAAACTTTAAGCATAGATCAAAACTATATCACAATATAATATGAAATCTCTTTTTTGTCGATCTCTTGCTTGTACTTTCCGCACAAATTATATCGAATGCATTCGATTAAAAAGTAAGGTATTCGATTAAAGCTAAGTTGCAAACTAATTGGATTAATTTAAAATCGATTGCAAAATTTTACAACGCTAAAAAGTAGAAAAAATAAATATAATCTAAATATAAAAAAATATGGCCAGTTTTTAAAAAGGGACTGAAGGGTATTAACTAATAAATGATTGAGAAATCACAGTCACATATTTTCAGCCTAAACTGTATGTAGTAGGAATATGCATTCCTGACCGCAGTTGATCTAAAATTCTGCGATTGTATGTATTAAAAATTCACATATTATCCTGAAAGTTAGTAATTGTGAATTTTAAACATTCACATTAACTTATTTTCAGGACAATTTGTAAGAGGTTATAAATCTGTTAGGAGCATGAATTTTTTTAATACTTTTAAGATAATTTTAAAAACTTGATATGATAAAAAAATTTAAATAATTTTTATTTTTGATTTAAAAATTTCATTTGCTTCTATTATAGGCAAGAATTTATAGAGATAAACTGCTAATTGCAATTTTTGTTATTTTTATTTTTCTGTATTGATTATTTAAATATTATAAATATATATTGTGATCAAAATATTAGGATCACACCTCATTCAAACTTCCACTCGTCGTTGCTGCCCAAGCGATGGCATTTTAAACTGGTCTAGCAGTTAAAAACTTTTCCATAATCAGAAGAACCAGTAAAAGCTGCAGTTCGCCTGTTTATGAGGAAACAAAACAAGTTTATGGAGAAGCGAGGAATAAGTCATGATTGTGGGCGCCAGAAGAGCCTGGACGGGTTGTCTTCGAAGCCTCTAATCCATTTGGCTTTTCTCATAAAGTAGTAGCTCGAGTCTTCAGAGAATGGGAATAAAACAAAAAAAAACTGAGCAAAAGTTAGAATATTGGGCGGAAATTGTTTGTTAGCAAAACGAAAACTAAAAGATTGCCGTTGTGTGATTAATAAAATGGTCACAATGCAATAATAATGAGAAATTGCAACCAATATCATAAGCCATATCCATATTCTACACAATATAAATCTTACAGCCGTTTGAATAGCCTGGCCAACAAGACATCCATCCAGTCCTCAAAAGCACAAATAAGATGTTTTTCAATCACCCTATTTCTAGGGTCCATGTATGTCGCATTTGAAGAGAGAAGTATGGCGGTTAATTTACAGTCATAAAAAGCCATTTATGTCTGAGAGAATAGAAATGTCCATCAAGCAAAAGAAGAAAAATATTTTTTCAACAACTTTAACAAGTTAGAATTCTTGTTATCTAAATATAAATAGAATACAAAACAAAACAAATTTTACAATATAAATAAAAATTGTTGCTATTTAACGAATTAGAGCTGATATCTAAGGGAATATCTGCTATTAGGAAGACTAGATGTAATTCAGCACAATTGGTAGTGATTAGCAGAACGTTCTACAAATTTTGATCATTCTATTTTATATTATATTTCTAATATAAAATAGATAACAACGAAATATTGTCATTATTTCAAATAGTGTCAATTTTAATATTTGCCATCACGTTCAAATCGATTTTAATGTAAGTTTTCAATTCCTTGGTTAGATCATAGGAAGAGTTCCAATGTTATAGTGTGATAATCATCATCAGGTTTTTGCACCGGCGACTTTTATACTGAAATAACTCTGATTCTGTTTTATGCATAAAAATAATAAACATACAATAATTAATTGAAAGACGAGATTTAATTATCATCGCATACATTATTTTTTAAACAAATCTAAACTCTTCAAACAGAAAACAAAGATATGAGGAATATAATTTTAATACTCTTTAGCATATTTAACTCCAAACAACAAGAAGCGAAAAGTTTTGTTTCAGGCTATTCTAATGCCTTATATGTAAAAAAGGCTCTCAAGGAACTAAAAATAATGTATTGGCCTTCTTCTTATGCAAAGAAAATGTGGGACCAAAAACTTTTATGAGAATTTTATAATCTTTGATGGAAAAATTATCTTGCCAACCAATAATACGTCGTAATAGTAATTACAAGAATGAATAAAAAAATGACTATCTAAATAATAACAGTATTTTTTTTAAAAAAACTACTAATTGACAAATGTTTTTGATATCATTTCTTCATTTTTAAAAGCGCTGACATGAAAACGTTAGGGTCTTTATTTTTTTATGAGTTTGAAACATAAATATCTGCCCTTTCGTCACTATAGGCGACAAAATATATAAATGAATAAAAAGACTGTCAAACTAATTATTTTCTTTAATATTGTGCCTAGGCGTTAATTTTTAAACACAAATTTAATTTTAAAAAATGGATAATTGCATAAAGACATCACACTAAAGGTTTTTTTTTTAATTACAAAGGTTGCGGTTTTATTAATTTTTAAATTATCATAAATTAAGATGAAAACACTTATTTTAGAGATGCAAATTGTAAATATCTTATGCAAATTATTGTCTGTTAATATATCATTCAATTATCATAACTCGGAATAAGTTTGTTAATCACGCATAAAATTGCTCCTTTTGTTTGGTTTATAGCAACAACTTCGACTAATTCGTCGACTTGACTAATTTAAAGTATCTCAAGCAAACAACAAAAAAGTACAATTCCAAACAACAAAATAAAATTCTCTGCTGACAAGTATATGCATGAGAGCCTGAGATTATACTTTCCTAAAAACTGATGTATGTCAGTAACGATGAATATTTTGTAATGTCGCTGATGAATGCTGTATGCAATCATAAAGCATGCACATGCATGAAAGCATTATTAGAAAAATTCAAGTTTGAAAAGGTGTCGGAGATGCTCATTTTGTTCAAGTTTTTAAACACTACTTAATGTATTATTTGATCATCTTACAAAAGCATTACTAACCGCATTATTATTTTCTGAATCCACTTGTTTGAGCCTATTGTGATACGAGTATTATTCTTGAAATATTCAAACATAACTATGAAAAAATTATCGAAGTTGATAAATTTATCTTTTAGTATCTCTACAAATTTTGTCAGTAGAAGTATGAAACTCTGTATATAACTAAATTAATGAAATATTTTACTAATTGATTCTTTTACTTTATGGAAGCTACCAAAAACTTTTTTAAATTTTTATTATCTATCTTCGAAAAATCTAGAATATGTTTATCCCATCCTATTTAAGGAAACTTTATAATTGTAAGTATATGTCCGAATGCAATATTTAAGGAAATAAGCGCTTATTTTAATTTTTTGGAGCATCTTGTATACCTAATCAGACAACAGATAAGATTATTTTTACGCATATGTTGTTAGTATTATTATATTTCTAAGCAATAAAAAATTGTGTTTCAAACGCAGAATGATACTGAAATGTAAGTTTTTGATTGTACTTGAGCATATAAAACTAAAAAAGATTATAAATTAAATAATAATTCAAAGGTACCTAATACATAATATTTCTCACAACCATTCATTCTCTATTAAATAACTATATTTGAATATTAAATGAAAAAAATCAATTAAAATTTAATGCTACATGTATGATTAAAATCTCCAAAAATATCTTTGAAAGTTATCATAATGCAATTTTAGTTATGGTTACACATATATATACTACAATTAAAAAATTAAACTTTCACGGCTTAAAATATGGCAAATTTTTTAAAGAAAATTATAAAAAATTAAATGCCTAAGAATAAATGCTGAAATTAAAACTGTTCTTAAAATATTCATTTTTAATTCATTTTTTTTCTCTATTAATATGAATTTATTCATATCGTAAACTTGATTAACATATCAATGCCCTTCACAAAAATTTTATCTTAATTTAATGAGGTTTTTCCTTAAAATCCTTTATATTAGTATTTCGTTATTTTGAGAATTTTATAATCAGTAAATAAATTGAACATAAATAATTCAAGGCTATTCTGTTATTCATTAATTTTGTTTATATTTTGCATTAAGTGTTCACATTTCAAACTGTTGTTAATTATTATTGAACCGATATAGCTTCAACTATATTATAAAGACTCAAAGTTTTAAAATTCTTGAAAGAACTAATGCTCAAAATCTGTCGCATGAATTTATAAATTTTAATTCCAAACTCTATGAATATGATAAATATCTTTCAAATAATAAAAAAATTACTATAAACTTTGAGCCCTTGTTATCATATACGGTAGAAATAAATTTACTTCATTTATGAAGAAATAAATAAATAACACAAGACATTGAATTTCTATAATAATTATGCTAGACGTATGTAATAATTATTCAATAAAAAATATTTTTATAAAAACAATTAAATACATGCTTATTCTTATAAAGAATAAATCTTTAATCTCAAATAATAATACGAAATAATTATATTTTAAAGTAAGATCGTTAGATCTACATCCGATTGAGATTATTAAGAGCAATAACTAAAAAAATTAAATGCAAAAACAAGTTATTCTAAAGCAAGATATTTGAAGAAAGTGTTATTTCGTTTCTTTGATTTTTTTTATAACGAAGGATTTGACAACTATGTTTTCACTGTTTTGTATCATTAAAAGCATTAATTATATTTTTCTTTCTACTGAGCAGATGAAATTCTTGTTAAATGTGTGGTCCACTTTTTTTATGATTTAAACAAAGTTAACAATTCAATCTTTTTAATTAAGTGCCAGGAAACAAGGTCTTTCAATCTTAATACTTAGTTTTGAAACCGATTTTTTTTTCACTTAAAGAAAGTTAAAATGACTTTTTTTTTTTCATTTTAATAAGCTTGTTTTAAAGGTTACATCAAAACATAAGTTATGCAATCCAATTTTGACAATGAATTTCTTCTCAGATATTTATCTTATTTTCAATTAAAAACAAGTAATATACAAAAAATTGTAAGTCAGTTCTTACTTAGTTCAAATAAGAAAATTTTTATTTAATTACTTTTCATTAAATATTTACAATTAATATAAATATATATACATCTAAGACAGAATCACAATATTAAGTGGCAAGAAAAATTTTTAAGTGATTTATAAGCGACGCTATTAGCGGTATTTATTCCTAAATTTATACCATGCTAAATATCTTATACGAGAGAATTTTTTAACTCCCATATAAAACTAAAATTAATCTATCAAAAAATTGATTTTTGCAAGAGTTGAACTCGCATTCTTCGCCTTCCCGAGAAAAATGCTGAAATCCTTGCATTTTACCGACAGAATTACTGCCTGTTGATTTCAATTTTCCTTACAAACTGCTAAAACTCTATTTAAGTATTAAAAATTAATTAAATTTCATTAATGAATTAATATTTAAAAAAACTATCAACATCAAATGTCATCCCCTACAATTTTTTTAAAAAAATGTATTTGAACTTGACTGGATGAATAAAAAAAGTATTTTCTTAACGACTGAAAATTTGAACAAAATATATAAATCAATTTATATAGGGAGAGTATTAACTCTTAGTAGGAATTGAAATAACAGATAAGATGCGGCTTAATGTAGAATATTAAAAAAGAAAAACGTGGTGTGCACATTCTAAACTGTACTGACTTTTAGTATAAAGCAACTATACTGCACTATATTAGCACAAAGGGTTTAGACCTGAACTTTCATTGATTTCTCCTATAAACCGACTATACTAAAACTGCATTAGGACACTGGATGCAGACCCTCCATTGCTTTTTATTCTAAAGCAACTAAATTGGATTATATTAGAATAGTACGTGCAGATCCTAAACTTCACTGATTTTTTTCTTATAAAACCACTGTACTTGACAATATTAAAGCACTGAGTGTAGATTCTCATCTTCACTTATTTTTATAACAGGCATAATTAACAGGTCATATGTAATTATATTAGGACACTGGATCCTACCTTAAATTTATTTTATTATAAAGCGATTATAAATCTAATCACGGATTCAATTAAAGCATTGCTTGTAGATCTTAACATTCACTGATTTTCGTTATAAAGAGACTATATTAAGAAATAGCGTACATAACCAATCATTCTTTTATTTCTATCATTAGGTAACTGTACTAAGCCCAGATTCTATCCTTTATTGAATTTTATTATAAAGCTAATATAATTTTTTTAAAAGTTATTTTTTTTTATATCACAGAAAATTTGGTCCTGGATATATGAAATAACTATTTAATGAAAATTTACGAAGAAAACATTCATAAAATTATAATTTTGTTAAAAAAAATGTTTTGTGGCATAAAAAATGATAAAAATACTAATTTTTAAAAAATGATAAAACTATTAAATTTTTGAGGATTTTATCTTTAATTTATTATTGTATAATTAGATTTAGAAACAAGCAGGAGGACTGCTTAAATATACTTGGAAGTTTCGAAACGTATCTATGTAAAGAATAAATAAAGTTTATCAATGAATTTTGTTTTAGTCAATAATAGTAAATTATGCAAAAATGTTGCTTTTTTATGTTATTCGATATTAAGAAATATAAGGAAATATTGAAGTATATACTAGATATCGCTTCGCCTGGTAATTTAAATTAATTTGTTTTGAATTAAAATTATATTTTTCGATATTTTGTTGAATAATCTAATGTACAATAACGCATCCATAGAAATAAATATTTACCGCAGAATTTGTCTAACTTTTTGACATGTTTTATGAATTAAAAGTAATCAACACAAAGTGTTTTTTATTTAGATTCCAGATTAAAATATTCTTTTTTTTAATTCTTTTTCTTTCTTAGTAAAAGTTTTATATTGTTTAAGCATGATAAAATACTAATTTTTTCTGTCCTGCTATTACATCCAAAGGTTTTTAAATAAAGATAAAACCTTAATTCTAAATGAGTAAAAACATCGATTTTTTTCATTTGTACTCTAATATTGCTTGAATACATTAATTAATATATTATTTAATTTTAAAATAATTTTTTTGTTTTAAAATCTCCAATACTATTAATGAATATTAAAACTTTAAAAAATTGTATTTTAACATTCAGATTTAATATTGTATACATGTTTTCTAAATGTAAAAAGTACATTTTTCGAATTTAAATTTTTTCTAAATATTATCTATGTGTTTTTAATAGTATTTTCCTAATCATTATAAAAATTTAATTTCTCTAACGTTTATAAAAAAAACAATAAAGATGCCTGATAATATTTATTTTAAACTAAAAATTATTTCAAATAACTGCAATGAAAATCAAATATATCTACAAGGAAAATATTTTAGTAACTTGTAATGATAAGTCTTTAAGAGAATCGTTGTTACAAAATTTTTGAGTAAGATATATATATTTTAATTGAACAAGTCAAAGTGCGAGCCAAATTGATAAATAATAATGTTGAATTAATAACGAAATTCAATATTTTAATTACTTCTTATGTGAAATAGCTATCCATTCTATAAATTAATAAAAGATGCACTGTAAAAGGTAATATAATAAAAATGCACAAAAGGGCATATAAAATATTTGACAATATCAATTTTATAGCATAATACATATTTAAATGAAACTCAGAATTGCGTCAAAGATTATTTATAAAACCTATGAGGATTTTTTGTCGCACTGCATTTCGCGTGATTTCTCTTAAATTTCTGCTATTAAAGCATCTTGAATTTCTAACTTAAATGAAAATAACTATAGTCGCAATATAATAGCCAATACAAATAAATAGAATGAAGAACGATTATTTAAGAGTTAAAGTGATGCTGATCGTTACTTTGTGATATAATTGTTTATCGAAGTCAGTTTAACGTTGTAGAATCTCGTAATACAAAAATGTCACATTAATATATAAATATGTCTACCAGCTCTTCAAACATAAAAAATGAAGTGAAATGAAAAAATATCAAACATTCGCTAAAATTTTTATGCATTAAAAATGAATGTTTAATTCGTAAAATTTATGAAGATTCTGCAAACCCTTAGAGCATTTGCCTTAGCTTGTTACTCCTTCGAATTATGCAGTTTTATATGTTATTTAACTTGTGTTGCATTTTAATTCTACACTCAAAAACTTCTGCTGAATATTATATATTTATCTGTCTTTTATAATTCAATAGCATTGTTTTATTCAATCTTAATAAATTATTTCTAGTATGAATTGTCATTTAATAAAGCAATACGCTAAACTTTGAGATAATTATTTTTAAATAAAGCTAACCATTAACTGAGATAATTATCCTAAATTTAACTGAATAAATTATTCTGCATTTTATGACTACACTCAAATCCAACCAAAGTTATCATATTTATTAGATAATATTTAATTTAAAAAATTTCAATTTGAATAATGTCATAAATTGTGAACTCTTTTACAATAATGTATATTTAATTGCACATCTCTGGGAGTTAAATACACATTATTGTAAAAGTATTTTGACAGCCACACAATATATATTCGAAACATTTTTCAATATCTAAAGCAATTCAATTTTTAATATTCGCATAGCTCATTTTTTCAAAAATTATTTTTCCTACGAAGAATAAATTTAGAATTTTTATAGGAAAAATAATATTTTATTTTTGCTATGACTAGCCAATAGTCTTGTGGAAGTCATCAGAACTATTTTTCAAAATTTGCCTAGTTTCGCATTTAATTTAAAGCATAAAACATTAAAAAGAAAAAATTTACAATACATAATTTTTAAATTGTAAAGTGTTAATTACACTTTTGGAAAAAAGCTATAAGATAGTTGGAATTCCTATTTCAACAGCTATTAGACAATTACTATAAAGTTAAATATAAAGCGTCAGGAAAGATTTGCAAAATAAACTATAAACATTCCTAACTCTTTAAGAAGAATTTAAAATAAAAAATTTAACAGATTTTAACATTTTGTTTTTTGTTTTTGAATATAAAAAACTTTTTTTCCTCCATCAATAGTGTATCTTATAATAAATTTAAATTGAACGGAGTTGCGCTCAATGATTAATGATAAGTTAGAGAGGTATAAAGATAAACCAAATATATTTTTCTTTCTAATTTTGATTTATTAATATTTTCAATAATTCATCTAGTGTGTTGAAAAATTTTTATTTTCATTTTTTGAAATTTTCGATAAATATGCGCTGTTATGAATTTTTATGTTTTACCTATCAAAACTGTCTTAATTTGAGCTATTCTCACCAAATCTCACAAACAAATATAAATTATTAAAATAATAGCTGACATTAAGATTTTATGTTTGTGAAAATCCTAAATTATGTCGATTAAATATAACTGTATGGCGATTAAATAATTTTTTTGTAATTGCTCATGAAACAGTCTTATTACTACGTATTAAGACTCTTCTCTCTCCACACACACATTTAAATAAATTAAACACACATATTTCCATAAATGAACTCTTAAATACATAAAAAATGCAAGAGAGCGAAAATTTTATTCCAACGTTTAATTTAATCTGCGGGATAAAAATTCTACATGCATTAAATAATCGTAAATATTTAAACGGAATTTTCAATAAATTGTTAAATCTAGACACAAAATAAATGTAACATTTTAAATTTAATGCTCACATTTTTCAATAAATAAAAATTAAGTAAAAACGTAGATTCGGAAGAAGGGTGATAGAAAAAAACATTTTCTCGATGAATTAATTCCTTTGAGAAGAAAGAACGAAAATATGAAACAAATCTGAAACTGAATACGAGAAATCATTTGCATCTGACTGAATATTATTCAATCAGGCATATTTTAAAATTATTCACTTCCAATAAAATAAATTTGTATTTTTTCTCAAAACATTTTCATTTATCGATGCAAACTTGAGTAATATATATATATATATATATATATATATATATATATATATATATATTACTCAATATAATATATATAATAATATATTTAATTTTTCAAGGTATTCTGAGACGTTAAACAAACTAATATAATTTTATTTCGTGATCATTTTTTTACAAATAGAAACTGGCATATGATCACTTTTAAATTTTAATTTACGATGGATTATCTAAATACACTTTTAAGAAAATAACTTATGCTTTTATATTAGATTAGATAATTTCTGTTTTTTTTTTACATTAAATTAATTACCTAAAAGTATATAAGAGCAAAGTTAATTTTTAAAATGACAATTCAAAAGTTTAAATTGTTAATAAATATTTAATTGTATCTGAATTAAATAGGCTAAAATTTCTTTAATTAAATTTAATAATAGTTTTAATTTAAAATTTCTATATGATAACCAGTATTTTTATTAACTGATTTTTAATAAATTTGCACAGCAGTTTTGTATTAATATATTTAATATTTTTAATATCAAACAAAATTTATTTATATATGTTATTATGAAAGCATAGTTTTAATGAATTATTAAATTATAATAATTTTAAGGAAATTCACATGAAAATAAATTTTATAATAAGTTAATAAATTGCAATATAAAGGCGATCTATCTAGAGTACTTAGAAATATTTTAATGTATTTATGGAAGTTATATTATTTCCTTTAAAAATATTGGGGTAATATTTTTTTGTCTTATTCATATGAAATTTCTACGATTAGAAGTAATAACTGAAAGCAATTTTGATTTAAAAGTTAGCAGGAGGACCAAAAAAAACAGAGCAATGTTTAGAGATATTTCCAAAATCCTTTATTTGAAAAATGAATTTTGAAAATGAAGTATTGATGTATATCTGAAGATCAATAAATATCAAAGTAAACTAGATTGATACAACTGAAAAAACCAGGTTAACGCGTTTCAAAAAATCTTACAAAAATACCGAAATTCACATTTTTTTTTTCATATCTTTTTAGTACTATTCAAATTAATTTGGTTTTTCCGTAACGGAATTTTAATTTTTAAAAGCAAATTTTTGCAGTTTTTCATTATTTTTAAAATAAATTATTATATAATTAACTTTATATAATATTAATCTGATAAAGTTTCCAGTATTCTTTAAAATGAACTTTTATTAAATATTAACATATATGCTATTTAAAAAATAATCACAATTATTCTTTATTTAACTTAGCATTATTCAACGCTAAGGAAAGAGTTTCAAACTAGAATAATGCTTTAAATTGAAATTTTTCTGAAGCGCAATAGCTTGTAAAACTTTTTAAAAAATATGTGATCATATACTTCTCTTTAAAAAAAGAAACCTATTTAATAACAAGTTGTTTATGAGTAAAAATATTTTGTTTTCAATTTAAGAGAAAATAAAATAACATTTTTAAACTAAAATAATTTTTGAATGGACATTTTTCTTTAGAGCAATAGCATATAAAACTTTAGAAAAATATTTAATTATATAGTTCTCTTTAAAAAAAGAAACTTTTATTTAATAAGTTTTTTAGATGAAAATATTTTTTTTTCCAATTTCAGAGAAAATAAAAGTGTCTTTATAAATAACTGCAGCTTAAAAGTTGCGTAAACAAATTTCGTAAGAAAAGCATTAATTTTTTTATTTTGTTAATATAAAGAAATTTTTTGAATAGAAATTTTTGTAGATAGAAAGCAATACAATTTAGATATAATGAATAAAAAAAATGAAAATATATTTTTTCTTGCGGTAAACTCTGATTTAAATTTCATATTTTGACAAAACTTTTGAAATTAAATATTGTACATTTTCTTTTTCCGCTTTTACCTACTAGGTTTTTAAATCGAAACGCAACTAAAAAAAATCCCTTACACTACCTAACAATTTTTTTATGAGAAGGAGCATTTTTTAAAACTTACTATGCTAGCTCGAGTTTTGAAAATCATGAGTATATGGCCTAAATCTACTTAAAATTTATTTTTTTACCCTTTTTTTACTTATTTATTTTTATCAGGTTTGTTAATAATTTTGCGTTGTAAATATATTATACGGCAAAAATTTAGACGAAATATTATTTTTTATTCATATCTCGATATAAATCAAGATAAAGGATTTTTTTGTTTGTTAAAAACATAGATATTATTTTTACTACAACCAGCTTTCATTTTTGCATTGCAAATGACATGAAAAAATTACCCCAATATTTTTAAAACATGAGGAAAATCGAATATTCATAAAAAAAACATATCATATATAAAAAACGGGTGCTTTTTTAGCCAAACTACGATCAACAAGTCCTTACCTCCTGTTGGTTTAACACTATTTTATTCTTTTTGCGGTCCTCCACTGAAGACAGAAGAAAAACAGTTCATTCCAAACGGAAAGCTGCTTTTTTCTCCTTTATTTATTTTCAGAGTTTTTTTGTTTTTTTCCAAAAGTTTGTGAAAAACGGAGACCGGTGGGGAAGGAAAAGAAAAACTTTTCCTTCCACAGGAAAAAGAAATAATTTTTTTTTTAGCTCGAACACTGTTCTTCCGTCAAAAAACGCGAGTATGCGAAAAGCGCGGAAAAGTTAGAAGCGCGTCGCTTCTGTTCTCCAATCACCACTCAGAACTTCGTTTGAGAAAACCGGGCAGAGCAATAGTTGGAGGTTTTATACTCTCTGTCGAATGGGGAGAGCGATTAGAGGAGCAAACCTGTGGAGCAGAGGTACAGGTACGGCCTCTGTCGGAGGAGCATTGAACTAGGATGCATTCAGTTCTGGACGAGAACCAAAGAGTGGACATGATAAGGAAAAAACCAAAATCGATCAGCTTTTTCTCACCTCTCTACCTGACGTTCCAGACCCCTTTGTGGACAAACAAACTGGACCCTTGGTATTATATAAGTAAAAGTTTATTTGCACCCCCCGACCACGAATAGCGTCCCAGAGACTGAGGAGAGCAACTCCCATTTCCGTCTGCGCAGCGTAACCTGGTTCGATTTTAAATTTTCCCTCTCCTAAGTTCGGAAGAAAATACTTATTCTAAAGTAGGATTCAATTTTTTATATCCACCTCGCGGAACATCTGAAAAATATTTTTAATTTATGTATTCGTATACGGATGACCTGCTGGAAAATTTTCTATTCTCAAAAGACTATTTTGCAAAAGTATGGAGTGGCGTACTGCACTATCCGGAGAGGTAATTTTCAATATTAAAATTTTATCGGATAGGGGGGCGCTGCGGTAACTTTTGCGGACAATTCCTCATTCTATGATGGGCGCTCTTCAGATTTTGCAATCGCCTTAATATTTTGCTAAGAAAATACTTGCAGGTATGTGAGCAGCTCTATCTCAATTCAATCAATTATTTAAAAAAAAAAAAAAAAAAAAAAAAATATAAAAAATATTCCACATTTTTTTCTTATAAATTATTTAAATTTTATTAATTCTTTTAATTATCTAAGAAAATAAAAGCTAATGATATACCGAATAATATACTTCTTGCTTTTGAGCCGTGGTCAGATGACGAGGACGACACCTGAGCTGGCACTCTCTCTCCAAACTTCCACACCACGCCAGAAATTGCGCGTGAGTGAAATGTACATGAATTTTTTGCTCTTATGACGAAGTCGATACCTGATCCGGGCCCCCATCCTCCACACTTCCACACCACACCAACCATAGCGCGTTAAAGAAATAGATATTAACTTTTTGTACTTTTATAACGAGGTCAAATGACAAGGACGACAAGAGAGTTGGCACCCCCTATCCACAATTCCACACCAGATATTGTGGGTGAAGGAAATTGGCAATAAATTATTACTTTTATGACGAGGTGAAATGACGAGGATGACACTTGAGCTGGTACTTCCTATAAACAATTCCACACCACACCATTCATTGCGCGTTAAAAAAACAGACATTAATGTTTTATACGTTTATAAAGGGATCAAATGACGAGGACAACACCTGAACTAGAACCCCGCATCCCTCCAAACTTCCAAACCACACCAGGAAATGCGCGAGACGGAAATGGATATATATTTTTTAACTTTTGAGACGAGGACTACACCTAAGTTATCACCCCCTCTAAAAACTTCCATACCACACCAGCAAGATGGCGTTAGGTCCAGACGGATTTAATCTGCACCAGACCCGCTAACACAACCGTTCTTCGGTGAAATGGGGTCTCGAGCCTGAAACCTTCCGGTTCCGAAGCCTTACTACGAAGCCGCTGCGGTTCGCACGAATGATGAAGCAGATCGTTATAAATTCAATTTTTAAAAAGCGAAATGCGGTGTTGAAAAGCAGAACTTGTAACTATATTTAGCAATGCTTGTATATACACTGATGGAAAAGAAACCCCAACACAAAGAAAATATTATTGTACAGTAATGAAATTTTAGGAATACATTTGTCTAGGTAACATATTTAATTGATTAAAGTTTCAAGATCACAGGTAGAACCATTTCAAATGTGAAATGTTGGTACATTAGTAACCGGTGTAACCGCCAGAATTTTGAATGCAAGCATGCAAACGTGCATGCATTGTGTCGTACAGGTATCGGATATCAGTTTGTGGGATGGAGTTCCATGCCTGTTGCCTTTGGGCGGTCAATGCAGGGACAGTTAATGCTGGTTGTGGATGACGCTGGAGTTGTCGTCCAATGATGTCCCATACGTGCTCGATTCGAGAAAGATCTGGTGATCTAGCAGACCAAGGCAACATGTCGACACTCTGTAGAGCATGTTGGGTTACAACAGCGGTATGAGGGCGAGCGTTATCCTGTTGGAAAACACCCCCTTGAATGCTGTTCATGAATGGCAGCACAACAGGTTGTATCACTAGACTGACGTACAAATTTGCTGTCAGGGTGCATGAGATAACCACGAGAGTGCTCCTGCTGTCATACGAAATTGCTCCCCAAACCATAACTCCAGGAGTAGGCCCCGTGTGTCTAGGCCGCAGGCAGGTCACTAGCAGGCTTTCACCTGGCCTCCTTCTAACCAACAAACGGCTATCACTGCGACCAAGGCAGAACCGGCTTTCATCAGAAAATACAACAGATCTCCACTCCGTCCTCCAATGAGCTCTTGCTTGACACCACTCACGTCGCAAACGGCAGTGATTTGGAGTCAGTGGAATGCACTGTACAGGGCGTCTTGCTCGGAGCTGTCCTTGATGTAACCGATTTGTAACAGTTCGTTGTGTCACTGTGGTGCCAACTGCAGCTCGAATTTCAGCTGCAGACGCAGTACGATTAGCCACAGCCATACGCCGAATACGACGGTCTTCCCTCTCAGTAGTACCACGTGGCCGCCCATAACCTGGTCTTCTTCAGGCAGTACCTTCCCTTGACCACTGCCGCCAATACTCATGCACAATGGATACATTCCTGCCAAGTCTTTCAGCAATATCGCGGAAAGAATTTCACCTTCTCGTAGCCTTACAACAAGAACTCGTTCAAACTCAGTGAGCTTTTGATAATGGCTTCTTCGTATTCTCAGAGGCATCCTTGACTAACATGAACCCACTACGTCGAATCTCAACTGTAAATAACGATCACGAACCTTACAGCGCCTATTTAAAACAAACCTCATTTGCATATCCATAGTGTCGCTACTAGCGCCACACTTACGCCCGTAGCTCGAAATTTGAATCGACGTCATCTTTCTGATGTATAAACACTCCTACCAAATTTCGTTTATCTAGAACAGCTCCTTCCTAGTGTTGGGATTTTTTTTCCATCACTGTATTTATTTCTTTTGTGTATCTTGGAAACTACTCTAACTATTTGAATCAAATCTTATATTGAGATAAGATTTTGCTTTTTATCTATGTAGGTGTATATCTTAATTAAAAGCGTATACAAAAAAATACCGTTTTTATTACTATTAAAAAAAGAATATTCAACTTCAGCCTCGAAGTACCTCGCGTGAATGACATTTGCGGATCTTCGGTTCAAGTAGTGTTTTTTGCTACATTTTTTACTTATGTATTTATATTTAATATCTTTGCTTTTCAAGTTTATCTATTCAGGTGTCTACCCCGAAATAACGCAATCTTACTCACACAAAATTCTGACTATGAATGCCTTTTAATATTTACTCTCATGTTGGCAATGTCATATAGCGTCATCTCATACCCGATTTCACCACGGTAAGACGCAAATTCAAAAATATAAGTAATGATAGATAAACTATTAATTGAGTACTGCAATACAGTAGATTGTTTCTAATATCATCTTGAACTTCCTGCATTCAAGATTTGATTTAAACGACCAGTTCATTTGTAGTTAAGACTGAAAAATATGCATATGTAATCAATATACAATTAGGTATTTAAACAGTTTCTCCTAAAAAACACGATAATACAAAAAACTGCCCCTAGAAGCTCGGTTTTCCGGCTTAGTTAGTTTAGTTATATCACCAACCAAGCTTTAAGGCAACACAAAAGTTATTTTGGGACTCGCCTCGTAATTTCTAGCCACGGTCAGATGACGAGAACGAACTTGAACTGGCACTCCCCTGTCCAAACTTCCACACCACATAAGAGGGAGGAAGTTTGGCCCCACCGTATTTTGCGTGCACCAGACCCGCTTTCACGAGGGGTCTTCGGTTGAATCGGGTCTCATATTTCGGTTTGGTTTAGGGAGATCTTACCACCAGGCCACTGCGTCTCCTCAGTCTTCAGAATATTTATTGTTATTCATGAATATACAAAAGTTAGGTTATTGTATTCTTTGATGTGTCATCAGATCCAATGAATCATGATCATACTAAAACTTCACTGGGGATGTGCGGTCTGTGAGACAGCGATGGGCTTTCGGTCACCTCTAATTTATTTTTAGCTCAACGGATTGAGTCTGTTTCTGTTTTATGACCTTCAATATATGTGCACATTTTCAACCTGTTTTGGCGGATGATTCTTGAAATAATTTAGTCATTTCTTTGAGCGACGTCTCCAAGACCGCATATATCTGTTGATGTATTAATACATAATACCTGTAAATATTAAAATACATTGGCAGTTTTTCAAACTAATACATTAATTAGTAATTTAATTTTAGTGTAAACGAAATTCGATCTCTTATACCGCTTTCCCCAGTTAAGGGCTAATTTTATTAAATCAGAATCTTTATGCAACAAATAAAATATTACTAATTATTTTAAAATCTAAGCGACCCGACATAAATGATTTTTTTATCAAGATAAATAGTCATTCTCTTAGTTCTAGCAATTTTTAAATAATATTTGATTTATTGACGAATGTTTCATCATTTATTTGTAACAATGTATCATATAATTTGGATAAAATTTAATCAGATAAAAGCAAGATACTTCTCTATTTAAAAAGAATTGTATAATCGAAAGAAAGTAATTTATATTTCCTCAAAGAGAAAACTTGTTCTAATCAAGTAATTTATTTTCTGTTTTTCCAAAGTTTCAAATGTATCTAAAACACAGAATTGTTTCGTTTGATAAATTTATCCACAATTTTTATGATCATTGTCCACACTTGTTTCTCATTAATAAATATCTTAATTCTTATTTATTTGTTCCTTAGAATCGACTTTAAGCCAGAAGGAAAGGCGAAAAGAAATAAAACATATGAGTCTTTGTTAAATAAATTAAATGTGCATTGTGTGGCAACTCAGGATTAAAGCAATTCCATTATTTAATAAATTATTTATTTCGAGATCGGCAAAAGTTTCTAGAAATAAAAAATTTGTTACCCTCGATGGGGGTTTCAGACTGCGAGAAAATATAAGTGAAACTTTCTGTACACGCAAAAATAATTTTTGCATCAAATATTTAAAATTAATTTAATTATTTGATTTATTCGTAACACAGAGATAAAAATCAGTTTGTTTTGAGAGAAAATTACAAATAACTGAAAAAGGTTATTAAATCTGACATACATCGCTGCGAACATTCGCTCTTAGACATTTTAAGATACATTTTCAAGTAATGTTGAGAATAACCGCATATGAAATTAAAAATTGTGATACCCTAGATACCGAAAATGAATTATTAACCATAATTTCCTGAATTCCTACATTCAATTTATGAAATTTTAACTTAAATATTGATGCATATTTGTGCGCGAAGTCTGTTTTGATTACTTTGATTTTTTTCCCTTGCACAAGGGCCATAGATTCCGCCAAACTGCACCAGACTTTACAGACAGATTACTTTGGATTAGCTTTCCAATTTTTCTAACTACAAACATTTCATTTTAAATGTAATTGCTTTCTTTTACTTCATATATATATTTATATATATATATATATATATATATATATATATATATATATATATATGTATATGTATTGGGATCCAACAACCATAATTCTCCATATTTGGAAAACCTAATTTTGTAGATTGATGTAGGTAAACAGCCAAATTTAAACAACTAATTAGAATGTCAAACGCTTAAATTCTTTAGACGACTGACATTAAAACTTCTAAAAATGATCTTAGAAAGACCAAATGTTTTGTAACTAGAAGGAGTGTCTACCCTTGGCTTTGTTTTATACTTGCAAAATATGGATGTCTTTTATTAAATTTCATAGCAACAGTGTAAAAAATCTGGTTAATATTTTCTTCATCTTATTTTTGTCAATTACTTCCAAACTGTGATACAGTTCTATAACTTATATTGTAGACTACGCACACAGACAGATTTTGCTAAACAACTTGCATGGCAGACTACACACACAGGCAGATTTTGCTAAGCAGCTTACGTGGCAGACTACACACCGACAAATTTTGCTAAACAGCTCGCGTGGCAAACTACACACACAGATTTTGCTAAACAACTTACGTGTCAGATTACTCACAAACTTTGCTAAACAACTTACATGGCAGACTATTCACAAGCTTTGCTAAACAATTTACATGGCAGACTATTCACAAACTTTGTTTAACTGCTTACATTGCTAACTATTCACAAACTTTATTTAACAGCTTACATTGCAGACTATTCACAAATTTTGCTAAACAGCTTACATTGCAGACTATACAGAAACTTTGCTAAACTACTTATATTGCAGACTTTATACAAATTGCACTTATATAACTATGTGACTATATAACATTTTGAATCCAATTATATAAAAATAGGCAGAACAATACAGCTCTTTTAGCAGAATTAGCCCAAGGATCCAAAAATTTAGTAATAAAACTATATACCAAAAATATAATGAAATCGAATTCGTCATGTGCGCATATATACGGAAGAATACTGAAGATACATTAACAATAAATTGAAAAATTAACATATTTGGAGAAAAGCTAGTATTTTAAATTTTATTTCTCTCCTTTGTTTTGTTTTCGAATCATCGTCTTCATAAATAGGCAGATGTAACTCCAAAAGAATATGTTCTTAGGAAAATCTCGAGGTCGAATTTTTTCATAAGTAAAATATCTTAATCTGACACGGAATAGTTAAAAAATGTGTAGCAACAGTAGAATATGACAGGAGCAAACTTAATAAGTTAGGTACTGAATAAATATTTACATACTAATTCCTATGTGTTCTTAAAATTGTAAAAAATCTGATTTTCATTTGGTATCCGACAAAGACATACTTGCCGATCAATGACTTCAGATATTGCAACGGATCACTTCGCTAAAAATAGCTCTAATCCTTTTTAAAAAGAAGCTTAATATATCATGCCCATTATGAAGATTGAGGATAAATTTGTTTATTACAAATGCTGAAATTGACATGACAAAAGATATCTGCAAAATGGGATTGAAAAGGAATTTCTAAATGCGGTTATTAACTAAAGAAAAGTTCAAGAACTTATTAGTAAGGACTTAAGCGTGCACATAGCCTTAAGATTATTCGAAAACAAAATAAAAACAGAAACATTGCTTTGTGCGAAAGAAAAATACTGGAACACATAAGCGAATACAAAGTAAAAATATAAGAAATATAATAAACTTATAGTTACGCCCAGTTAAATAGGAAAAGTTGCGATTCCCTTGTATCTTACTTGGTCACTTACTTTTCAGTCTTCTTGACTCAAAACAATCTGGACATGCCACTTATATATACTATTTCCTCTCAAGAAAATTACCTCAATGATGAAGTGGTTTCTGCTTAGGGACCACCTGCATCAAATTCGAAAACAAAGAACAGAAGAACAGTCATGTAATGAGGACAGTACGCCGTAAATTCAGAGGGACTCGATATCATCCTACTGACGTGGTGCCGATTCTTGGAGAGGAAATGTTAGCTCAGATGTTCTTCTCATCTTCTGTCCATGAATAAGATTATGTGGTTCATCCTAGAATAACCACCGTGGGGCATCGAAACGGGACGTAAATATAATTAAACCCTTCCTAATGAGAATTATTCTGTAACAAAATTCCAAACTACAACTTGATAGAAAGAATAGATTAATTAAATAATTCAGCTAACAGATTTCAAAATTATCTGTTACCAATATCTATCCATTACAAACTAAGGATCAATTATACGATGAACATATGAGCACTATTTTAAATTAGAAACTAAATCGGTAATCCTGTTGTAAACAATTGCACTTGAAAGTTAAAATACATATATAAATTACTCATCAATCACGGACTTTCGTAAATTTTGGCATGCTGTAATTTGAATTCTCAAAGTTTAGGATTATAAAATTTCATGATGGTTACAACTTACAGAAATTTAAATACGCACTCACCCACACACAAACACACCAGTTTAGTGCATATCAATAAGTAATACAAAAGTATGCATAAGCAAAGGTTGTAATTAGGTTCAAGGGGTAATTTTATCACATTCAAGTTTAGAGGGCTATGTTTGAAACAAATTATCATCAAACATTAACAATAAATCTAGTTCAGATGCAAGTTTAATCTGAAGGCAAAGATAGAATATTTTTTACTCATATAGTGCAGAAATTTGGCGAATTTGGTATCAACTTTTATGTCGGACTGTTAATCTGATGCCTCAAAATTACCTGGTATATTTGAAAGTAGACAGTCTCTTGCCACAGAAGCAGAATATAAGTTAAGTACAAGGTATACTTTGTCATCCTTTCATATAGTCGGAGATTTTTTTTTTGATATACTGACAACCAGAGATCTATCTAAAGTTGCATGTACTCTAGTTACATTATTTTGTGATTTCCTGATTAAACTTTATTAAGAAAATAGAATTTTTTAAATTCCTATCATCAATCGACCATAACTAACGCAGCCTAAACGAAGACTATGTTGACAGTCTACAATGACTGATATTACCTTCACGAAAAGTACTAAGTCAATCACGGATGACTGACTTGATACGAAATGAGAATTTGCTTATAGTCATTAAGGACTAATGCGGTGAGAATGAAAAGCTCAGTGTCAATCTCCAATAACTGGAATGGAGTTTAATACGTTAATACAAATAAGCTAAATCAAAGTATAAAATACAAACAGGGAAGACATAACAGGTGACCAAAACTTTACACAGTTTATCCTGGAATTTCGCAACATATTAAATCAGACTTCGTTTCTATTATTAGTTTTAATCACGAAGGAATTTGACAAATTAGACAAAAAAAAATTAACTCAAAGATTTTAAGAAACTTACACAAATTTAGAATTTTGAGTTGGTAAATTAGATTCTGATCGATCTTGTATGAATTAATATTGTTTTTAATCAATAATTTGGTACTATTATTCAAAAATTCATGAATAATTCCGACGTCCATCTGAAACAACATAAAATCAATATATTCCTTAAAAATCTTTTCCAATGTGCCAGTATATTAAATGTGACTTACTATTTCAATAGACAGTGGTATGCTGCAGCCATCCAAACGTTTGAAACCTAGAAAATGTGTTAATACTTCAGAAAATAATTTATGCGAAGCCATATACCTTTGAAATACAAAAGTAAATCAGAACAACAAGGATTCGAGCAAAGTGACTCTTCATTATCCTAACCGATAAAGTT
This sequence comes from Argiope trifasciata, assembly GCA_026543055.1. NCBI lineage: Eukaryota > Metazoa > Arthropoda > Arachnida > Araneae > Araneidae > Argiope > Argiope trifasciata. The sequence continues at coordinate 8,682,461 of JAPMOQ010023642.1, read as the reverse complement.
TTAATTGTGAACATGTGACATGTTTATAATAAATTTTAAGTCAAATTATTAATGGAATTTCTAATAAATTTCCTTAATCCATTTAGAATAGTTATTTTCAAAAATATGTAACTTTAATGCAATTAAAGTATCTTCAAAAGGAATCAAAATAGGAAAAAACTTAGTTTATTCCATATACATTCAAACATTTTTTAGAACAAGTTGTAAATTAATTTATCAACAAATAATGAATTATTAAATTGCTTAATACAGCATTTAAGCTAAAAAAATAATAGTTCTTCAATTTTTCGTATACATTCGATGCAATTTTAATTGTTACATGACAGATTTTGAAAGTTTCCGCATATTCTTCGCTAAATTTCAATCTCCGTGCAAAATCGATGAAATCACAGTTCTAGAATTCCTCTAAACACTTCCATTAATTTGTCATTGATCTCCATTTCAACTGTTGTACCTGCCTGTTTGTAAAGGGTTTAATTATCTTAGGAAAGGGTAAACCTTTGTTCCTCTAACAATGATTCAATACATACTGTGGCAATGAAATCAATGTATTCTTAGAGTACGTTTCTTGTAAAAAATAGAGAGCTTTAAATAAAACGTAATTTTCTTCTGTGGAAGTAAAATGCATGATAATATATAACAGTTTCAAATTTTGCTGTATAATTTTTAATAAATGTACTTACCTGCTATTGAATTAGATGATTTTTGTTTTGCTTACCTGCAGTTAAACTTGGAATTATTTTGGTGATAACTTGTAAGTAAAAACCTTTTCTAGATTATAAAACTGAACGTATAACTCATTATGAAGTCATCTTACCAAAGGTACAACTGATGGCTTGTTACATTAGAACTCATTATGTTTAATAATAAGGCAGCAATACGTCAAATGTAATAATAAAAACCAAAATTGCAACTTCTTGGTAAAATCATAATTCATATTCATTGTAACTTTTTAAAGTGCAGAAAGAAAGAAAATTGAAAGTTCTTTATTTCCATCGAAGAAATATATTGCTACAATCTTGTTAATAGCATGCCATTTAACACGGCTTTCTGCACTGAGGATTGTTACAATTGGGTTCAAAAGGAAAGCCACCGTGTGCCAGAGCTATTATGCAGATATGTAGCATTATCAGCTACTTTCTAAATGATTTCCTTTTGTAACTTTAATTGTAAATTCCTAATAGGTTGTACGTGTGTGTCTTTTGCCTCAAATGGAGATTAAGATAATACTTGTTCTTGTAATGATTATACAAAGGATATGGTGTATATCTCCAACAAATGTTTTATTCACCTTCAAGTAAAAAATACTGAAATCCGTGCATTTTACAGATTGAACTACTGTCTGTTGATTTTAATTTTCATTACAAACTACTAAAACTCTATTTAAGCTATTAAAAATTAACTAAATTTAATTAAGTTAATGAATTAATATATACAAAAAAGCTGTATTAGCATCAAGTGTCATCCACTACAAATTTTTAAAAATGTGTTTAAACTTGAGTGGAAGAATAAAAAGTATTTTATTAACCCTTGAAAATTTGAACAAGATATATAAATAGAGAGTGAACTAATAGTGCGAATTGAAAAAAATGGGAAATGTCGGGTAATACTGCATTGATGTCGTTGTACTGGTTTGGGGTCTATTCCTTTTTGCGTCCATGAAACAGAAAGGAACGTGTGCCAGGAGCTGAGCAAGTGAAAATGCATGAAAATATTTAAAATTAAATAAAAAGAAAAATTTCGAATTCGGGATTTTTTAGCAATGTCAGTATAAAATGAGTTGTTGTTTATTTATCACAAGTAATTCATGTAAATACTTCGTCTAGATTTTGTAAACATTATGAGTTAGATGCCAAAAAAGCAACTACTTAAATATATGTTAAAATAGAAGTAATATATATTTAAGTAAAATAAAATAGAAGTTTCATCTAATTATTGCTATTGATATCTTTCAAAAATAACCCTAACTTTATGGAATATACTTTTGCACAAAATTTCTTTCTTCATTTTTCCAAAAGATGGAGCATTTTTTTCTTAACTTTTCATGTTAAATGTTTACATTTTTATTTAAAACTTGAGAAAATATTGGAAAATGAAGTATTTTGATTGGCAGAGAAAATCCATTTTAAATGTCCCAATTTTTTTTTCAGAAAAGCAAATTGTTTGAATTCTTAATGAAAACTTAACTGGGCCCATTTAAGCTATTTACTTCCTTAATATTCCATTATGTTCCACGTTGCTTTACTGTTGATGCAAGAATGCGAAAGTGGTTTTAAAGCTTTTAAAAGATAGTGGATGTCGTTTTTCATTTGGTTTTTGCAGTATGTTCTGTAAACTTATGAGCATTTGCTAATGACCTGAATCTTCTGCTTCTAACATCCTGAATTCAAGGCTTTTAAAATCTGTAAAACTAAATAATTTTTGAGCTGCAAGCCCGGATGCGCAATAAAAGAACTCGAATTGCTCAATAAAAGTATCATGGATACTTTTATTTTACGACTTGCGTTATTAAAGCAAAAAAGTAATGTCCTTCACGAAGTCAATTTGAGCTTAAATATGTAAATTACCGATATTTTGCACTAATGTTAAGCCCGCGAAAAAATAATTGCGGCGATATAAATATGATTACATTCCCTCGAGATAAATATGGACCAGTTCAAAGACATTCTGAAACTTCAAAATGAGAATATTGTGGTTAGAGTAACGAAAATATGCCTGACCAAACGAGGCAGGCACATAACTATTCAGACATTTTATTATAATTATTTATTATTCTTAAAGTACGTTGTATAATATGAGAAATATTGAATTTTTAATAAGATACAAAAGCATACCGCTTTAAAATCTTAACATAAAACTGTATATCCGTCTCAAGAGCTTATGTTTCTTTTATCCCATATATGTAGGTCAGCAGACTTTATTTTTTTTAAATTTCTCTCGATGGTATATCATAGAGGAAAAAAATGGCTATGAATATGAATGCACATAATTAAAATATTACATTAAAAATATAGCGACATGTTTGGAAAACAAAAGTTAAAATTAAAATTTAAAAAAGTGTGAGTATAAAGACTGACATCGCTTTTCACATGACGCACAGAAATACAGATTCTTACATTGCATTCTATGAGAAATGTAAAGACGATTGGAAGTAAACCCACTGCAACTTATTCCAGTCACTACTCCCACCTGAGGGCACCTCAGATATGAGGATGGGGATATTTCGGTTGGATGGTTGGCTCTCGCCACCAATGTTGGTACAAAAATGGTGTTGGGTCGACTTATCGATAACGGGACGTGCTTCTCACAGGAAGAGTTATACTGTGACCAATATGTAACCTTACTATTCAACCTTAGTTCCCCCCAGATATTGCCGTGGCAGTCCTGTTATTCACATGTATCTGGAGACAGATTTATCAGGTTGAAGTAGTCAATGTGTGATACACCAGTTACTAAAATAAAAGTTTAAAACATGTGAAATCCATATAATTCAAGCTTAATTGCTTTTTGAAAAACTATATTGTATGTATACATCTTTCATAATGCAAAGGATCAATATGAAAAGTATAAATAAAATGAAAAAAAATTGTAAGAGTATTGCAGTAAGACTGAGGGAAAATAAAATCCATACCATGGATGATCAGATAATGAAATAAATTCTAAAATATGCAGAATCTATGAAATACAACATCAACCCTTAATACATGCATTGCATTGTACGAAATAATAACTAAATAGCAAAAGGCATAATAAATAAGGCAAAAAATTATGAAATATGTGGAATACCAAATTAACGAGTCTTCTTATATTCAAGAAATTTGACCAAATATTTTCAATATCTATATAAATAAAAATGAATGTTTGTCTATATGTCTCTTACGCACCGCCGTGCCGCTCATCCGATTCCGATAAAATTTCGACTACTTATTGCTTGCACTTAAGTAAAAGTTATAGGCATAATACAATCATCTAAGGTATAAAAAATGTTTTCAGATCAATTTATCGCATCTATTAATCATGGATTAACCACCAAATAACTCTCCAAGGAGACAAAAGATTCAGTAAAGATGCTAAATTCAAGCTAGACGTTAATATTTCGTAGCTATTGAAAGTAGATGAAATGGAAATCTTTCTCTACGATAATAGTTTTATTTGAGAGTGTGAGAAAAAATTTTAGGGGAACCAGTCCTATAGGTTTGGAGTTTCAACTAAACTTTTAATAATAGTTTTGCGTTTTTTGCAGTAACTTCCAAAAATATTTTAGTACAACTGATTTTCACCATCTTAGTTTTCAAAAAATTATCTTTTCAACTATGTTAGAGATTTTAAGGTATAAATATATTTTATATGTTTAATCAATTTTAAAATAAAATATTTTAATCACACTTCTTATCATTAAACTTGAGAATTCGAAAGAATATTTAACGAAGAACGAGAAACAATAAATAATTTCTTTAATTACCATTCTGAAAGAACACCAAGCTTTACAATTGTAGAGTAGAATAATTAAAATGAAATAAATACTAATAATGTTTCTCCTATATGTATACTTCAGTTTTATTAAATGTATTCATTGTCGACAAGAAAATAAATATCATTCTTCCTATCATTCTCAGTTGAACAAGACAACTGTTTCAAATTTCAACAATATTTCCAAGACTATTTCTTCTGTGGCAGCAATGCACCGGTGCCAGCTAGTTGTTTATAATTTATAGTATCAAGGAGATAAATTGGATTCTAGAAATTTCTATTGTTAGTGAATTCTATAGGGAAAACTGATAAATACAAAAATATGGCATTATTTTTAGAGAAGAGGTTAAGAGGGGAATCAAATATTACACTTATAATATTAATTGTTTACACAACATATTATCAATTGAAATTTTATCAAAAATTATTTTATCAAATTAGTCACTATTTTCTATACTCTAAAATAATTTCTTACATTCTACCAATGTAAATAAATATAATTAAAACTGTATTTAATACTCCGGGATTTCGATTACCCTTAGACGTCCACAGGTATCGTTTCGACATTGCGATATAAAATATACAAAATAATTGTAATAATTAAATACTTGCAGGACGACTGTTCAGTAGGTTTAATTTCAAGTCTTTTTGCTACTATTTCATGTAATTATTATATATTATGACCCTTTATATCATAAAACTATTTTCAACTATATGATTGCATTATACAATTTCATACATTTCAAGGATTTTTCTTTAGAATTCGGTATTTAAATTAAAGTTATTAAGTTCTAGTGAAATATAGTATTGAGCGTTCTTGATAATACTCTTCACTTGAGTGACTTGATAATATTCTTGCTTGAATTTCATTTAATTTTAATAAGAAAGGTAAAAAGTTATTAATCATTTTTCTTCTATAAAATAAGTTTTCGATATCAACTGAATTTAAAGAATTAAATAGTTAATATTATAATTGAATATTATATACTATTTCTCCGAATTATTTGCTTTTAAATCACAAATTTAAAATTCTGAGCCGAGTTTTTGTACCTGAACTGTTATCTTTGTCTTTTCCTGGCTTAAAAATTTGCTGAAAATTTTAGAACGTTTATCATTTATGATTCGAATCAATTTTATATCGAATAAAAGTTCATCGTAACATTTTTTTTCAGTAAAAACTTCCTCATCTGATACTTTTCAATGTATAAAATTATGCAGAAAGGTTAGTTTCTAATTTTAAGAAATCTAAAATGAAATGAGATTGCTCTCAATGTCACATTAAGTATATATTTCTAAAATCCATAAACCAAACGTTCAATTATAGTATTCCTATCAGCTAAAAAAATCATAGAAAAAAAAACAATTCCAAAAATTCGTGAAGAGATACATATTTTTCAGCATCGAATAGATAGAAGATAGTTGTAGAAAACATTGAACATCTATAAAACATTAATACAATGGTCCATGAGAAAACTTTTGCAGAAAACTGACCTCCTCCCTTCCTTTATGCCTAAAGGAAAACAGACGAACATTACATTCTTAAAGACTGATGTTATATTGATGCTGACTGAACATTACATTCTTATCTCTTATAAAGTCTTTTAACCTCAATTTAATTATATTAACGTCCCGTTTCAAAGCAACATCAGGGCTATGGTGTTGGGGACGAACCTCGTAATTCTGTTCTCATAAAGTCTTTTAATTTCAGTTTACTTACAATGAAGACCCGTTTTGAAGTAACACCAGGGCTATCTTGAGACGGACCTTGAAATTTTGAATCTGGGTGAGATGACGAAAATGATACCTGAGCTGGCCCTCCCCTCCCCAAACTTCCACACCACATCAGCGGGAAGACGTTTAGCCCCGACAGTTTTAACGTATACTACACGACGGTGGAAGAAACGGGTCTCGAATCTGAAACCCGACAGCTAACGAGCCTAGATCTTACCATCAGGCCACCGCTACCCATAAAGTCTTTTAAATAAATTCAATTATATTAGCTGTCAGTCTTCTGAAAAAGCTCACATTTTTAAATATAGAAAATTATTTTGGAGCTGAATTTTTAATGTAATATGCTTTAATATTAATAATAACATTAATGCAAAACGCTGGCTACCATACTGAAAATTCAGTTTGTGTATCAATAGTTATTAAAAAAGGAAATGATTTCATTCTGTTTTAGATTTAGAATAGCCTGCATTTTGACTGAGTCATCTATGATAAATGAATGAATAATGGACGAGAATAGAATTCATTGTCGAGAAAGCAATACGGCTGGATGAAGAATCATGGCTAACTAAGATTCACATTTCGGAGTTAATTGAACATGCATATTGAATAGAATTATATTGATGCGGACAATCGTTGGGTTATCTCAAAAGACTGCTTCGAAATTCAAACATTATTTGCATTTTCTAATGCATTTTCCATCTTTAATTCATAAGAGAAATGGATGCCAAAAATAGCTACAGATGAAAATCAAGCTCCACGTAATGAAACTGAGAAATCAAGAATAGAGGAACAGTCCAGGAGAGAAGAAGAAAAATGCTCTGATGCAGCAACTCAACGAATGTACTGTCAATAATGATCGCATGTCTTTTTTATATGGTAATTGGGGAATCGTTGCTCTTCATGTTCTCGGATATATTTTGCGGGTGAATGTTTTTTATTCATTTTTTTCTTTTAAAATAAAAATTATTAGTTACTGAAGTATTTTTTGCAGTATATTTGAAATAAAAAAATCATTTCCCGTTACAAAAATTGTAGATACGGTTATTGAACAATTCACGTCATCGATTATTTAGTACATTTCGATTAACTGATATTTTGATCTTTTTCATAGAATCTGATTCTAAAACACAGTAAACGTTTTAATATTCCTTTTCTTAAAAATCCACACTATTTACAAAATATAAGAAATTAACAGAAAACCTGATTTACATATTAAGGAATGTGGTCTTGTAATAAAACTAATGGGTGGAATTCTTTAACTTAAAACCTAAGAATTAATCAAATATAAGTTTTGTTAATAAAGATAAGGAGCTACTTCTGCCTTGCTTTATCTCCAGACTAGTCTGAATGGTCACTTCGACAAGAAAAATAAAATTTACAATTTGATGAAATTATTTTACTACGATGGGGTTCATGTATGCTTCTTTCACATATGGATAAAGCACATAGTGATCACAAAGGGGCAACATATCATCGAAGTGGAGATAGCATGCTGCACATCATCTTTTACCGGGGAGACGAGAATCAATCACCGCCATATCAAAGGTGAGCTGAGGGAAAAATTATGTTAATCAATACATGGGGATTCAAAAGCTCTGAAATGAATTTTAAAGGGTAACTCAAGAATAGACAGCGGAAATTATTTTAAAATGAGCATGTAATGCAATTTGCAACTGCTAGAAGAATCAATTAAAATAAAAGCATCTTAAACGCCCAATCACTTTTCTTTACCATTTTTATCGCCTTTGAATAACTTCTTATAAAATGCATGAAGAACCTGATTTACGAATTCTTAGTAATAACTGACAAATACCTTAATGCGATAATCAAACCAGAAACTGCATGAATCAGTAAGCAGCCACGTTTAGATTTATTCAGGCATTAGATTTACTTGTATTAAGCATTTTCTGTAGTGTTTTATTTTTTTATTCTTATTATTAAGTTTTGAAGCAATCCAGATTTGAGGAGGAAAATTTGCTGTATAAATAAACCGGTTTTCGCTTTCCCAATAAGTAAAGAAATGATGTGAAACTAATCTATGTCCTTGTCTTTTATCGGATGACAGGCACATGCTCGGCACTGCATTGGGGTCCATTTTGCCTTTACCTCAGAACCTAGCTGTGTTATTGTGGGAGATCAAACTTCATATTATTCCAAAACCTGTGGCACGGCTGGAAGAGCTCGACTTTTGGCTATCCTTACTATCTAGTATTAGAGTCACCTTTAATAATTGTACTTTAGGTTTGAGAAAATAATTTCCTTCTTAAAAAAATATTAATTTATGCATGACTTAAAGTTTGTCATACACAAATTTAAGTCATTGCTTATTTAAAAGAAAATGATTTAACCTCCTATAATGACAAATTTTCTTTAAAGAATAGAACTTCAAGAAAAGAAATTTAAAATTAATTTTCTTCATGTTAAAAGCATGCCGAAATCCATATCATGTATGAAAATTAAATGAGTTTTTCTTTAACAAAACATCTTAACTCTGCTCTTCTTTGACTGCTAGTCGCTACCAATAAAACAAGCTAGTGAGAATTTTCTTTTTAAAGTAATTTAAATCATAATTCTAAAATGTATTTAATCTTTAGACTTAGAAGGAAACAGAATAAAATGATATTATTCAAATGGGTGAGAATCAGATATTTCTGTCTTAAAGCTGTAATGAAAACACATTTTAATCCTTTCTGAGTATTTTCTGCTTTTTTCCGAATTTTGATTCTTCGAATATGAAAGTAATGTGATTACTTCAAATCATAATATTTATTTATTTTTCTCTGTGAATTATTTTCGTCGGTTAATTCTGCGTGTCTTTGACGTCTATGTATTGTTATTTTAAATGTTCGCTTGAATATTTACTTAAAGAGAAAAAAGAAGTGTTGAAGAATTAAGAAGTTTCAATTGAGTCCTTTCTATCTATTAATAATAAATAATCAAATAAAATATTAAACCACATATTCATAAACGCATTATCCGATGAATGACTTTTTATTGACATGAATTTAAAAACTAGTAACATATAAGCAGAATTCTTTCCGTGAAACCTTATTTAATAGCGCGTATATATTATTTACATTACATGCATTGTTTCATTTATTTATTTATTTTGTAAAAAATGTTTGAAATTAAATACTCATAAGTAATTAACACTACATTTCCAACTTTTGAAATATTGTAATGTTCACTTAAAATTATTTTAACTAATATGAAAATATTTCCCATTTATTTTAACTTGTATCAGAATTGTAGTATGTCAGATCACTCAAAAAATTGGACCTTGAAGTTTTGATGAATTTTATCTGCTTCTCGTAACTAATAAATAATTTTGAAATGCTTGTCTGTGAAAGCGAAACAAGCTAGATGGATGAAATTACATATGATGGTGCAAGATCATAAATTTGTGTCAACGTTTGGACGAACTCGGTTTCCATAAAGTTTGCCCATCTGCATGATTCGTGGATAGGGTAATACAAAACTGCAACACAACAGACTTATTAATTAAAGCATATGATCCTGACACGAAAGTTGAAGATTTGACATTAAATCTGTGAGCTATTTCTGGACATTTATTGTTGACCTGTTTATCTCAGCAAACACGATAGTACACGAATACAGTAATATGCTTAGACAAAATTTGATATTTATCTTCTCAACAAAATTGTAAACCTACATAATATTTTGCCTCCAGTGCAAAAACTATGTTAATAAATGCAAGGTAATTTTAAAAGTGCTTGAACGGACTGCAAATCCACTGAAAGGAAGCAGTACAAAATGCGGCCTCGATTTTTTTTTTATATAGTACAAACTAAAATACAATATAAGCCATATTGTCTAAATTTAACAGAAAGTTGAAGGGAGAACAATTGTACTTGAAATTATAATGAGTATTATTTAAATATTATGAAGTGCTCATTGCAGAAGTTGGAAGCTAAAAATAGTTTTTAGAGTTATTTTAAATTTCTGAAATACCCTTTATTTGAGAACAAGTCACTGAAACACATTTCAGTAGTTTTAATATGCATTAGTTATTATTGTAAGTACCAAGAATTGTGTAACTAAGATATTAAGCTTCAGTAAAGAATTAGGTCTGTGTCAAACACATTATTTCCTTAAACGAATCTGGTGTTTTTTATCTTAAATTCAGACATTATACATTGTCGCAATCCCTCCCGACTTACTTATTATTTCCTTTTGTGTAACAAACAAAATTACTCTTCCCTCATTTCGAAATATATAAAAAACATAAAGTGTTGCTTGGGAAAGATAAAGGAGACCTTTCTATTTTTATACATCTCTATAAGTGAAAATAAATGTCAACGGACTCTCGGTTTGATACTCTTTCAGAATATAAGGGACTCTATAATAAAATTGGCTGAAATAAAGCAAAAAATAAAGGGCAAATGACACAAACAGAAAGAAAAGACTAAAGCATATATTTATGAAAAATTCTTGAGAAATTAAAATAAACAAATATTTTGGTGCATTTAAAATTGGGAGAATTGACTATAAAATCAGATATTTTAAGACGAGATTTAAAAAGCTGAGATGATAAATATAAATTTTATTTTCTTTGAAGCTACTCAAGGGTTATTTGGCAACATACATCAAAACTTTGAGCTTAAATATGACACTGGTGATGACCCAAAAAAGCCAAGTTTCCTTACCTTCCAGCGTGAGAGCATTTAACCCTCTAAGATCCTTTCAAGGTAGTTAAAAGTAACCAAACATATTTTAATGCTCTTAACCTCTGAAGACCATAGTTTTTTATATTAAATTTGTTACATTAATCCCTGTGAGGAAGGAATCCAAGGGTCATTTTAGGAGATGCTTCCAAACTTCTGAAACTTACGTGAAGACATTTTGAATCCTGGTCAGACGACAAGGACGACATTTCAGTCAGTTTTTCTATTTTCAGACCTGAAGACCACTCTGATTTGAGGAAATTTAAACCACAAAATCAAATTAAATATGCCCAAATCTTCCAAACACTTCTGATCATTGGCGGAATCGGGTTTTGAATCTTGAATGCTTCAGTTCGAAACTGAGACGCTGCCATCATGGCAAGCATAGCTTGAGGTATTTTTATGAATTCGGATATCGCACAAGCTTTCTTGCAGTCCTAAAACATAAACATTTCCATCAAGTCATCTTATATTCTTCTATCTCTACAAAATATAATGAAATCTTTTCCAGAAAAGTTTCATAAATCACTTCGTACGTACAACAACTTACTATATTTATGATATTCGAAAGAATATAAATAATTATATAATTTAAACCCTATTGGAGAAAACCGAAATATCTGCCTTAGGAGAAAATGATACCATTATTCTACCAAAGTAATCATCATCTTCTCACTTACACTTGACAGTAGATCATTAACATAAGCATCTTAACCGACAGTGTCATCAAAATAGATGTCCATTCTTAAGAGTGTAGGAATAATAACCACGTTTAAGTTTGTAAGATCTCGTCCCCCTCCAAATCGATTTTCTTTGCCAAAAAGCTGTGTCGTTTAGTTTGGATAAATTTTTCTGTGTTTGCTTATTTTGATCAATATGAAAATCGATACCAGTTGACAGTCCTGTGATGTAATAAAGCAGTGTTTGTCTGATGATGCATATTCTTCGGTTGTAATAGATAAGAATTGATAGCCCTAAGTATTCAGAAAAGTCGAAAGCATAATAATAGTTCACCTTATGATTGGTTAGATATAGTTTCATTCAAATATTATTTAAATCATTCTCAAAAGGCACCTTTATTTTTAAAATTAAAATAAGTTTCAATGCCCTTATTTTTGTGTTTCGATAATTATACAGTATTGAGGGATATGCAAAGAATTGCTAAACGGTATGGGAATATCGAAAAAATTCCTCTTTACAAGCTGGAAGGGGAAAATAAATTCCTTTGCATCTGAGTTACTATCTGGCAAATCCATCTGAGTTACTATCGTAAATTGTTGGTGTTAGAAAGAGCCAAAGTTAGGACTTGAAAGTCACTTTTTAGCCTCTAACTTGCAAAATATTGTAGTTATTGAAAGTTTTTCAATGCAAAAGTTGTTCTTCTAAATGAGGTGCTAATATGGTTGATTCAAATTATTTTTCAATTTTCAATATTAAGAAAGCTATAGCGAAATTAAAATTTAAACCATTTCCACCCCCTTTGAGATATATAGGTCATCTAAAATATACATATTTACTACATACATTTCTGCTACATGCCTTCTATATTTGTAATAACATATTCTAAGACAGTTAAAATCCAAACAAAATTGCTCTAGTTATCCTGTTCATAAGATAACATGGGCAAGCATTGAAGAAATTTTCCTTTTTTCAAGAGAATCATTGCAAGAAGTAGCCTTAATATGGGCATCTAATATATCTAAAATTCTATGGCAGTGTTTTATTACAATGGCATATATATGAAGATTCGTTTGCAAGTGGGACTGATGTACTTTAAATTTAGAATTTTGGATAAGAAGTCCTCTGCTGAAGGTTTGAGAAGAATCAGACGTAATTCTCGACACCATCGTTCAAAATGGTGAGAACGACCACAAAACAGTCTTTAAGTATATTCTAACTAAGACTCAATCGAATAAAGTGCAAAAAACCATTACTTTTCATCAATCGTTTATTGTCGCATAATAATTTCAATATTGTAAGCTTTACCGAAAAATTGGCAAACATTTTTTGGTACGTATTAATTTTATAATGTGATTCAGTCTTGCCGTGGTAACGACATCTGGTAGCAAAGAACTGAATCAATCTTCCCTCCCCATCTCCCCACATTGACTTAAGTAAAGTTTGTTGGGTTGCACAACTCTACTTCGATATAAGAAGTGGATTAATGGATTAAGTGGATAAGAAGTGTGTTTCTTTTATTTAAAAATTGAATATTTTATGCGTTTATTTTTCAAATTTGTATCAAGATTAGTTTGTATATTATTTTAATAGAAAAATCAACTTTAGCTGTAAATTTTTCTGTCTTTTCACAATGATTTTAAAAAATGTTTTCTGTTTTTATCAGGAAATGTTTTCAACAATTAATTAAGGGCCCATTTTTAAAGTATATTCGATACGCTCAAATTTTATACAAATAGTAAATGATAAAAATACATTTTTTCAAAATCAAAGTTTTATTTAGAAAGATTATAAAATAACTTTTCCTTTTCGAAAATGCTGAAGCTGAAACATCAAAAGATAATGAAATTCAAAAAGGCAGATCAGTTGATGAAGCTTATTTCATATACAAACTGCAGAGAAAAGAATTACAAAAAAAAGATTTATCAGTGCCATAATTTGTATTTAGTGAAAGTCAGCACGCTAAAAATGTTGTTCAATGGTAAATGAATCTTCGTGTCGATTGATAAATAATGTTTTCTGTGAGTTTTTATCGATTGTCATTCATTTCTATAAATGCATTTTTTATCACTTATTTAATGAAATTTTGCATAATCGAATTTCCTGGGTTTCTTTCTGATTAGTGATTTCATTGTGTTCGTTCCAACTTCACTAGATTATCGCCTGTTAATGTCTTCTGCAACCGAGACTTTTAAAGAAGATCTTTTTGGGGGAGATTTGTTTTGTAAGAACAAAAAAATAAGGAGGGAGCCATCTTCTCGTGTTTTCAAAACTGTGTTTAAACATTTAATGCCATGTTTTTTATAACCATTTAATTGAGAAAAAGTTCGATTTCTTTATGCAACTCTTTAAATTTTATTTTGAGATATCAATCAATTTTTCTTCGGTTTATATCTTAAAACTCCGTTTAAGTTAATACTGTTTCAAATACGAAAAACTTCATATGCCTAAGCAATCGCACTGAAATAATTTTAACAGTTAAAATTTCAAAGTGCAACCTACATTTTACTTTAAAATATTTTTTGATTTTTGGAGATTTTTAATTAAATTAATGATTAATTAATTAGATTTTTAATTAAATTCTGCCTTATAAGCAGCTTTAATATTAAAAGTACAAAAGCATAAAACGGATTAATCACTAGTACTGTGAGATGACAAAATTTCCCCATCGCAATATATCGTACAATTAATATCAATGCATCATGATTTCATTATTTATTTTTGCTATTACAAATAGGCTTTGGCTATTTAAAAGCATAAAAAATGAGATTGAATTGTAAATAATATAACAGAAAATAAAAGATATGTAATTATTTTATTATAATTAAATAGTTTTCAGTTTATGGAACAGAATTTTTTTAATCCAAAATAATATGTCAAAAACAAATATTTTTAAGCATTAAAATGTAACACTATTTATAGAAAAAATTTCATCCAAAATAATATGCATAAAACAAACATTTTTATATATTAAAATGCTTGTTTTATGCACGGAATTATTTAAGGATACAAAATATAAAATATGTATGAAGAAAGAAAACAATAAAGGAGAAACAAAAGTAAATACGTGAATTTTCGTCAAATTCTATCCTATGTTTGCTTTGGTAAGGATTCACATAATAGGTATACATTATAATGTCAAATAAACTCCAGCTTAAACATCGGAACAGGAAATTAATTGTGAATATTAATTCACAGCATCATTATACATTGTGAAATATTAATATTGGCCATGATAGTGATAAGCTGATTTATTTCGAATTGATATTAAAAAAAATCTGTTTTTCAAATATATCTATTTAATATCAGTAAATCGAAAATCAGCACAATTCCATTTATAACTTTAAAATTTTCTTTTAAATTGGATTTAAAATTGACAACTTTTTCTAGTCATCAGTATTACTATTAAACAACTACATATACTCTGAAAGAGTCTTGCACAATATCTCTGAAATTCTTAGCCACTTTTTAATGGGCTGCCGTCAACAAAGTTCAAATACTTTTATTTAAAACTTAAAATAAATTGTTTGCTTGCTTGCGAAAAGATTTTTAGACTTCCTCTAGATTATTTTAAGAAGACTTCATCTAGAGTATTTTAAGAAACATTTAATCTAGAAAAACTGCAATGGTATGTCTTAAATTAATTTTAAACTTGTGTTCTAAAAAGTTCTTCACACACTCTACTTTTTGTTAGCTAATACCGCTTTTTCTGTTGGATTTCAGGAATGTAACCTTTTTATTTAAATAATCCGTAGCTTAAATCTTCAAACGTGTTGTTTTTCTTTTTGGAAAAAAAAGAGGAATTTTTACATTTTTAGGCTTCCAGTAAGTTATTAATATGATAGACTCTACTTTTATTCGAAGTTTAACATCCGAAAAGTTTTCAAATATAAGAGGAATTAATAAAGAATATGCGTTTTTAATTTATAAATTAATACAATCTTATTTACATTTCAAGCGTAAAATTAAAAATTCTGAAAAATGTTGTATAAACGAAATGAGTCTACTTGTAGAAAAACTATGGTTCTGGGCAATTTGGATTAATGATTTTGGTGGAATTTTGATATTCGTTTAAAAAATTATATGTAGCACCTTCTTAACTATGGTAGTTGCTGATATCTGCTTATTTTCTTATGAATATACGAACAAGGTTTCCATCGGAAAACAGGGAGAAATAAGAAAACATTATTCATCAACACAAAAAGTTTTTGCTATTTTTTTAGTTGGTAGTAAAGCAATGGCTTCTAGTCGAAAAGTTTGTCTAAATTCTTTGAGTAATTTAGAGAAACGTTCAGTAGATTTTTTAAAAAAATTATTTAATTTCCTTATTTTCTATTCCAAACTAAAAACAACTAAAAACTATGTATATAAAGTGAGCATTTATTAATTCTCAATCGGGAACAGTATTATGAAAGATATGACACACACTTACAGTATTATAAAATCAAAGCCTAGTTTTAAATAATACATAAAATTAACTATTTTAATAGTGGATAAGGTTATGATGATCTGAAGAAAGAACTAATTGAAATTCTATTAAAATATTGACAGCAAATTATGGGATATTTAATAAGCAATCAAAGTGCACTAATGTTTCTTGAAACTCTCAGTATTTATTTACACAAGTAACTTTCATTACAAAATCATAGTTTTTATTTTTAGAAAATTACAATTTATTACCAAAATTTTTATTCAGTTTTTGAAAGCTCATAATAATAAATAAAATATTTGTAATCCATGTTGTGTTGTAAAAACTTAACAATATATTTATTAAAGTACTTTAGTATGACATAAGTTTTATTTCTTATATACGGAATATTTATTTGAAAATGATTCAGATTTCCTTAAAAATAGCATAACAACAAATTTATTTTCAAAAACATTTCCGAAAGAAAGAGCAATTTACAACTTTATTTTTGCCGTTTCTTTCTGCAGCAATGGTAAGTTTTCCCAGCTTTTTTTTATTTGACTGGGCATATATAGTTATAGTTATGTAAATGAAAGCAAGTAAAATGAAGGCAAACTCCCAATGTGCCGATTAATTAATAATAACAAGTAGCTTTTAAGTTAATAATTTCGTCTGAATTGCTTCAAAGAAAACAAGAGCATCGTATTTTCAAATAATTAGGCGTCATTTACCACCGCGGTCTGAAAAGATATCATCAAAAGGGAGGGGAAACACAAAATAATTCTCTTGGGTACAATCATTCCCTCTTAGCGTAATTATTCATCAATAGGATAGCCCTACCAACGGAATTATTGATATCATAAAAGGGAAAATTCAACCATTTCCCACTGGATGATCCAAATAGCTTTACTGGTATATTTTTTACATGCACTATTTTTTACAAGTAGATATTGGTGGTTTATTAGTTAAAATTTACTACTTCCCTTAATTTATTATTAAGTTAATTTTATTAATGGATTTAAATACAAAAAATACTTAATAAATCCTAGTCTTTACTATTGTCTTAAAATATTTAAATGGTCATTAAAATGAGATAAATGCATATTTTATATGAAACTTATTCAGAATCGATTAGTATGAATGTTTAATAATGCAAAGAAAAGGTTCAAAATATAAAATAAAGTTTCATTGAAGAAAGATTTAGTAAAATTCTCCTGTTATTCAAAGTTAAAATACCTCCTCTCATGAATCATTCTTTCATTATTACATGTAAAGTCAATGAAATTTTCTTGTCATTTTGCAATACTCCCGATTTCCTAACATACTATTGTATTGTTTTCAGTCACAAAATTTTATAATCTTGGTTTTGGCCGTCAGATTGAGATTCAAAATTACTGTCTACTTTCTTTGAGTAATAAAAGTGGGTATTGCTTTTTGGTATTATTTTAATTTTCAGTTCACTAATTTTGGCTTATTTAAATTATTTATTTTGTTCATTATTTTTAATTAGTTAATTTTATTTACTTAATTTAATTCTAAATTTTAGTTTTTAAAGTATTTCAGAGTTCAATAATTATTATCATTATAAATTCTAGATATAATTTTTTCAAATGTCGAAAGTGGAGTATCATACAGCTATACCGAATTTTTATAAAGTTCACATAAGCGCAAAATTAATAAAAAATTTCTTCTTTACAAGAATTTTAATTTGCAAAAGCTTAGGAAATTTAATTAAGCTGTATAAATAAACAGCATTTTTCGAGATTTGAAAGATCAACAGATGCTCAATCGCTAAAACCGATTCATCTTTTCAGAATAATAGAAAGAACTTCATGACAGAAAAAAGGCAAAAATGGGGCTTATTAGTTCGATGTCCTCGCGCTTATTCCGTATATTTTCTACGTGTAGTAAGAATACTGGTACCACTAATCTGAGAAAAAAGCTGTGTGTGCGTGCGTGCAGTGTGCTCTAGCTGGTACTCTACAGGGCATATATTATCTGATCGAAGCTACAAGGATCCGAATTGTCTCTCAGATCGTTTTCCAAATTATAATTAGCTAAGATTCAGCAAAATTGGGACGTTTTTCATGGATAGCATCTGATTATACTATGAAACAAATATATTTTGAAGCAATTTTGAAATTGGAATCATTGCCTTTCTAATGGTACTAATTTAATTGTCATGCAATTTTATGCATTTTGGGCAAATTTTCAAAATAATGCTACGTAATATGTGCAACTTTTTCATTGTTGCAATTAAATTTATACCACTTTTATTGTTTCATTAAACGTTTCATCTCTTGCCTTTCTTCTATTGTTGAGACCTAAAGAATGATATCTTTTCTTAATTCTTCGGCAATTTAACTATGATTTTTTACCTTTTTATTTCATCAAAAGTTTGGTGCAATCTAATAACAAAATTTTCTAATATACTAGAAGATTATACTGGTTAATTTTCTTAGGAATATTTTTTCACCATTTAACAAACAATTAGATTTCCTCTCCAATTAGGGAGGGGAGGGGTTGTACTTTATCTGATTTTACTCTTTACTATATTTGTCAGTGTTGACAGTCTACAAATACTACTGACATCTCTAATGATACTTCCTAAAAATGTAACGCATTTTCCTAAGGTCCAACAAAGAAAATGAATAAGTACATTAAAGACCAAAAGTTACATCAAAGATTATCGCAGACAATCCTGAGAAACAAACCCTACGGGCATTAAAATCAAACGGCATCTTCAAAAATAAAAGAATAATAATAAAATAAAAAAACAGTGGCTCAAAGAAAAACTAAGCTTGTTTAAAAAAAGAGTAGGAAAAAATGAATTATGTATTCAATGGAAAAAAAATTCAAATAATAAAGTTCAGTACAGATTTTTCATATCCATTAAATATTAACATTTTTAATACATTTTGAAAGAAATTAATTTTTTAAAATTCTACTAAATTACATATTTTTATCTATAAAAACTTAATTTTTTTAAATCTAAAATAACTATTTTATCATTCTTTGTAAATAAAATTCTTCTTATCATTTGTGTTTATTTTTAAAATAAGTGAAGTACAGTTATGACCTTCATCCCCCAAGGGTCAAAGATGCAAAATTATGTTACGTCATTGATCATTATGTAAGATTATTTTTGGTATTAGATTCACAATTCTGATGTTTTAAATTATGTTATAAATACAAAGTTAAGCAGAATGGAGATTAACATTCACAACTGAATTCATTACTTGCATTCGAAGCCAATAAATTTTTATTTTAAATAGAATCAAAGGTACAACTTTCTCTCCTCCATATATAAGGTGTCTTATAATTTTAAAGTTGAAATCAGCTACGTATATTATATGATAAATCTGAGCATGAAATTACGGGAAATGAAAATGAGTTATTAAGTATAATTTATTGGATGTTAGTTGATGTGAATGTGAAATCAGGTGACTTGCTCAATTAAGGAGACAGGCATTTAATAAAGAAAGCAGATAAATAGCTAAAATGACAACTATCAAAATTTGATGATTAAAAGTACTTTTTGGTGGAAACTCATGAAAATCAAATTTTGTAATGAAGCTTCAAACGATATGAAATAATATCTCAAATGCTCTGAAATGTATAGAATTAGTTAAAACATTGTTTTAAAAAGTATATCAGTATATTGATTACAAAATTAAATACAATTATAATCCCAGTATGTTGCATTTCATGGCTATATTATACTATGTACCATTCTATTTCTTAAGAACACAGGGAAAAATAAATAAAATCTCTTACAAATACTTATTTAGCTTCTAATTCCGATACAATTGCTTGGTTTTCCTTATTCAAGTATAATTTTAGAAAAGTTTGAAATATCACCTCTATAGATTGTTGCACAATAGAGAACGATAATGCTTAAGGTATCATTGATGACGTGTATACGAAAAGATACGGGCGACTTAATAAATTAAAATGTAATACATAATTTTTGTTTAAATTTGCTATAATAATTGGACAATATATTCTACGCTTCTCAACTGCATCTATTCATTTAGAAATATTTTCATTTCAACCATTTAGAATTTCAGTCGGAATTCAGAAACGAGAAAAAAATTGAAAATGGCATAAATTGAAATTCTAAGTAAATCATTTGATAAAAAAACTAAATTAAAAGATTTTGGGATAATAAACCGATTATCCTTATTTTTAAAATCCTTTTCACTTAAAATGGTAAATTTTGGTTTTATAGATGTTTTCTTAACATCTCTTTAATGCAAAAATTCAAAAACATAACTATTTTAGAGCTCTTTTCAAGATATCCAACCAAAGCGCAGTCGCATACCTTAATAAAACGCATCGTTACACCTAAGGGATGGTTAAAGAGATAGAAAAATTATCTAAAAATTTTTTTAAAGGTTTCGAATCTTAACCAAATCTAATTATCAAGGATTAATCTCAAAATAATTCGACGAGGAGACAATAGATTCTGTAAAAATGCTAAATCCAAGTTAAAGGCTAATATTTTTCATCTATAGTAAACAAATGCTCTTCAAGTCATTCTCAGAGGGAGCAACTTTATTACAGACTAGCCGCCTTTGGCGATCAGCTGGTTCGCTATGAGTAATGCGTTATAAAATTTTCAATTAAATCACATATTCATTAGCTTTGAAGTAACTCTGGGCATTGATTGGCCTGAAATTAATATTTTCTTTAAGATGATGGACTGAAAGTTCTAAAAGAACTCGTTTTCCTAATAATATTCTTTAATTTTATAAATCAGTCAGTTTTAATGATTGATTTAGAAGACTGATTGATGTAGCGACTTTTATTTAAAATATTAATAAAAATATACTGTAAAATATGGCTCACAGAGCAAAGTATGAAGAAATCTAAAACTCATTATTCATAAATGCATTGTTTGGCTCAAACTACACAAAATGTAATTATTTACTTCATTTAGATCATATTAATAGTATTAAACAATGTATATGCCTATTAATAATATTTTACAAATTGGCCATTGTAAAGGAATTTGAATTCATATCCTGTATAAATAAAGATAACTTATTTTATTAATGATTTAAATATTGCAAATGATCATAGAATCCTTTGCCTTGCAGTTTTCAAAGGAAATATCACATTTTATATTTATTTTATTTTATTCAGTCACGTGCTAAAAGTTGCATTTTTTCAGATTTAATTTGTGATGATAGTTTTTTTTAATTTTAATTTCTGTCAAAATGATGGCAACAGGGCAAAATGATGGCAATGAACAACAAAACCTAATTTTTTCCCTTTGACGTGCTCTTGCAGATTTTATAGAAATCTTAGCTTTGCATTTATATTTTTAGAAACTATCACATTTTATAATGAAAAAAAATATTGAATGAATGATACAGATATTGCAAACGATAATAGAAATATGCGATTAAGTCGGGATTCCAATGCATATCCTGTCTAAATTCGATCAGGTTTACCGTAAAGAAGATTTATTGAATTGATTATTTACCTTCATAGAATCCTTTTACGATCATAGAATCCTTTGCTTTGCATTTGTTTTTTTAGAAAATATCACATTTTATATATATATATATTTTATCCCGTGCTAAAAGTTGCATTTCTTTAGATTTATTTTGCGATGATGGTTTTTTTTTTATTCGAACTTCCGGCATCCTTTTATTTTATCCAGTCACGTGCTAAAAACATGGATAAAATATTTCTTTAAAAATTCATTAAAAATAGAAGCTTAAGTTATAAATTAAAAATACTAATACCGTTAGAAAGCTATTTTTTTTATCTTTAAATGGATATAAAAATCATGTTTGTGCAATAATTTTTTCGGAAGTTAGTGGTTAAACATCGACATTTCGCTTAAATTTTAATTAATTCAAATTCTAATTAAAAATTCGAAAAAAGGGCTCCGAGGTGCACATTCCCGACCTCCAAGGTATATGTGTACCAAATTTGGTAGCTGTAGGTCCAACGGTCTGGCCCGTAGAGCGCCAACACACACACACATTGAGCTTTATTATAAGTATAGATATAGATATAGATTAAGGGGAAAGGTTTCAGGGAGCCCAACCCTAGAGGTTTTTAATTTTAATTAAATTTTAACGTTTTTCACAGTAACTACCAAAAATATTGCAGTATAAATAATTTTGCACCATCTTAATTTTCAAAAATTATTGTTTCAGTTATAGTAAAGATTGTATGGTATAAATATATTTTCTACGTTGAGTCAATTTTAAAAAGAAAATATCTCAATCACATTTTCTAAAATTAAATTTGAGAATTCAGAACGAGTATTAAACGAGTCACGAGATACAATAAATAGTTTCTTTCATTACCATTCTGAAAGAACACCAAGTTTTACAATTCTAAAAGAATACAGAAATTTAATATATAAAAATTAGTATTTGTTCGTTCGTATTTTAAATGCGGTCATATCATTCAATCTATTTCGATAAAACATTGCCAAATGTTATTTTTTGCACTTAATGTTATTTTTTTTTTCGGCGGCAGTAACGCGCCGGGTACCAGCTAGTAACTTATAAAGAATCTCTGTACAAATACACAATAAAGAATCTCATTTCATTAAATTATATATTCATTTTTCCCGGGATCTATAAAAGTTATGGCTCTGAAGATTTTATTATTTGTTTTTTAATTCCTCAGATTAAAGTTCAGACGTATTTGCTTGCCTCTATAGTTTCGTTTCCAGAGTAAACAACATCAATCAGACAACAGGTTTTCATAATTTAATTTCTTTCCTCAACTTTTTTAGAACATTTCCATTGAATGCTTGCAATCGATCTTAGAGAAATCGATTATCGTTCCATTTTTCGAGAAGCTCCCCGATACTCTTCGGTGCTCCCGATTCTTTCCGCCAGAAGACGCATTTTTATTCCGGCTCGAGTGGAACTGAATCGGGGTACTAGAAGAAAATTGTAAATTCAAAAACGATTGCTTTAGAAACATATGATTCTGAAAATCTATATTAAATCATTTGTGGCTGTCCGAAGAGGTTGAATCCCATATCCTTTAAACCAAAACAAATCTTATTCTATCGCGTTTAAAGTACACTCGAAGAATTCTTTCCGATTAATGTCTCTATGGAAATGTAAATTAAGCTATTGCACTTCAGTAGGTCTTAGTTTATTTTTGTTTCAAAAGTTTTAATACAAGGCAGATAACCATCAAAACTTCTGTTTGTTTGTTTTTAATTTAATTTTATTTTGAGAAAAAAATCCTTTTACTTGGTACATTTAAAAAGTTAACATTTATATTTCAGTACTGTTTTTCAACATTTATATTTCAATACAGTTTTAGAACAGAAGAGCAATTTAGTTACTTAAATACTACTTTAGGATTTCTAAAGGAAGGCAGCGCAATAAATTGTTTTCAAAATGTTAAAGCACGGTGAGGAAATTATTCATGAATTCAATAAAGTATAATTCCATACCTTAATACATTCAAAATAACATTGAAATATTATCATTTCACTTATTCAAGGTTTTGACTGCAGTACTCTAATGCTTTGCACACATTTATGTTATTTAACATAGAAAAGACGCAAATTAGGCGGAAATTCAAATAAAGTAAGTTACATGAACAACAAGTCTGTAAAATAAAAATACAGCATCTTGATTTCTTTAAAGTACGTTTTGAAATTATGTTATGATTACACAACCAAATAATATGATTCCTGGTGTTGGAACATTTTTAAGCAGCAAATGATAGATATTTTTCACTTAATATTGTATGAAAATTAATAAACAAGGGAAAAAATTCTCATCATTATTCTGTAAACAGCCTTGCTGTTAATCTATATATTTACCGCCTTAAATATAAATTCTTAATAAAAAAATGTATAATTTGTTAAGTGAAATCCTATGCACATTTCTTGATCCTAAATTTCAGTACTATCTATTTAGGTGAAAGAATAATTTTAATGATATTTACAGACAAGAACCCCATAGTTATTGTAATTTCAGCATATGAGCATCTGAATAACAGCAGAATTTGTAACAAATTAAAAAAGATGTCGGTTTTATCATACAGTTTTGCTGTAATTATAATTTTGACTCTTCAAAAAAAGCAATGATTACAGAATCATGCTAACGTCTTCAGAACAATCAAAAACTGCTTACTTGGCAACTTAAATTAAGATTTATAGGGTTAACTGTAATACAAAATATCAATTTTTTTTAAGAAATTGCTCTTAAAATTAAAGAACTGGTCGATGTAATATAATTAGCGCAATTGATTTTTGTAAATATTTTGCGTTTCAGTCGACGAAATAGTTTGTTTTAGGAATACATACATATCAAATATTCAAATTAAAAACTAAAAAGTATTGATTCAAAGATTTTTAACTAATATAAAACATTTCGAAAATGAAGAATTTCATAAAATATTACACATTTTTCTAAAAATATGAAGCAATGTATTTGATGTATTTGCATTGATGAATACTTAATTGATGTATCCTTAATTGATGTCCCCTTACTGATATATACTTAAGTGATAAATACTTACTTGAATACCAGTATTTGATGCGAATATACAGAGAAAATATGCATTCTGTATATGCATTGTGCAAAATTTTAAAGACATTTGCTACTATCCATATTCATAAATCTAATATCATTATCATATTGCATTTATCAAGAGCCTAGACAATACCATAAAAAAAGAAGCTTATCTAAATAAATCGAAGAAAACATTTGCATTTTAGTCCCTTTTCAAACATATATTTTAACATTTTTCAAAGATATCTCGAACAAATACTGACTATATAGAGAACATAGCAATTCGTTCATCTATCGAATATATTATCAATATTATTATTTCACTGGGTGATATGTGACAGTAAATTCATTATTCTATTCAGAAACTGAATTGATCTTCAATTTCTCTGCTACCTCAGACTCATAAATATAAATAGAAACACCATAACAAAGAAATTAAAGATATTCAATAATTTGCTGCAATTTTCTCTGTTCACTGTGTAAGAAAAGGCATTTATCATTAATAAAAGCAATGCATTATAATATCAAAATTTTGTAAAATATTACTTTCTTAAACTTTAATCATTCCACAGTGATTTATACAACAAGTATGTTTTTAGTAAAGAAAAAATTTTATTAATTTTCAGTAGCACATTATGAGTCTAATTCCTAGATTTTAAATTTAAACCAAACTCCTACTTCTCTGAACCTAACAATGTACCTGGCTCATAATCATAACCTAACAGTTTGGCTGAAACGTATTAATTATGACATAATTTGAATCATAGATCCCATTCAGTTCATAATCCTTTAGAAATTCACCGCTTTGTAGAAGATATAACGGATTTTATTATTTGCTGTTACCATTGAATCCCTACTTATTTTCTACATAACTTCATTCAAATTATCTCAATTTTGACACATTAGGAATAATAGTTGACTGTGCAAGCCCTTCTAATCTCAGAATTAACACATAATTTATGAAGAGAGCAATTAAGCGAACATTATAATGAAAATTTTGGGGAATGTTCATTCTTTTTCTCATCATTTATGGGTTATTAAATATGAAAATTCTCTCAACCCTCTCTTTTGATCTGCGAGGACCCCTTTATCTACTAAAGACAAATGAATATCCTTTTTTGTGGTACTTCTAAACATTAATTTCTTCATATTTTTAACGGCATCATGTAAACCAAGCAGCTAGCGGAGATTGTAAGCGAAAAATGTTTGAAGTAAGACTTTCTTAAATTCCAGGTCTGTCTTAATTCATTTTCAAACGAAAAAAAAAAATTTGTAACCCACTTTGAACTGAAAAAAGAGGAATAATTTATTTTTCATATATACATTGTAGTTCAAGGTTACTTCAGCAACACCGTGGAGGATGCCCTCTAATCTAAATGGTACTGAAAAAAATAGAGCAATTTTTTAAAAAAATTAATACAAAAAATTAAAATATTAAATTTTAAGTTAAACTTGATCTTTAAGAAATCTCCATAACCAAAAATCATAGTAAAGGATCAAGTTAAAGATGTAAACATATCTTTAACAAATAACGGATAAAACCTTTTTTCTATGCATAAGGTCACCATACCGAAGTGATCAAATTCAATAAACTTGAGAAGGTACTTTTGAGAGTATATCCAAAATTTCATTCGTAACCAGATATATTAATTATGAAACCTATCACGTCTATTATGTTGTAAACGTATTTAGTTAGCAACTTCATAGATATACTAAACGTTGAGACTTGTAACCTTAAATCCTGTATTTATAATTGCCATTTTTATAAAACAAAACTCATACTTAACTTTTTCTTAAATTACTTTCAAATTTTCAATTGTGTTTCAAATAGATTGAATCTTTCAATAGAATATTACAAATGTCTAAATTTCAACCGTTGGAGAATTTGACATTTGAAAAAGAAATAAAGACAGATGTGAACAACAGAAATAGTTTCAAACTAAGGTTGCATAACATCTTATTTGTATCACGTTACTTTTTAAACTTTTACATTGAAATATCGAAAATAATTTTCTAATAACAGAGTTAAATTTCTACAAATTATAAAGCTATGATTAATTTTTAATAATGAATTAATTACTATATTAAAATAGTTGTCTTTGAATAGATTCTTAGTAAAGCACATTTAGATAATTTGGTAATGAAAGGTTTTTAATTACATATTTATTTCTCTTTAATAATATCGTAACAGAATGAAATAGCATTTAAATTTCCACCATAAGTTATTTTTTATTACAAAGAGTATACAAATGAAAAGGTACGAAATGACACTGTAGGTATAAATGAAGCTTTATTCAAAGCATACACCATAGGCCTCCGCACAATGATCCCATTGAATAATGAGCCGAAGTATTCCTTATTCACAGAATTCATATGGCCTTAACGATATCCAGTCCTTCACATCGTCCTTGAGTTTACTGTCCAAGGTCCACTACTAGTTGAACTAGGAAAGTGTTTCAACTTAAACGATGAAATCTAGGATTCTGTGAAGGACTGGATCTTGTCACGGCCACAAGAATTTTGGAAACAAGGAATCCTTCGGTTAGTTAATCAGAGGATCGTTGTATGGTTTATACTTTAAATAAAGTCTTCATTTATACCCACAATGTCGTTTCGCACCTTTTCGGTTGAACACCCCTCGTATTATATTGGATTTCTCTTAATACAAAATAATATAACTATAGACACGATATTTTTTTTAATTCTACTTCCCAGGTAAGATTTTACCCATTCACCACTGGAAACTAAAATGCAATACCTATGAACATAAAAATACAAATTTTTGATAAGACTTTCACTGTTATATAATATTCAAAGAAATATATAATTCTGCTTCTTAAACAGCAAGAATGGCTTTAATTAATAGATGTTCAGGGGATATTTTAAAGACATTTCCTGCAAATATTGCTCTGAATGTGGTATTGTTTGTTACAAGAAGGTCTGTAGCATTAAAAAATCATACGATAAGCGTAAAACAAATTCTACATATCTAAACAAACAATCAATCTTTATTTTCATTTGAAATTCTCTTTTTTATTCGCCTCGATTCTATTTTCTTAAAAAGATGAAATAATAATCACAGTAACATCCACTAGATTTTTCTTCGGGCGACTTTATTCAATTGAAGAT
This sequence comes from Argiope trifasciata, assembly GCA_026543055.1. NCBI lineage: Eukaryota > Metazoa > Arthropoda > Arachnida > Araneae > Araneidae > Argiope > Argiope trifasciata. The sequence goes on along the minus strand of JAPMOQ010023642.1, from coordinate 8,654,847 downwards.
TCAATTGATTTGTTCTTTATTTAATTCTATAAATTTATTTTCTATTCCAAGCTTATCTGAAAAACTCAAACCTCTTAAGTGTCAAACCAATGAAAGAAAAAGATAAGAAATAATAACAAATTAAAGATAACATCCGCTTCTTGAATTAAACGCTCTCGATAATACATTTGGATTTTTTTCTGTCATCAGATATCGTTTTCCAGTGGCAAACAGACGATGATTAAACTACGAAGGATTGGTTGATAGTTGATACTTCTATGAGAGAAGAGATGACTTTTTATCGTTTCTTCTTTTTTTACCTTTCAATCTTTCTTTTGGTTTCCCTTAAAGAAAAAGAAGAAATCGAGTCTATTGTTTCCGTGAATACATATCATTGTTTTACTCTTTCCGTATAATTTCTACCAAACTGAGAGAAATTCTTCCCGTTATTTCATTCAACCAACATACTTTTAGCATTGCAACAGAATTTTGTAAAACATTATGGAATGAAATCAAACATTTCAAAAACTAAACTTGTAGAAGTTAAAATGAAAACTTGTGTCTTAAAATTTCTTTTTCTACCTCAGCCAAAGATTGTGAGAGAGTAAATTGATATTCAAAAATATTCCCCTGTTTTCTTTTCTATTTATAAAGTGTTTCACTCTTTCGTGAATGGCATGTACAATAAAAAAGTATTTTAATCGTCTTCAGTCTTTATATAATTTCCGTCTACCTCTGTCAAAAAAGCATCTTTGTTTATTATGTCTGCTTGTTGGTCGATCAGTTTGTCTGTGAATATAAAAACCTTAAAAACACATTGGACATGAAATTTGGTATGTAGTCTTTCTATAGAATTTTAGATAAATTCCATTAAAGAAAATATGTTTGTTCCTCTGTCCATATCTATGTCAATAGGATAATTCAAAAACAAAAATAATTGGACAAAAGATATATATCCTTAATTATTATTAGATATATTTATCATTAGAATTATTGATTTGTGTTCCTTCTAGGATTCAATCTGTTAAAAGACTTTATATTTGAGGGTATGTTAATGTGATTATTCAAAATTCCAACTATTTGGACCATCGAAATTTCATATGGGATCTTATTCTAAAATTATTGTATTAAAGTTTGGAGTCAATCGAAGATATGAAGACATTCAAAATCTTTATTTAATTATTTTCATGATACTACGAGAAAAAGGCATGCAATACCGTATCAATACAAAAGAAATTCGAAGGTAGAGCACTTCGACTGATTATGTTTCTTAGCACATATATTGTACAATACTATATGATATTAAACAATATTCGCAATATTGCCTATTATTGTTTATATTTATCTGATTTTACTTTCAACCTGGATTTTTTATTTAAAAAAAGAACTTGTAAGCCGATGTGAGAGCTTTAATTATGAATTCTCCATCAAGTTGAATTTTTTTAAATAATTTTCTGTCAATCGAAAAAACGGACCAGTTTTCCTTTAGAATTTCTCCAAAACTGCTAGCCTCTTATAGCGGAATTAGACTTCTATTTCACTCCAACAGCAAATCATCTAAAAGAAAACGCCTTATTGTCACAGGCCTTTGGTACATTAGTTTAGATATAAATGTTACACAACGGATTTTAAAAACTTTCCCAATAAAGTCGAAGTTTTGGAACTACTGGGCTCTAAGTTCGCAACACGACTCCATAAAAAAAGCACAGTTTCAGTAGATCTAATGTGCATTAATCCATCGTAACCAAAGGTTCTCTCGCTTGTGTGTTGCGGAAGTTTGGAGAAAGGTGGGTGTTGGTCAATTGTTCTTTTTTTTTTTTTTGTCATCTGACTTCGACTTTAAATAATGAGGTCCTTCCCAAAATAACATTTGTTTTCCTCGAAACTAAGATAAAAACTTAACTAAAATGATCTTAAACCACTATTGAAAACAAGAAAAGAAAGCAAAACGAAGAGGCAATAATCTAAAATAACCTAATGTAATCTAATCTCTATTTCAAGAAAATAACAATATAATAAAAGAGCAAATGCATACAACTTGTTAAGTGAATCCTTTTTAAAAACATTTTACTTAATAACTGTCTGAAATGCTTTCACGTTTACAATTGAATTTAATCTTAATTAACTTTTTGTGCTTTAAATTAAACTTGTGCGAATAAACAAGTTTTTCTACTATGAACCTTGTTTTCAATTTAAATTCAAAATACGCATCTAATAACAATTAAAATACATAAAAATTGCGTATAATCTTCCTGTTCTTCTTTTCGAAATAATCTAGCTTATTCAAAACAATTGCGTTTATTACCATTCTTAAATGAGATTAACATTTTAGTAAACATTGATCACAAAAGACTAAGAATTTTAAATTTGACACATAAAAAACTAAAATATAATCAAAATTATCAGACTTTTCAAATAAATCCTTTTAAAACACTCAATGACATTGTTTTTTCAAATTTTACTAAGCATTTAAAAATAAGAAGTAAATAATGAAAGGGTTTAATAAATAATACATAGTAATTCAATGCACTTAGATAGATTAAATATATGTATAATGTTTTTTCAATGATAGGAAGAAACATTTGAGAATAATATTGAAGAAGCTTAATGTTTTATTTCGATAACTGATAAATGTGCACCGTGACTTGTCTTGGTCGTACGGGTAACATCAATGGGGAAATACATTTCACTGCCACGAGAAACATTCTCTACACTTAGCCTCATCTCATAAACATTTGCACGTAATAAAAGCATTAAGACAGCCAAACCTCATTGAAAAGAATATACAAAAAATAATTTCTGCCGATTTCAAGAACCATATATGTGTTACTATTAAATTCATATCAGTGGTTGAGAAATGTTTCATGTGTCTGGCTTGAGATGAAATTTAGCATGAGGGGAGAAAGGGCGACCATGAGAAGTTTCATAGTGTAATTTTTATGCGTATAAAGTAAATTTTTGATTTCTTGATGCATTTTATATATTTTTTTCTTTCTACCTTTCAAGACAAAAACAAATCTAAATCTATTTTTAATTTCTGATACATGAAGGATACAATGTTAAAATACGGTAACATAAAAAATCCAAACTCGAGATTTTCAAGTTTTAAATCTCGCTGAATTCGAAAAACATAGCTTTAAAGTGATGACTGTCTGTGAAGATTTCTTCTTTCTGCATTTATCAAGAGTGGTTGTGTCTGATTTTCTATTCTCAAAAAACCTCGATAAATTTCTAATCTCCTTCGCAATTAATAAACTTCAATCAGGGACTATTTTTCTTTTTTTTACGTCACAATAATGATTCTATTTTGCATATACAGTATTTTGCCCGTGTTTCAAGAACCTTCTATATTTGTGTATTACTAACTCTGTATTTCAGAACTTTTGCAATGTTTTTAAGGAAATTTTCTTTTAAAAATTGATTACACCATCATGGTGAGATAAACGATGAATAAACACTTTAGATGAGAGTTCCTATTTTACTATGAATAGATAATGCATACTATTACCTACATATATGTATATAAATATATCTATTCTAACATGATGGTTTAATTTTTATTATTTTCATAGTATTTTTACTTGGCGATACGGAATGATCTTCCGTTGTTTCTACATCTGTGTTTGCTTCACCCATGCCTCTAAGTATTAATATTTTGACTAAATATTCTTATCATTTGCAGTAAATTCCTCTTTAAATTATTCACCATTTTCCTTTATGGTGTTGTAATTTAATGCCCAAGTTATAAACTTTGGTTGATAAAATGCTTCATTTTGGAAAAATTTTCCCTACTTCCCTCTTTAAAATTTAATGATATAAAAATTAATATTTCGATTTTTTTCATTCTGAAAGATTATCGAAGGGAAAAACAATTTCAAGGCAAATCTAAAGGTTCTAATCTTAAGAAGCAAAGCATATTTATTATAAACCACTTTTAATCTAATTAATTCAATAATAACACTGTAGAAATATCTCTTCCCATCAATAATGACTGTTTTCTTCTAAGAGGATTTAATTTTCAAGAATATAGGCTTAATTTTCCGAAAAGTTACAAGATATTAATATAGTTATCACTATATAGCAAATATTGGCAGCAAATCTACACTACAAATTTGCATTTAATTCAAAATTTTCCATGAATCACTTTTTCTTCATTATATCCCTCTTTTTGGAGTTAGTGTATTTAATGTTATACATGTGTTCCAAAAATGAAAATAATTTTCATATCCGTTATGTATATTTTCAAGCATTTTCTGCTCGTATTGTGACAGCAGCTGTTTTCTTTCTTGAAGTTGCCGTTTCATTATTTTGCCTCCCTCCTCAAGCCCCTCGGCGAATAGACTTCTCTTTGAACATTAAATTCCATTCTTTGAGCTTATAAGAAACTTAAATGTATTAGCTCTGTTTGTACATTATTTCGTGTGTTTCTAACCCGATTTGCACTAAACCTGACTTTTAAACTTTTCTTGAAATAATTTATGAAAGCTTTACTGGGGAGGTGTGGTCAGTGAAACCGCTAGCGATGGACTTTCCATCGCCCCTCAGCTATTTTTAGCTCAGATGAATGGATGAAACCCTTAGCTTCCAGTTTCATGACTTTCAACATACGTGCACACTTTCAGCCTCTTTCAGGGGATGCTTTTTAAAATAATTCAGATATTTCTTTGAACGACGTATGTAAGAGCGCATCTCCCTGTGAGTGTTCCAGTGATAAACAAGGCTTATCAGATGACGCCAAAACTCAGGCCTCGTAATATCATCCAATTTACTGATCCTATTACGAAGCAGTGCTACGGGGACTTTTTCATGAGGCAGAAAGTGTTTTTAGTGAGGCGAATAATTGTACAGAAGATTTTTTCGATTAAAAATCCCATTCAGCTGATTCTGATATGCATATTCAAACATAAATAATTTTTCTAATGATAATGTATTTTCAAAACTTTATAAAATATATTAATACACCAAGAGAAATATATACAGAATTTATAGGTTGATTTTTATACTAGTTCTTAACCTGTGTGTTTAAAATACTGTAGAAAATCGTGTTACGAAAGTCACCCAAGCTGATAAAAAATTGTCATTTTTACTCATTGTCAATTTTTTTCTTATAATTGTCAAATTTTACATTATATTTTATTGTTTTCTATATACGTTTATAATTGGAAAATAAATATGAATAAAAAATAAAAAGTAATATGTTTCTTCAAGAATATTATTTATTGTAACGCTTAATTTGAGAAGAAAATGTATGTTCCAACGTATTTACTTTTTTCCAATGATAAAATATTTTGAAAAATTTCTAAAACATATCTATATATCAAAAAAATATTTGCAAAATATTTTGGCAGTTTTTTATACTAATATATTTACTAAACAATTTAATTTAAGTTTAAATTAAATGCGGTCTCGTAGACCACATGCCCCCAGTTAAGTCCTAAAATTTCACTTCCTCAGTTAAGGGTTAAAAATATTTATAAACCACAAGACCTACACTTTTATGATTTTATGTAACTTTTAATTGTAAACATCTGCATGTATTGATCTACATCCACCAAGAGTATTTTTAACTGCCCAATAGTTCAAATTCAAGTTATCAGTGAAATATATGTCTCATGTATCTTTATTAATGACTTCTTTACAGTCATTTAAAAATTTGAAAAACAAATGAACAATTAAAGCATGGTGAACTTACGGTTTCATCATCATTTTCATTTTAATTCCTTTGCATGAACATAAATAATTAAATAAATCTCTTAAATGCATCAATACACCTATCAGCTTTCAGGGTATAGAATTTTCTTTTTATTCAACAAGTTTGGGTGAATTTAAAATTTAAGCCTTACTTCCGCTCACCACCACTCAATAAAATTCTTGTCATAGAATATTGATTGATATATTATTATACAGAGTGTCCCAATTAAAGTGGAGCATTTTATTTTCTGAATTTTCTTGCAACTTGACATATATTTCCAACTGCAAAGTTTCACCAAATAAATTACCCAAATGCATGGAAATGCATCGGCTTCTGTGGAGGGAAATAATAATAAAAAAAACACAAAAACTAAATTTTATAAGGATTCCATAGCGAGGAAGTTTCAATGAATAATTTTTTTTCTGTCACTCATCTATAAGGATGCAAACATTTGTGCTTTTATATGTAAACCTTCCTTAGATATTTAAAGACAAATTTATGGACTTAAATCATTTATCCGTACCTCTGACCGCTGTTCAATCGATGTTAGCCGACCATTGTCAAATTTCATTAAATTTTTAAAAAATGGTCATGTAAATTGAAATTCCTAAAATATTGTTCAAAATAAATATCTTTAACAACTATACTAAACTACTACTGTTGACAATATTTGCACATATCCAATCGAGTTCATCACTTGTGACTGATTCTAAGACAGGGACTTTAAATTCATCAAATAATCGAAAAATAATAAAGGGATAAAGTGGTGTTATACCTTTATATATTTTTACGAATACATTGTCAAAGTTACTTTGAGCTAGAAGAATGAAATTTGGTACATGACATAAGACCAAATTTGTAGATTTCTGTTACATTTTGAAAGAAGTCCATTACGAAGAAGTCTATTTTAATAGCTTTGATTGTTTGACTACAATTGAAATCTAAAACTACAAACTATTAAAAGCGGGATAAATGAAATTTGACAGACAGGTTTAAAGTATGAAATGTAAATTTTTATCATATTTTCAACCAAATCTATCAAAAGGCTGACTGTCTATCCGTCTATTCTTTTACATGTGTATAATGTGTTTATATGTTACATGTGTGCGAACATAAATTAACACGATAAATACAAAACGAAAACAGCTTAGCAGAAAAAATTTCATACACTCTTTAACATCTAAAAAATAAATTTCTATCAAATGTGAAACCAAATCCCCCAAAAGATTGATCATCTGCCGTTTATACATTCACAAAAATGAAAAATCATTAGTTCAAAAATGGCTTGATTTAACTATATGAAATTTGATAAGTGATTTCGCGATTACAACCGTAAATCGATGTCAAGTTTTGGCTGCAATCGATTGAAACAAAGGCGTCCAAAATACACATCCCGTTTCTGGTACCTATGCTGGCAATGAACTATTGTTAGAACGAAAGTACAATTATTAGATAATATTAAGTTATTTAAATACAATTATTATGCAGTATTGTAAATTATTATTCGAGAAAACTCCTCTCATTAGCTGATGAAAGGAAATGTTTAGAATAACTCCATTTTATTTATTAAGCGTTTTCTTACTTTACTTACTTTGAATGTTTATTAAAATTCGAACAAATCATCCATGGAATCAATACATATTTTGTTCAAATTTTAATATAAGCTGATTTACTTGCGCATTATGATAGTTTTCTGAAGTTTTCAGGATATCAAATTAAAATTTTAAACAACCAATATAATATTGATGAGGAAACAAAACATTGTGAAATAATATTTATTACGTCACTTGTAATTATATATGTCAGGGAACTAACTCCTTTATCTAATAGTGCTTAAAAATGTGGCTGATCATGATAAGTTTCAAAACTACCTGAAATTGGTAAGAAGTAAAGAATAATTAGCATATATTTTTAAAATATATATTTTGATTATTAAATATAAACATTGTTTCATTCTCATTTTAATGATATTAAAATTAACCACGTATACATTTCTACTAAACGTACTACCACGTATACTAAATCAAATGTATTCCTAAATTAATTAGTATATTATTATTTTACTTTAAACCGTATCATACAAAATTTCTGAGTATACAATACTTCGCCGATTAAAAAAGGATCAAGTAAGAATTCTCCTATGAAGTTTATTTCCAAAAACAAGCTACAGTTTTAAAATGACTATCCCAGTCAATAAAACGATATCAAAAATATTTTACAGAATACCAGTCAAATTGCGTAACATTTTTGTGTATTTTTGAAGTTACTCTTAAATTGAACGAAATAGAAAAAGAGATTTATATTGGAATTCATGCGTGTCCTCAACGGAATGGATTTCGATCAAAAATCTCTATCAGAATTTATTCATGGTAGAATTTTTCTGAAGTCTCATTCTGGTTCGAATTGATCTCAAACTAAATGGATTCAATATGAAGAGAAGAAACTGGCAAGAAATGTGTAAACTCCAGATAAAACTAGAAAAGAGTGATTTTAACGAAGTTTTTCAGCCCATTCTCTATTAAATATACTTTTATATTATTAACTGTATGCCAATGACGAAAGATATTTTTGAAAGATCCTATTAAAGTGCGATATTGGTGATTAATCCCCGAAATGCGGCTAATACACAAGTACCAGGAAACAGAAAATGTATCTTGAATACCTATTTTCCAATAAATTAAAAGGCAATATTTGAAACGGAGGTATAAATGTAGCCCCAACTTCACACACCTGAATTAATATTATCAACCCCAATTATTGCTTTCCTGAGTTATCGCGTTTACCTATATTTAAATAAAGACCTATAAAACTGTCAATGTTTTGCCAGATTTGTTTTCAGATTAATTTCATATTTACACTTCATATGTTTAATCTGTGTACTGCATTTTATCTATGTAAATTTCATTGTTTCATAGTTATCGTATTAAGTCATATTCGGATAGCCGAACCAATAAACTTCCTCTGAATGAATTTAGTTCAACATTTGACAGCAAACTATAACTTTAATGAAAAGGCCATGTAGCAGTTTTCATCTATTTTGATCAAAATATATTTGGGTCATTGAATTCACAGATAGACATAATTAAAAAAATGGTTTTTTGAATTCAAGGGGACCTGAAACTTTTTTTGACGATTACAATACTTTCTCTTTGTATACTTGCTTTAACGTAGTAAAATATATAGTGCAAAAGTAAAAAACAATATATATAACTAATATTTGAAAGTAAAATCTAATAAATTTTCTAAATTACAAATGATAAAAAAAAAAGATTTTTTTTAATTGTAATAATAATTATAATGCAAATTTAATTTTGATTCCCAATAGTCAAGCATTTGTAGTTGTAAGGTTCTTCACTTTTTTCATTTCTCGTATACTTCGACAGAAAAAAAAAATATTTAACCTCTTTCCAGTGACCAACTAAATTTATATTCAATGTATATTTAGAATTACGGTGTAGTGATCACATATTATATTTCATTTGCATAGTTTCTTGCCCTTTTATGATGTTGAATGAGCGCCCAACTGCCAACGTGTTGACGAAATCGGTCCAAATTTACAACAGATTTACCATCTTGATGATAAAACTGTGCATCGAAATTCATCTTATGAGCTATTTCCTTTTAATTTATCTTGGCTACAAATACATGGATGAAATAGACTAACTGATTTGAGATGGACAGGTTTCTTATAAAAATTCAGGTAGACGATAATTTTGTTTTTAAGACATTTACCAAATTTTACTCAAGTGATTTGTTCACTTTTGTGTTATCATTTTCATATACACCAAAACCATAACTCATTTCCATTTTTACTTCAAATGTAAAGCATATCCACAACTCAGAGGAGAAAATTCTCTATCGGATTTCATCTCTTTAGGTGTTTGTGTGTGAATTACATGCACATGAAACAGGCTTACAATTTTCATACAGCTGATTTTTTAAAAATTTTAGCCATCTTTACAAATTTGATATTAAGAACACCAAATATCATTCATCTAACTTGTTCTAGTTTTGAGTTACAGTGTGCATAGACATTCATTTTTACAAAAGTATTTCTTTTTAAAATAAAAATTATCAGGGAGACCTCAAAAATGAAAAAGCAGCAAAATCTCAAGATTAAAATTTGATCACGATTACGATGCTTGTGGTTCTTTATATATTACGAGTACCAAAGAATGACATGCTCGGAATTTTCAAATACTGTTCTACTTCTTTATACTTTTAAGGGCAGTTGGAACAGTAATGGATTAGAGATTAAGCAACTGATTAGGGCTATTAGATTGAATTAAGGGGTTGAGAAGCAAAAAAGTCGATTTAAAAAGTTATTAACAAAGTTGGAACATGTTCTACAAATTCTATGAAATATAAAATATTAATATAAAAATTCTTTGTGAGGAATAATAATCAAATTTTCTTTGAATATAACTTAGTCGTCTATAAACTTTTCTATGTTGACGTAAGGTGAAAATTTGGAAAGTTGGGTTTATTCTGAAGTAACATTCTCCTCATCCGAGAGCTATCTAAAATCTAAACGTCCTCTGCTCCAAATGCCTTGCTTATTCTATCATTAAGGTATTTTAATCAAATGATACAAACTGTTTTCCATGGTTATATTAAACTGATTTCTATACCATTTTCAATATTCTCATATATGTCATTTATGATGATCGTATCGTTATTAAACTGATGACAGAAATTATTTATAAACAACAATTTGATTTTGTTTTTCAAAAGAACTCCAGTTCTTTAGTTTCTCTCTAGAAAAAAACTTGTTTTATCTCTCCGGTAGTCGATGGATATATATGAATCCATAAAACATTCGAGGAAGACACGAAGTTTAGCTCCGGCCGATCGCAAATGACATACAAACAATAAACATTGAGATTTTGTTGTCACTTTCGCAGACTGTGTCTGTTTTCTTCTCTGTCTACGAAAACACTTTTTCTTTTCTCTTCGGCTTCACTTTTCCATTTTTCTCAGGGATCTCGAGAGAAATATGCCCTAACATTTGAGGCCTTCATCTTTTTCTCCTGCTTATTCGTGTTTTGTTTATGACATACGGTTTTCGCCTTATTCAGATGAGTCAAAAAAGGCTTTTATACTCCACTAACACAAATTAAACCAGACTTCTACTCTGCTACTAAAGAGAATGAGTTTGGAAATTTTTAAAATATGAAAATGTGGTTTTGAAAATGTATAGAGAATTATATTTAAGATTTACCAGTCGTGAAAGCAGAATTTAGATAATGTATAGTGAGTGTTAGTTAAAGTTTTTAATAATAAAATGTCAGTTTTAAAAATCAGCTTCTTGAACAAAGAAGAAGGATCTAAAAGCATAGAACACATTTTAGGAGTAACTGAAAAAGTGATCCATCTTTGCCCATCTGGAGCATCCGGGATGATTAGAAAACCGTTTTCACGTCAGAACCGAGTTGAGAACTGTAGTTGAGTCCTAATGACCATTACTGCCCACGGCACAAATTGTCCAATAGGAAGAAGTCCCGTCACTGGAGATGAGTCGACGAGACTTCTCACTGTACTATACCCACTAGAGAGAATAAACCCAACTAGCAAGTCGGAAGCTTCTAATAAGAATAAAGGAACCTCAAAGAGACCCTTAAAAAACAACGAAGTTACAAGTTATTTTTATATTGGCAAATGAGATCGCAAATATAAAAGAGAGCCAAGACAAGAAACTCCATAAAAAGAATGTATTATATGTTCATGAAATATTTATTTACAAAATCACGGTAATAATTCCATGCTTTCTAGTCCAATTCAATGTCATGACTTGAAGGCTAAATGTGATCATATTAAGATAATTACCCATTAAGTAAGTATAATCAAATTTAAAAAAATATTCCTCCATTTTAAACATACAT
>JAPMOQ010023642.1:8630371-8642894 GCA_026543055.1 Argiope trifasciata | reverse complement strand
ATATATATATATATATAAAGAGAGAGAGAGAGAGAGAGAGAGAAAGAAAGAAAGAAATAATTTTTATAAGAAATGATTAAGAGGCTTGAGTCTAAATTGTAACTTCAAATATACGACAGAATGCTACAGCAGCTATTTTCTTTATGACTGATGTCGTAGAATGTAAGCTAAAATGCAATGATAATTGAGACAGAAAAATAGAAAAGGACTAGACTGCTGTAATGGAGTAAAAGGATGAAAAGGAGAAACGAAAGAGGGTAACCGGTGATTTACGTTGGTGGCGCCCCAATATGATAATGGGTTCCCGTAATTTATTTTGCTTGAATTGATGTGTAAAATTGTATTTCAATATTTTTATCTATATGTCTGTGAATATTATTTCTTAATCTTATTTGTCACAGTCCAGAATTTTAAAAAAAGTTCCTAGAAACTACTTAGTTTTTAATCATGACCTAAGACATCTCAACATTTATATTAATCAAGATTTATCTAAATTGACTATTAACCGTTTTTGAAAGGCCAAGCAAGAATATGAAATATAATCAAGTCAATACTGTTTGTTGGTTGGTTTTTTTGGAAAATGTATTCTTTTGCATTTTTCAAATAGTTTGCAAGACAGATATATAAGTATACAACCAAATGAAATGCCGAGACGAAGCTAGAAAACGAAATATAATCTCGTTAAATTTTCCTACTTAAAATAATATATCCTTTGATGTCTTCAGATAATTACTACACAATGCAGTTGCATTGAAATTCCATTACAAACCAGAGAGGGTCTATGAGCTGAAGTTTTCTCATGTACTCCTTATTAAATGTACGCCTATAACATCAAATCGCATGTGAATAATAGTTACGAAATCGCAAATTAACAAGTGGTTTGCAAATTATGCGGTGGATGTTTTATGGGCGATAAATAGTTGGAATGAAATTAACCCTTTATTCACCAAATTATTTTACCACAAATTTTTCAAATCTATTTTTAAATCATTAATTAAGTTTGGCTAAGGAATAAATCCAGGGAAAAGAAAAAATAACCTTTTTAATTAATTAAAATTGTATAATTAATTAAATAAATAAATAAGAGATAAATTAATTAAATAAATAAATTATATTTAGTTGATATGTACTGCTTTCTATTAGAAATAGATTATTCTTTTTCTTTCAAATACTGTTAGAAAAAATAGTCATATGGTGAAGATATCAGTCAGGTTTAAGCGGTATCTTAAGTACCGTCGGCAAATATGAGGCTAATGCACATTCACGAGAATATCGAATACATATTTTGGTCATATTTTTCCAAAATGCTTTAAAAAATTGTAACTCAAAACTACAAGTTTATGCATGAAATCACATTACAAATGTCTTATATTTAAATCATTATTTTTCTCGGTCATCTTGTTTGCATGCTTGTAAAGGGAGAAATCAGCAGAAGCACCCTTGGCAGATTTGGTACTTAATTTGACGGTTACGCTCATTTTAGATTTCATATCTGTGGGCTATATTTAACCAACTTTCTCTATTTTTGTGTTATCGTGATGACTTTTATTCGGACAGTTGCACAGATAGACTTCCTCTCAATGAATTTCATTCAAAATATGACCGAAATGCATAACTTTAATGCTAATTACGCAAACAAAATTTCAACTCTCTTGCTTAAAGAGATTCTAAATTATCGCCCTCGTAAATTCTAAAAACTAAATACCAAAAATATGTTTCGTGTATTCAGAGAGGTCTGAAACATGAAAAAACAATGAAAATAGGAATTCGGAGTTTTTGATAATTGCACTGCTTTTTCTTTGTATACTTCGTATGCAAGAAAGTAAGAAGTTTTAAAGTTGAATAAAAAATAAACAGCATCAACAATCCTCATAAACAATTCCAGTATATTCATGAGTTATCTCTTTGAAACAATTTTACTACAATCGATTTAAACCTCAAGCATAAAGAAAATATAAGGTGAAAGTTTAAACAAAAAACTGAATTCTCCTTTTCTTTTTTAAAACCAGCTGGAGATATGGAAAAGGAAAAGTATGTTTACTCAGTTCTCATTACCAGAAGCTAAGAAAATTTTGTTTGACTGTAGGCAAACGCATTGCAATAAAGTAAACTGAAATTCCGGCTCTGCAAACTGCATTAACATATGATTACATCATTCTTTGGTTCTTTACCATTGCTATTCTCAGCGAGAAAGAAAATCTCTCCCCCCCCCCCCAGGAAAAAAAGAAATATTTCTCATGTCTGTTGATTCTTTTCAAGGCGTTTTGTAGACATAAAATATTTCTCAAACAATGAGCAGATTTCGAAGATATTTTCATTCTTTTCAGAAGAAAAAAAATATTTGAAATTTTATTATAGCATAAAGCCTTTGTGCAATATCTTAAATAAATTCTTACTATTATAGAAGTGTTCCTTAAAATATTGAATTTATAAATTTTATAATTAATTATTTTTAATTAACAATAGGAGGAATTTCAATTTTCTTCGATTTTAAATTTTCTATAGTCATATATGATGTAATATGTTTTATCTTAAGATTTTAAATTGGAATTTTTATTTCCTTATGTATTTATTTCTTGTTATTTTAAAAATTAATAATTTTCTCTGAGAAATCTGCACTATCATTTGAATTTGAACAAAATTTTTGTTCACAGTATTTCATTCTGTTCAATTCTGTACAGTTGGAACTTATTCTTTATACGCCCCCTCGAGGTAGCACCTCGAAAACAGGATGAGATACTTCAGGTATGGTGGCTGGATTTAGCCACCCTGGAGGGTACATAAATAAATGGAGGATATGGCTCCTCCCATCGATGACGGGAACTACTTCCTTCATGAAGGGTTGTACCATGAACGGTGATGACCTTTAAGACTCAACCACAGTTCCCGTAAATATTACTGTTGCCACGATGCGGTTATTCAGGTTTCTTTATCCATATGCCTTCGAGTGAGTCGGAGAGTCAGTTAGTTGTACGACTTATTCTTTGTCCGTATTTTCCAATTGCATTTTTACATTTCTTACTATCCTTATTAATGTCTTAAACATTCGGAATAGGTTACATTAGTGTAAGTAACTGAACAACTGAGGGTAAAAGATCATCAATTTTTCCAAAACGATAACATCACGTAATCAAAAAATTATATAGCCTAATGTTCAATGAAAATTTATTTTAGTGAAGGCAAGAAATATAAGAAAAAGTTTGGAGATTAATTTTGAATTTAAAATTTAAAACAAATCAATTAAATTAAATTTATACCTCTTTAACAAAGCCTTTTACAATTATTTCCTTCCACACAGAAATTTGCTACTTAAATTATTTCATAATCCTCTTATTAAATAATTTAAGATTAATTTGGGAAAGGAAAAGGTTATGCATAATATCAAAATATAAGACTGCGCAATTTATGATTTAATCAATACCCTTATAAACTGAATTCACATACTGTTTGTTTAAGCTATTCTTTATGCAAAATATTAGTGACTTTTATTTCTCATATTTCTCTATCCCTATCTTTTAAAATCTCTATTCCTTCAGACTGGAGATAAAATTTATTTATTATATTCAACATTTTTTTGAGATTCCTCTTATCACATTAAAATTAATCTTGACTTTCTCTATGTTTTTGTTATTATTCTTTAAAGACAACCTTTCATTCTATTTTAAGAGCAGTTTTTGTTGCTCGCCAGTCTAGACCACTCGTCAGAACTATTTCATCAATCATTTTAATCCTTTAGGCTTTTAATCTGACAATTATCGCAAAGAACTTTTTAAGTGAATTTGATCGGTATTCGAAAATTTTTATGAGTAAACCATTAATTTTTCATAATAAAAGTAGGTTTTTGCTTGCTATGAATCTTGAGGTTAAACCGAAGAAATTTTATTTATTTTTTTAACATTTATGTAAGAAATAGAAGTACTTCAATTATTAAACTTTGTTTGAAACTAATTTCTTTCTTTCGCAATGCCAAATTATTTTTATTCATTTTCAGTATTATTTCCATTTCTTACCATATATCAATATTAGTTAAAGCTTTGAAATATAAATTATAAAAAAATATTTTCAGTATTTTAAAGCATAACTGTATTGTTATAATACCTTGAAAATTAAAATAAATTGGGTTCCTCATTAGGGCAATTCCTGTTGCTTTATAGAGACTGCATTCTTAATCTTCATACCAGAGTTCTTCTAGAGTAGAAAAATAGTTCCTCTCTTTAAAATACCTTCATTATAATTAAAGCATACTTATTATTGCATTTTTTAATTATAATTAGAATTCAAAATGTTAGATGGCAGGTCTATTCTGATGTAAATGATTTTGAAGTGACCTTCTGATCTTGACACATTTGAAACTTCTTCAAATAATAACAGTAACGTAGTAGTCGAAATAAGAACACTTTAATTGATAAGATGCATTTGTAATCGAAAATATTCCTGATAATACTTTTTTATTGTAAATATTTTTCTATGGCTATCTCGCCATGAATTCGAATAAAATCAGATACTTGATAATGATGTGGATATCGTGTCCGTTTTAACACTGAAAGGTATGCAGTAGCTCTGAGGGTAAAACCCCTTAGCCCCCAAAGGCAGAAGTCTGACTTCTAGCTCAAATGAAAATGACATAAACATATTCACTTGCATAACCCCTTTTTACAGACGCGTTATCCGTAAGCCAGGACAACGGCAATCAGATGCTTAACTGACATAAAAGAGACTTTTTAATCTTTAGTTGCTTATTAGTTTTCATAAATTCTATTAAATATTCTTTTTGAAAAAAAAAATAACTCTGTTTTAGACTTCTGATAGTTTTTAATACGCTGATGGAAAAAAACTCTCAACACCAAGAAAAAATTATTGTACAGTAATGAAATTTTAGGAATACATTTGTCTAAGTAACATATTTAATTGATTAAAGTTTCAACATCACAGGTAGAGCCATTGGCGAGAAGAGCCATTTCAAATGTGAAATGTTAGTATAATAGCAACCGGTGTAACCACCAGAATTTTGAATGCAAGCATGCAAACGTGCATGCATTGTGTCGTACAGTGTTGGATATCAGTTTGTGGGATGGAGTTCCATGCCTGTTGCACTTCGGCGATCAATGCAGGAACGGTTAATGCTGGTTGTGGATGACACTGGAGTTGTCGTCCAATGATGTCCCATACGTTCTCGATTGGAGAAAGATCTGGTGATCTAGCAGGCCAAGGCAACATGTCGACACTCTGTAGAGCATGTTGGGTTACAAAAGCGCTATGAGGGTGAGCGTTATTCTGTTGGAAAACACCCCCTTGAATGCTGTTCATGAATGGCAGCACAACAGGTTGTATCACTAGACTGACGTACAAATTTGCAGTCAGGGTGCGTGGGATAACCACGAGAGTGCTCCTGCTGTCATACGAAATTGTTCCCCAAACCATAACTCCAGGAGTAGGCCCTGTGTGTCTAGGCCGCAGATAGGACACTAGCAGGCGTTCACCTGGCCTCCTTCTAACCAACAAACGGCTATCACTGCTACCAAGGCAGAACCGGCTTTCATCAGAAAACACAACAGATCTCCACTCCGTCCTCCAATGAGCTCTAGCTTGACACCACTCACGTCGCAAACGGCAGTGGTTTGGAGTCAGTGGAATGCACTGTACAGGGCGTCTGGCTCGGATCTGTCCTTGAAGTAACCGATTTGTAACAGTTCGTTGTGTCACTGTGGTGCCAACTGCAGCTCGAATTTCAGCTGCAGACGCAGTACGATTAGCCACAGCCATACGCCGAATACGACGGTCTTCCCTCTCAGTAGTACCACGTGGCGGCCCGGAACCTGGTCTTCTTGATGCAGTACCTTCCCTTGACCACTGCCGCCAATATTCATGCACAGTGGATACATTCCTGCCAAGTTTTTCAGCAATATCGTGGAAAGAAAACCCACCTTCTCGTAGCCCTACAACATGACCTCGTTCAAACTCAGTGAGCTGTTGATAATGGCTTCTTCGTCTACTCAGAGGCATCCTTGACTAACATTAACCCACTACGTCAAATCTCAACTTTAAATAACGATCACGAACCTTACAGCGCTTATTTAAAGCAAACCTCATTTGCATGTTCATAGTGTCGCTACTAGCGCCACACTTACGCGCGTAGCTCCAAATTTGAATCGACGTCATCTTTCAGGTGTAAAAACCCGCCTACCAAATTTCGTTTATCTAGCACAGCTTCTTCCTAGTGTTGGGATTTTTTTTCCCATGAGTGTACGTTAGGAATTCCCCAAACAGGGAATCACATCATTTATAGAGATGAAAGGCTTATAGTTCATGGTTAATTCTCGCTTCCCGGGTTGTCATAGCAACGCTATGAGGTTGAAAGGCTTTCATGACACTGACGGGACTTACCTTTTCCTTAGAGTGCTTTATAGCTGGATATTATCATCGCAACCCAAAAGTCAGTCCCTATCTCTGAACTGCTACAGTGCAGATCATTCAACTACCTGAATGCTTATTCAGGGAGGGAGTAATTCGTTTGTAATACTTTAAAGATATTTAATTTCTTTATTACATATTTAATTGTTGTAACAAAATCCTTTTCATTGTTAATCATACTTATTAATCTATAATCACTGACCATAAATATTCTGATGTAAATAATTTTGTCCAATCCTCCTGGTAGATTTTTCTGCCAGTGGTAACTCATTCAAATGATTATTGAAACAATAACCATAAAAAGTACCTTTTCATGTCCTATGATAAAATTACTTAGTCTTGTTATAAGTGATATGTTATGGTATACTATGAGATATGTATCATAGTATAACATAAAAATAATAATATAATCTTCCATCAAAAATAATATAATCATCTATAATTTCCATCAAAAATTTACAAAACTTTTTTAAAGGAATTTTATCTTCTTCACATTTTAAGAATTAATAGATTGAAAAGTTTTTTTGCCAAAAATTCGTTTTTAAGACAGAATATAATAAAATTCTGATGCAAAAAACGCGGACCAAAATTCACAACATATGATGTCTGCTTTAATATATATTGTGAATATAAGACAGCAATAATGAAAAACTTTTCCATTAATAACAGCAAATAAAACCCATGTGATTGTAAATCATAAGAAATGTTACTCATTGTTATGCAGGTTATAAATATAAAGCAGCGTGAAATTTTTCGATCAATAATGGCAAAAAATATCAGATG
The DNA here is from genome assembly GCA_026543055.1 of Argiope trifasciata. Classification (NCBI taxonomy): domain Eukaryota; kingdom Metazoa; phylum Arthropoda; class Arachnida; order Araneae; family Araneidae; genus Argiope; species Argiope trifasciata. Next base: position 8,635,700 of record JAPMOQ010023642.1, on the reverse strand, counting down.
TTGTAATTCATAATAAATGTTAATTTTTATTATGAATTATAAATATAAGGCTGCGTGAAAGTTTTCGATCAATAACAGCAAAAAAAATCTCAGTTCTATAAATTATATTAACTAATGATCTTCATAAATGAATGATGTAAAAATATACGGCTTTGAGAAATTTCATCAATCAATAACAGAAAAACAATAAATAATTGTCCTCTATACATAGTGGTCATATATAAGTGTTTGAAAGATTTTAGAAGGAAAACTATTTAGAATATGTTAATGAAACTTGATGTTTGTGATATATACAGAAAAAAAGGAAAGAATTAATAATAAAAAATGTATTCAATTATTTTTCGACTTGTGACATGACTTGTTAAAGCTTTATTTCTTTATGAATTATGTCAAAAAGCCTACCACTTCAATTTTAAAAACATTTTTTTCATAAAAGTAATAAGAATGTCTTTATAATGTAGTCACGACTTCTTCGAAGATAGAAGTAGCAGTGATATATAGTAAAATGTTTTTAACAAAAGAAAAGCAATCATATTGATAAATAAATGTCCAATTAAAGAGGATCAAAATCTATTAAAGACTAATTATTGTCTATTGAAGAAAATAATTAGTCAGTTTGAAACTACAAGAGGACTAAAAGTGCTTCTTGGAATTAGAGAACAAAGTGCTATGAACCAAGAAGGTGTTGAAATTAGAATTCAGGTTTTCTTCAGGGTCGGTGGATAGGCGATATGTAAGCCTTAGAAACGTTGCAGGGGCTTTATGAGTAATTTGGAAAGCCATATATAAAATCTTGTGCTATATTTTATTATGTTATTAGTATAAAATTAAAGTTTTACAGTACTTCAACCAGGAGATCCATAGCAAAGAATTAATTTTGCCGGCTTCATTGTTTCCAGAATTGATGAAAAGGGTTTTGTAAACGGATTAAAAGGCATTTCACTTTATAAGGACAAGTAAATACACAAAATTAAGAGATATGAGACGCATTTAATTCCCATGCCGTTTTTTGGAAAACCTTTGCAATCCTCGTTTATTATAGTTTGGGGTGGTATAATTGCTAACTTTATTATTGGTCCCTTTTTTTCGATTATCGTATAATAACAGGATTAGTTTGCTGTTCCATAACATGCACAAATAACAGTAAAAATATATAAAATAATGTGATTCCTACTTTGATAGAAAGAATACACCTAAACTCGACAACATCTATGCAAGACGGAACCCCACTTCGTATTGTTTAGTTTATTAAAAAGCGTCAACAAACTTTTGGTAAGGATTGCATTATTATCAAATTTTTCCGAAATACTGGATACTCCTTATTTGAATCCCTGCGATTTCTGGTTGGGGGTATATTTAAAAGATCGAGTCTGTAAACATGCACATCTGTAAACGCGTCTGTCTAGAAAATAAAAGGATATGTTCTGTGTTACAATATATCTTGCTGTCTTGCGTCTGCGGCATTTAATTGTACTTGAAGCCTGACACATTGAGCTTATATTGCAATGATTAAATTCTTATCTTTAATTTAAAAAAAGAAATGTGCATTATATTTCAATCTACAAAGTAATGTATCAGGTAGCAAAACCTGTAGCCCAATATTGCTTAATATCATCCGATATTTCCTGATATTAAACAATATTCTACAATATTGAGAATATCGATCGGTGTTATACAATATTGTGTAATATTCTTGTGCTACTAGAGATCAGCAGAAAAGGGCCACCTATCAAAAAACAACTGAACTATTTTTATTGCATATTTTTTAACCCTATATTTTAAACAAAACAGGAATCAAGTTTCTTCGTCATATTCGTAATAGTTTTTTTTCTTTTAGGGTACTTTAAACACTTGTATCATAACTATGACCACTTTTTACATTTGAACCCTGTTATACAACTTGTTATAAGCCAAAATTTTGGATGACTATTACAGATTGTCTTAAGTATACGTATGAATCACTATGCAAAATTAAACTAACTCTTAATTCATCGTACAGTTGAATACTTAGAATAAATAAACATTTCTGGAAAAAGAAGCAATTAATATTCATTTAATATAATGCAAAAAACTTAGTATCTCCAATATGTATTTTGTGGATAGTTTCCAATCAGCTGCAAATGCGACTTGTACTACCAATCGATATTTTGATTGTATATCGAGATATCGAGAACTGTAAATACGTCAGGTTATTGAAAATGTGTTAATTCTACCAATTATCTACTGTAAAGAAATTACGTGACATTAATTTATAAATATTCAGCAAATATGCATCTTGAGAGTTCTTGAATAAAACTTCTGTTGTTAAATTCAGCCAGGCGGAAAGCAAAACTAGACAAAGGGGAATTAACTTTCCATGGTATCATTATCTCTAGCTTTCCAGCTGGTTAGATGTTAAATTTTGAAGTAGTAAATGTAAAAGACACTGTAGTTACTGTCTTCTTTTGCTTTGCTTTAATTTTAACAAAGTAGCCACTTTAATTGTGACTTGATAGATAATGTTCCTAAATGTAGGCATATATTTCCATTTGGAACAAGCCATAATTTGACATAATATATTTTGATATTTGTTTTTCGGCCATTAAAATGTACTTCTTAATATTTATGTATTCCTATTATCCATACTCAGATATTTTCAGAAGTATTTTAAACAGAGAGTTCTTATGCATGATCTTTAAGAGTTACTGAGCTTTGAAATTCAAAATTTTAGGCCAGTCAACGGCTGCCTCGAGGAACTTATGAGGGAGAATGAGAACTAAATGGAAACTTTTATGAGAACTGAACTGGCAGAAAATAATGGAAAAATAGTCATATTCAAAGCTTCATAACTAGGTCAGTTTTGGCCGTAGAAGAGTATAACTCTTTGTTTAATATAGTAATGTATCAAAAAAATTCGTTAAGTATGACAAATAAAACGGTATAATAGAATTGATTTCGTAATTTTTCATCACTACATATATTGACTAAAACCACCTGAGAGTCTTTTAAAGCATTTTTAAATGAAGTTACATTTCTATTTCGAACTATTTCTAAACTTGCTATTTGATCACTATTAGAATGGACAATACGTATATTTTAATTTCACATGGAGAGGCATTTTAGATATTTTAAAACTAATACATAATTTGTAGAAATTTGCAATAATAAATCTGAGAATGGTATCTTAATTTATAAACTTTATGTTCTTCCGTATGTAAAAGAATAAATATTGATTATTAAAAAGAGAAAATTATTCAAATGAATCCATTCTGAACAAAACATGTAATTGGCAGAGGAGCTCCTAATTTTTTGTATTCTCAAAGTAGTAATTGCATAATTAACTATAATACATGCATTCGCGTATTATAATTAATTACGCATGCTTTTATAAATTTTTCTCATAAAAATTTATAAAAGCATTAAAGAAGAAAAAAATTAAGCATGAAAATAGGCTTTTACTAATGATTTTTTGTGACTGAAAAGATTAATGCCCCTTGTCGTGCCTTAAAAATTATTGTTTGAAACTAAAGGATGAAAATATTTCAGTCATGTATAAATATTTGCGCATAGCTGACCAAATAAAATGAAAGAACTAGTAATTTAATATTCTCAATTTGAAAGAAAGTCATTAAATATCTGTATAGTATACCTAGAGCGGCTCAAAAAATTAAAGATACTAAATTATGAAGCAAAATCGTTAGTTACATATCAACAACCTCAGAAAGTCAGTTTTAGGAAGTATTAGGTTGTTCGGAAAGTAATTTCGTTTTTTCCTGACAAAGGATTTAATTGCATTTTTCGCACCCAATTTCATACTTAAACCGCAAAATCATTTTATGTTTTAAGAGCTGATATAGCAAGGTTTGAGTGTGAAAATGTGCAGCTGATTCTTCGCAGTAGTTTTTGGATGGTGCCCTTTTAAATATGGAGAGCAATAAACAGCATTTTCGTCATTTTTTTCTTTTTTGCTATAAAAGGTAAAAATGCTGTTCAAGCCAGAAATAAATTAGCCAATATGTGTGGAGAAGATGTGTTAACAGTACATCAGTACCAGAACTGATTTGCAAAATTTTTCCTTCAAATGAGGAGGCCAAAAACCACCTCAATCAGTTTTTTTTTACAGCAAAGACCAAAACTTTTATGAGCGTGTAATCATGTTACTACCAAAAATATGGCAAAAGGTATTAGACCAGAATGGCAATTTTATAATTTAATAAATAATTTATTCATTAAACGAAAATTTCTTTTCATTTTGACAAAAAAATACGAAATGACTTTCCGAACAACCCAATAAAATACAACACATGTATATTAAAATATTTATATACTACGTTACAAAGATCTGTTTTGATAACAACATTGCAAAAAAAGGAAATTTTAACGCAATTTTTACATGAGTGGAAGATTTGATAAAAACAAAGAATTTCGTTTATATTTCTTCAAAACAATAAATACTCAGAAACATTTCGCATCATCTTCCATGTACAAGTTCATAATATAAATCATATTGCATTTAGATTTGTTGTATACTCAAAAACAAGTAATCATTTTATACGGAGGTTATTTTTAGAACAATCTCGATAAATAATTTCAGGAAACCAAATGTTTGGATATAAAAATGTCTGGTAACAGATTATTATTAGATAAATACTGTTTGTTACTTTTAACTTTATTCTTCATTCAAAATGTCACAGATTAACAAATTGTAAATTGAAAGATATATTTTGGCACTCTCATAAGAAAAATATTAATTAACTAATTCAAAAACGTTATGATATGTATGTTTTCAAAATTTCTAAGTACAAACTAAGTAATATTAATAATGGGAAAGGAAAAATTCGTCAAGACTTCAAACGAAGTTTCGTACTGTTTCGAATATTTCTAAAGTAAATTTGATGGTAATAAGAAAAAAATCTACTACACAGAAATCAATGACAAAGCTTTTACATACATCTGTTCCAACAATATATAAAATAACAAATCAAGGTTTAGAACATAAAATAACTATTGGACATAATGTTCACCAAGACCTGTGGCTCAATGCAGAACACCGTAGAACCTTTTTTGAGAACTATTTAACCAAAGATAAATGGAAATATTTTGTGGTGACCCTTGACGTACTATGGGTTTGCCTTAAATGACTGCAACAAAAATAAGTCGATATACTACAGAAGACGAAGAGAAACAAATGTGCAAGTCTGATTCTGTCTATGGAAAGAAAGTTTCAGTAATGGTTTTATGATTGCCACAGGGTTCTTCTGCAGTGGAAAATAAAAAATACGAAGAACGGGATAAAATGTTAAAATCAAGTCAAAGTATTATCAAGAGAAGAAAAATTTTGTTACAACTG
>JAPMOQ010023642.1:8546953-8621736 GCA_026543055.1 Argiope trifasciata | reverse complement strand
GTTTTTCGAAAATATTTTATTTTAAAAATGAATAATTATGGCAAAATGTCTTAAGTCCTTTTTGATAAACCGTCTTATATAATGAAAAAAGACGGCAACAATGTTTTAAGTCAAAAATAAGTCGTTATTGCATATTTAAAATCATAGTCGAAAGTTTAACACATCATCTCTCTATAATTACTTAAAGAATCGTTAATAATCTTCCATAATCTCCTAATATTAATAATATTTTCTTTTTAAGAGGATTTATCGTTTTTCAAAAATTTAATGTTTAATAACGATGTATTCTACAAAATTGAATTTGACTGAATTTGTCCGCTTAACGATAATGCTTCAACCCCATAAGAAGATCAAAACCACATGGAAGGCTCGTGCTGTTCTAATTAAAGTATATTTACAGGAACTAAAATCTTATTAAAAGGAAAGAAATATAAATATAAGTTAAAGGAAACTTAAGCTTAGAAAGAGATAACAAAATCATATCTCGGAACAGAATGATGGAGCCCTTATTTTTTTCTGTAACGTAAAAAAATTAAAGGAAGCTTTTTAAAATTGGTTCTTATTATAAACGTGGATTCAATTTTTATGTCTTCGAAGGCAATCATTTTAAGTACTAGAGTAGTAGAATCGTACGCTTCAAGCAATAAAAGGATATGACCATGTTTTATGATTCATCCTACCGGTAGCATTAATATAAGCATTTGAATTCAAATTTAGAAAGGCTCGACGTCTATTTTCTAACAAATTCATAAAATTCTTCTTTTATTAAAGTCGTTGGTCAAGGACGAAAGGCAGAAAGAATTTGTCCTCCTATAGACTTCCTTTCTTTTGGGAAGTAGACGCGCTAAAAGTTGACAGGCCAGTAATGTATGACTATCAGTTAGTCTAGTTCAATGGTATTTTTTTTTTCACCTTAGGAATGTGGCTGGAAGTCATTAAATTTCACTTTAGGTTTCTGGTATGGAAAAGTTTATTTGTGTGCATTCAGGGCATTATTCTCTAAAATTTCCGCTCAATCAACTGACACCTCTAACTCCAAACAATAGGATATCGGGAGAAAAAGGCCCTGGTATTTTGAAGTTGTTTGAAAGATAATAAAGTTCATCAAAGAACTGAAATATAACGTAGAATTCTGAGGTAGTATTGTCTTGAACTTTGGCCTTATCAAATTTACGGCGTAAATATTGAGATTTGAGGCTTATCTGCTTTGTAACTTTTTAGATCCAAAAAAAAAAAAGAAATCGGTTTCAATTAATCCTAGTGAGCTTTTAACCATTTCAAATTTAAATGAAATACAAAAAGTATAATTGTTTTTTATTTGAAATAAAGCATTCATCACCTGTAGAATTGCTTAATTTCATGGTCGATTTAGGGAAAAGTTTCTAAATCTAAATGCATTACTTAAAGAATAAAATTTTTTATTCTTATAATTGTTTATTTAATTATTTATGTACAAAACTTAAATTAGTTCATCAAAGAGCTATACAGTTTTTCACTAAATTTTAGCATTGGCTCAAATAGCACCGACCATTTAAATGGCACAACGGCATTTTCCCATTCTTCATGTCTCGTTCTGTAATCCATATATTTTGTCAATACATATCATATCATAATTTTGTCAATCCATATCATTATAAAAATACATTTTTATAACTAAAAAAATTTTTTTAATACTCTTCAAACAACAAAAGTTTGATTAACTGTCATTGTCAGTTACGCACTGATATTAAGCATATAAAAATGATTTTCCAATATTAAATAGTCACTTTTTGTGGAATTTTAAGCTCTATGTAAGAAATAAAAAATTAATGAATTAATATACTTGCAAAACTTCACATAATAAAAGATAGGTAATTATATTTCCGTCCTCGGCTTCTGAAAGCATTGATGGATGAACTTTATTAAAGTAAGAGAATTTACAAAAGTTTTAGTTACATTTCTCCAATTCTATAAATGTTTTATCTTCAATACAGAGATAAGCTATCCAATAGCATTGTATTCAGGCAAATAAGAAAGGAAAGTACAATATTATTGCCATAAAAGGATTTTTAAATCAAAAATACAGTTTATAAAAATATATTTGTTGCAATTTCATTATTCCGAAACTTATTATCTGGTTTTGCAGCATTCTTTAACCCAGCAAGATGCTATATTGATGTTTAAATTCTTTTAAATAGCTACCAAACAGAATGAAAGTCTGATGAAAGATTTATAGATGAAAAGTGTGATTCTTTTTCAATAATAAAAATGAAATGCTTGGCATCTGCCATTGACATGTCAAATAAATCGAGACATTCAATTTGTCATAGCAAAAAAGGGCACTGGGCTATAGCTTAAAGGTTGAAGCATAGCGTGTAAGATATTTTTCCAAGTCTATTATATCTCATGCTTCGTATTTGCTGCTAAATATCATTAACCGCTTTCGGTATTTTAAGTTCAGCTGAGTTTTAAATGTTTTAGAAATTTTCTTATTTACTCACAAATCGAAAAATAAATATAGAAAAAACTTTAAATGCTTTTATCAGTGTAACAAAAGAAAGAATATTTTAATCAAAAACCTGGAAGATCAAAGAAATATCAAAAGCAAAATAAAACATAGTTGAAAACCTTTTTTTATTATTTTTCCCGCAATTTTCTCATTATAGTCTTTAATATACGAATATTCCAAAAATCTTAGAGCTCTAACACAAACTCAGCTAAGATATATACAAAGAATAGCACTTTTAAACATTAACAGATCAAGCACAAAACAATCACTGAAAAGAAAAAAAGTAATCGCGTAAACAAGAATGCTCTCTCTATATCCTTCCAGCGGGCGCGACCGTCATACCAACATCAAAGGTCGCGCGTATTTCCCACATACGCTACAGTAAATTGTAAATTTTCAAAGGCGTAACTAATAAAATTATGTTGTAAATAGCTTAGAATTAGTAACTGCAATTACTTTAAACATTTTTTGATTAAAAAGAAGCAGAAAAAATCTAAACATAGATTGCAATAACAATATAAAATGACCACAGGTTAACTGATTTTAAAATAATATAAATGAAATTGCTGATATTTTGACAGAACAATTTTCATATAAAATATAGGTGCAAAAAATAATACAGAATTTATGTATAAAAAGGAAAAAGTAACTGAAAGCTAGATATGAAAAGGAAGAAAATAGTTTTATTATTATTTGATTGCAGTGTTGCAATTTGAGCATATATGTTTAGTGTGCTCAAATCATATAAATTTCTGGCAAATCTCGCAACTGAAGCTCGTGATTCTAGTCCGATTTTCTTTTTTGCAGAGTTTGCATTTTTTCCCCTATCGTCGCTTCTTCCACTTCTTCAATACCTAGTTCGGCTTTTCTCTTTAGCACCTTTAATTTTAGCTCACTTTGTAGAGAATGGGGTGCTTTTTCAACATTTTCTTTCGTAACTGCATTTGCCAACTGTCGCCAGGCTAAAACAACACAGATTTATTCGTAAAATCATATAAAATCAGATGTAACAAAAACTTACATGAACGGTCACGCGTATCTCTAAAATACATATATCTGATCGGCAGAGACCTATTAGCACCCCAAACTTACGACGGCAACTGAAAGTAGGTCCCAGGGAGGGGGACAAACAGCGAAGGACTGGTGTTCCCAGCTCTACCATATCTAAAGCTATAAAACGAAACTCATTTCTAGTATATCTCTCACATACGCGCGCCCGCTGGAAGGATATTTAACACTCCAATGAAAGAATATTTTCCACTTATGATAACCTCGCCCTAAATATTTTCAGAATAAAGCATAACGCCACATAAAAATTTTGTCTCTTAATAGAGATAGAACGAAAATTCTCGCCTTTTCCAGAACCATTTTAGTCCCCAAAATCAGGGGACTTTCACATAGCATCCATTAAGAATCATTGTAAATCTGCATTTCCAGCAATAAGACTAACAATGCAGGGAAAGGATATCACAGATTCATAACAATATTAATTACAATTAGAAGCTATAAAATTATCAAAATATTTTATTTTCGTCTGAAGCATAATCTCCTCGAAATTTAAAAACTTTAGTACATTATAAAATGAATGAAAAATCATGTTTCCAATCTTGCAAACATGAATCTCGTGAAACTAACTGAAAATGTTTAAAAATAAGCTTTTCTTTTTAAAGTATAAGAATTGCACAGTTTCCTGCTAAAATACTCTTATAATAATTTCCTCTGATAAGAAATTTTTATATATATTTCAAGCGCAGGAACAAAATATCGTGGATCAAAATTAGACATTTTAATTTCAAAAACTAAACTCATAATTTCTGTTTTATGATTTATTTCCTAATATTATTTTGATGTGACCTGTTTCTAGAATAAAATGATCTTATAAAAGGATAAATTATTTAATTTTTAATACTGCTGATGATATTTACGAAATAAATACTTTCATGAACAGAAATATTTATTGGAAAGAAAAATACTGATGCTCTTTAGAGTTGAAATCTTTTATCAAATATGTGAAACGCTATTAAATCAAAATATAAAGAATTGAATAAAAGAATTTCAATAATTGCGACTATTTATACCTCATTACAATCCGATGCCGATCTGTTATTTAGATTACAACACAAATTTATTTATAATTTCACATATTATATTTTCTATTTTAAAGCAAATCTTAAATTCAAATAGCAGTAAAAGATAAATTGGAAACTTTGATAGTTATTTCTGACGATTTCTTAATGTTTTGATAAATTTTCCATTGTTCATCATTTCATTGCCGAATAACGTATTATTATTTTTATGAAAATATATTTTGCTTTAAGTTCTATTTTCGAATAGAATTTAGCAACAGCTTGTTATTGCAAATAAATTGTTATTCATTAACTAGTTCTTAGTATAACTCGTCACTTCTAAACTATATTCTTAGCAATCTTTTGTTATTTTCTGCATAACATGATTCCGTGCCAGTTTTAATACCTAAAATAAAACTGTAACCTTTTCAAAGCTTTAGCAGTCTTTCAAAGTTCAAACTAAGCCTTGTTATTTCTTTCGTCGACTGGAGACATTTGCTTAAGATGTCAACTGAACGTTCCTTTTCTTGACTTTTCTTTCTTAGTTTCAAAGCGGGATTTCCGTGCTACTTTTCTGTTCACGGTAAGCCTCTTTCCAGGTATTTCTTTCTTTATAAACTGCTTAACTATCTGTATCTAATAATCTTTATCATTAACAAAATGCAGTCGTTGCATCTTTAAAGTACAATTACGATCTTTAAATCTTTAAGTTTTGTCGAAAAACCGCAGATTAATTTTGAGATATCAATTTCACCAAACGGGGCATTATTCTTCTTGTTAGATATAAGATTACTATATTATTTGCATATATGATTCAAAGATTGCATAAACTGCCCTTATATTTAAATATTTAAGATTAACAGAATTCCCTATTTTATTAGCATAAAAAATGCATTTTTTGCTTATTATGTCTGTTAACCCACTAGGAGGACCCTCGAAAAAGGGAATGAAATATTTCTGGTATGGTAGATGGTTCTCACTTCCCTTTCGGGTAAAGTAATTGTATGAAGTTGGCTATTTCCCTATTGATGGTGGTACATACATCCAATGGGGATGGCTATACTATTGATATTGATGGACATTAGGTTTCAATCGTAGTTACTTATAAAGGTCTAGGGATACATTATTTTCTTATTTTATATTAAATTAATAAAAGCATGTCTGCAACTTTTTAATTTTATTATTTCCTATTTTTATTATTTGATAATTTCATAATTCTGATTATAAATACTTCGGAAATTTAAAACTCTAATCAGCAAATTAATATCTGGTTGGCACCATCTTTTTCAAATCAATTTAGTTAAATTGCAACATCAAGTAGTAATTAAAAATCATAAATTTTTTTAAGTATTCTACTGGCATCGGGAAATAAAAACTGCAAAATTTCAGAACTCAAGTATATAAGAAGATGAAAAATCAATGATATAATTCCTTCATTATAATTATGGGACGTGCGAAGTTAAAATAATAAAAACTGGTCTTAGTATTTACACTCTGGCATGACCTTCGAAATATACTAAACTATAGAGACATTTAAAACTTTCAATATTGATCGTTACAATGAAACGGTGATGTTTCAAAGGAAAAAAAAACATTTCATTTTCAGAGCGAAGAAATTGTTTTAATGAATATAGCAGCATTAAAGCGATTAGTTTTTTTCTCTCTCTCTCTGTGTGTGTGTGTGTGTGAGAGAGAGAGAGAGAGAAATTTCCTAATTGTGTGAAAGAAAACTATAAATATGTAGTTTCAAATTTCATGTTATAGAGCATTATGTAAATATTGTGTACAGTGAATTCTGAATTTCCTTTGAAATGCAGAATCAGCTCTTCTTGTGTTTAACATTCATATGAAACATCTGCAGTTGACGCAGAACTTGCTACTGAACAGATGTTTTCGAACAACACAGACAGCATACGTTTCTGTCACCTCAAGCAGGAAGTGTATGAACAGTCGCCAGAAATACTCTAAACATATTTCTGTGTCCGAAACACCAAGAATATATGAAGTGGGATTACATAATATGAATTTTGATCAGAGTTTAAGTCGTCAAAACATTTCTTTTACTGCATAATTTTATTTCAATAAGAACTTAAAGTACAAATAAATTCAATTTTCCATTTTTATCTGAATAATATTGAGTTTATCTGTTTCTTTCCATGGTGGTGACTTTTGTGACAAGAAAAAAATTGCTTTAATTAACTGCATAAAAGATCAGTTTTTGGGCAAGGGCTATTAAGAATCAGGCAGCAAAATTTGAATGAGAAATATATTTTTCCTAATACTTGATACCTAATGATTTCACTATTTATTCATTTTTCCATTTATAAATAATTTTATATGTAGTACACTTTTTAGACATCTTCCAAATTAACAGGAAGAATATCAGAGAATAATGTTTGCCAGAAATTTTCTAATGATATGATATAAGTACTTTGAAATTTTCTTATTTCCTTCTATGAAGTAGTTTCCTAAGCTCAACTGGTCATTCAGTATTACAATAAAACACAGAAGTAAAGAATAAAGTACACAAATAAACATTTCATCTTGTCAGATGAACATAATATAGTCTATATTTAAAAGTAACGATTATTAATAAAATATTATAGCATTAGAAGTCATGCCTTCACATTCGTTTCATATTTTCCCCCTTATCAATTCTTTTATATATTCTTACATTAGAACTGCGTGGATAAAGATATTTGCTTCAAGGAATGCTTAAATAGGGCATTTAAATGACAAATAAAATGTTGTACTATGGAAGATCCTAGAATAAAACTGGTTTTCTTTTTTCCCCAACTGTGTAAGTTAACGTTAAAGCAAACTAATCTCGTATTTCCTATAAGCCCTCTTGCTTTTATCAGGATAACTCGCGTGTCATTATACATTTCAACGGTTCTTCCTGAAGCTTTTCAAACATAGTCTGTTGAATTTAGGTTTGGTTACCTCACAATTCGCCATCCTCCTCCAAAAAATCATCAACAAATTAATTCTTGAATGACTTGCGATGTAAAACAAAGAAGGCTCAGCGATTCAAAAAAGATGTAGAACTAAACAAAAAAAAAACCCTGATCCTTAAAAAGCTATATTCTCACAGTATATATACAAAGACGTGCTCTGGTAAACAGCTATCTAACATGATGTCTCCCTTTCGAAATATTCCCTGTGAAGCTCTTTTTTTAATGCTGCAGGAAAGGTGTCCTAATACAGGGTATTGACTCAACAGACAAGAGAACATAACTGCTATCTTGTTGGGTCCAAGAACGATGTTCCTGGCTCCAGTAAAGATGCGATATATTCTGAGATATATAGAGGGGGATACTTATCAATGGTCTAAGTAAAGACCTCTCTCCGCTAGGTATCTATATGCAATTTGTTTGGATGTCATTGTTCCAGAATCAGAAGCAAAATCTCTCCAGAATTTCGTAGCCATCACTTAAATATTGGACTATGCATTTAATATCATGTATCGATATTCTATAGGCATTCCATCTTCCGAACGATCATTTTTTATAATAGCAGGTTCAAAGAAATTGGCTCCATAAACTTGGATATCACTATATGAGATATTGCTAACAATTGGCCAATTATTTGAGAATGACCCGCTTCAAGCCTATCAATAGCCTTAAGTATTGAATTCATATAACAATTAGTATAATTTAATTGATTATAATCGAATAGTTATTCATTCTTTCTCGGAAGTAAAACAATTTAATAGACTTAATAAAAAAAATTAGAAGGCATGTTTTATATTATCTTAAGTAAGTGCCATTTAATAGCTTAAGAGGCGTTAGATACACTCGATGCATTTACAATTTTATATTGCATATGATATCAAATTATACAAAATTAGTGTTTTCTATTTCAAAATTGCATTTGTACTTTAATGTTAGACAACAATAATACATTAGATAGTGTAAATTATGTTTACTGGTCCATTCTTTAAAAACATGCCTGCTTAGTTAACAATTAATGTAGCTGTATTCTGTAAAAAAGCTGTAAGATTAAAAATATCACGTAATTTATAATCAATCAAATAGTTCGTGACTTATTGCCGTTCAATTACGTCCACTTGTACAGTGATGTATCATTTGAATTGAGTGCAACACAATACAATATATTTACATACATGTTCTTTTATTAAATAAGCAGACCTCGTAATTTACCAGAAAACTATTTATTCTCAATCTCATTACGTTCTTCCATTATACATCCATTGCGTGAATAGAAATAAAGACGAAACTACATCGACAATGATTAAACAAATGAGATTAATGTTTACTCACTGCCTTTAAAAACAATAGACATTGTTTAATTTCGTTTATTTATTAATAGGTTTGTAAAAAGAATCAAAATCTTGTTTTCTTCTCTATCGATTCAAAGACCTGAGTTTTCCCATCTGTCGAATCTCTAGTTTTTGTATACCTACAAAGCATAGTTAATGTTAGAAAGAAAGTTAAAAAATAAACGAAGACAAAATAGGATTTTGTCTTGCTGCCTTAATGTTTAATGTGCAAGCACAAAAACCACCGGCGAAGTCGAAAGCCTTCAGCAAAACGGATTGGTCTATGATCAATAAATAAAATGCTTCGGACGAACTGGAAGATTTAAGGAAACAAAAACAATTTTTAAAAATAAGAAAAGAAATTGTTAACGAACTTAATAAAAGTTTATGCTTCGATACATGGGTTTAGTTGATGAATTTAAGAAAAAAAATAACAAAAGTTTTACTCTATTACAACTTTTTTTTTTTTTTGATAAATTACCAGTCAGAAAATCAAACTGATTTTTTATTATGTTTTTGTTATTCAGAGAAATGAAATTTTATGATAGCTAAATCACTTTGACGTACTGAATTCGCTGTTTGCCTTTAGTAAATTGCTTTTTCTTGTAATTTTTTTAAAAGGAAAATACAAATTTATAACTTATAGCATTTTTAAAGGATTTTTAACGCTTTAAAAAAAGAATTAAAAATAAGAAAAGATTTTGTTGAAGAGTATTTTCTATGCAAAAAAACTTTTGTTAAAAAATAAAATAAATAAAGGAAGGGTTTATTTATTATTTTATTTTATTTTAATTTTTTATACATAAGTTTCTTCGATTCCGATCAGAGTCATAACATTTTACATCTTTGCTACGACGGAATGATGGAAAACTCGCACAGCTCATAAAAAATATTTTACCAAAAAAATACTAAAATAAACAAAATTAAAGCATGCTTTCATTTGACGTAGTAATTATTTTGGAAAGTAAAAAATTATAAAACTTCGATTATCTTCGCATTGCGTGTTCGAAAAGTAGTATTTCCCCCCCAATTTATACACAAATGCTTTTTTCTTAACTTAGCCCACATGTCCAATGTACGAAAGCTTTACTCATTGAATCTCAGCTTCAAAACTTGCTACGTTGCGTAAACGTCATATTCGAGAAGATAAAATCAAAATCTATATCTAATAAAACAAAGTCATTGAGCGTTTCTTGGAATGTCAAAGCATATATAAATGAAACATTTTTTTAAATATGCATTCCATATGTTATGAAAAAGTATTTAATACATATTTTACATTTACATTATAGAATAGGTATTATATATTTTATAATGTAAATGTATTTTATCATTACATGTTCATGCCTTTAATACAAAATCAGAATCGCCAGTGAATTTATTTGTAATCACATTAAAAATTATTTGCTTCTTCGAACAATTTTGAAATCTTGTGATTACTCAAAAACCTGTAGACTCAATAAAACTAGTTTTGAAAAGCTACTCATACTAATTTTTTAAGATGAGTTAATAATAATTTTTAAAGAATGAAGCAAAACTTAATCAGACATTATAAGTGAGGGAAAGAAAGCAATAATAAGATTTTTTTAAATCTATTATAATATATATTTGCAATATCTACGCTGTATTAGAATGGCTATCCGATACATAGAATAATCTTTTCTACTATAAAAATGCTTGCGCCAACTGTCAAGAAAATCCACTAATTAATCTCGCGATATCTTCCTTAAAATATTCATATAAATTTATTTACATAGAAAATTAATAATTAACAAGAAAAACTTTATATTCAGCATCTCATAAATTTTATTTCTGCCCGACTAACATTTGACTTAAATTTAATCAGTATTTAATATGCCAAAAATAATTTCATAAAGTAATTTAAATATTTCCCAATATTTTTATTCTGAATTAGCCATTGTAATATATAAAAAGGTTTCATTAAAATAACATCTGATTGACATTACAAAGGCATCTATTCCATTACAACTCTCATTGGTTCTAAATGCAAGGTCTAATGATGGATTTATAGAGGAGATTTACAGCGTGTTTACACCAACAGATGAATCATTGGAGCCATAATCCATTATGAGCGAATACTAAAGGAAAATTTTCCTTTCCCCAGACAATGGTCGATAGAGAGGCCTAACATTTTCCCCGGCAAGAGAATTTGACAACAAAAATATGCTCGTTTTAAGCCTTGAATTTGTTATTGGATATAGTTGTAATTTATAACTTTATTTCTGATTATTGAATTACATATTTTATGCTTCGTTGATATGCAAAATTATGTCATTATTCAGATGATCAAGCATAAAATACATTTATATAAATTAAACACAATGAAAATATTTGAAAACCGTGAATGAATTTCATTAAAATGTCGTTTGAGGGTTTTATATTCATTGCGCATATAATGGCTTTAGAACGCGTTGCCCAATGCTGCCCCAAAAAAGGGGAGTATTATTACTTGTTTTGTCAGCAAATGAATCATTGTTGTTATTTCTGACTCAGTATGAAGGAATTCTAATAACAAATTCCCCCTTAATCAAGCAATAAGTGCTCTATAAATAGGCCCAATGTTCCTCATTCTTTCTGGTAAAAAAAACAGCCAGGATTCTGAATAACATGTTCTTAAGCCTTTGATTCATTTGTGGTCTTATATCTGATGGCATAACTTGACTTCATTCGTGCCATTAAAAATATTATTTATTCTGATGTGTAAAATTAGAGGTGACAATTCAGAAAACGTCGACATGAAAGTAAAAGAAATAAAAAAACTGATTTATAAATTAAATGAAATGACCTGATTTCAACAGAGTAAAAACCCTGTCTATCTTTTGTATATATACTCTTTTGTACAGTATGTGAAGCACAAATTTTGTAACAGACTAAATATATTGTAGCCATATTTCTCATTCTTTTTTCAACAGAGTATTTGCCCACTGAGAAATTTTATTTGCAAAAATATTTTCAATGAAATATTTTAACAAGATTTCATATGCTTATGAATTTTTCTTTTCTTGAATTCGTCGATCTGTTTCATATTTATAGTTAACCTCAAACAGTTATTAAATACTAATATACTATATACTTTGTGAATCGACTGAAATTATAATTAGTTGTATCTAAATTAGATTTGAATAAGTAGTCAGTAGTTGATAAATCTTCAAAAATGTAATACCATTTATAATGGAGTAATTTAATTATTGAAATCCATGGAATATTCATTGTTATCAATAAAATAACTCACCAACGGTAAATTCATATACAAAATTTTCCCGATAAACTTTATTGGTTATTAATTAACACTAATTTAGACTTTAATTAATCCTTTTGGATGTAACTTAGATACATTTGTGAAAATCAAATATTGCTGTGAATAATTTTGCTGCTGATAAAATATTACTTGTGAATATTACTTATTATATGTGATTATTACTCATTATGTGCGACTATTTTAATTCACAGTTTTGATATCGGCAAAAATTAAGCTTTTTTGTTTGTACATTTACGTACATGAGAAGTGTTTACTTTTTGCTTGGTGCAGTGGCTAATATTGAAATTACATACTGTTTTAGTTCCTCACACATATACTAAATATAATTATGTTTGGTTTGGCTTGGTTTAATTTTATTACCATTCCGTTTTTTATTACAATATTAGGTCTATTTTTGGGATGGAACTCGTAACTCTGAGCTCAGGGCAGACGATGAGGAAAATACTTGAGAAGGCACCTCCTCTCCAAACATCCGCACCACACCATCAGGAGAACGTTTGGCCTCGAAGGATTTAACGTACACCAGACCTGCTAGCGCGACGGTTTTTTGATGAAATCGGGACTCTAGCCTAAAACCCTCTGGCTTCGAGACCTTTTCAACCTCTATCCATATAATTATAAGGTGTACATTATAGATATAATGTATATACTAACAATACACTTTTATTTTCAATTATTATTGCATGCGATATGTACAATCAAGTGCAAATACAAATGAAGTTATAAAATGAGTAGAAGACTATTAATTAAAATACAGCAGAGTTAAAAGACTAATGTTTTTATGGAGAATGAAAACTCTTTGGATAATTAAACGACAGAGACTCTCTAAATTAATACTAATTTCATTAAGTTGCTTTTGGAACTTAATTAAAACTTACAGATATGTTTCCCTTTGAACATACAACAATAATAATAACAAATATTAAAAATAAGTGAAAATAGTTCTTGGCTGAGCTGTTCTTAGCACTTAGTCTGTAAAACGTTGTTAAAAAAAGTTATCAACACTTATTCTATAAGTTAATAATAATTACATTTATATGTTTTTTGACACTTAATTAAAACGAACTGATATGTTTGCCAAGAACATATAACAATAATAATAACAAAAATTAGAGATAAGTGAAAATAGTTCCTGACTGAGTTAGTTTGAAGCATTTCAAATGAAAATAATACAGCAGCAATGCTACCTTTTCAATGACTGATGTTCACGAATCCTACAGATAAGGGATGCGTATAAAAAAGCAACCGGTGATCGCAAGTTAATACTCCAATCCGGTGACGTCGTCGAAATCTCGTAGTCGATCAATCTTAATGATCGCCCCAAACACAAAACAGATCCATCCGTTCAGGGTCTTGGAACAGGATGCTTTTTGTTCTTCCGAATAAATCATTAAATAAATGGTCTCGTGGCAGCATCAGTCGTGATGAGAAGGCGGAGGCTGATGAAACCATCTCTCGGACAGATAAACATGCGATAAATAATTGGATGCTCTAAATGATCATCGCTCTTAACGAGGACATGCTTAGCAAATGAATCAACGGGTGACTCATCGGCGGGAAGAATCTAGTCAACATTGATGAATATTGCAATATGCCGTTCAATCGATTTGTAATTGGTGCGGTGTTTATAATCGGACGTGAATTAATTTTTAATAAGAACATCAAAGCAAATCAGAATGCTTCATTTATGAAAATCAGGCGGAAGGAAGTTGGCGAGTCAAATTTTTCCAACAATGTTGTAGTTAGAATAGCATTAAGAATTCAGATATCGCGTGCGGCTTTTTCGATTTTTGGAAAGATTTTTTTTATTCGAGATGGAGTCAATGACGTAAATTGGATATATATGAGACCTGTCTAGATATCGGGTATTTCTGGTGCAGAAAGATGTAGAAAAATGTTGAGTTGAAACTAGTTAAAAAAGCTTTTAATTCTTCTAAAGCCGTCGCGTTAAGAAGGGAATTTTGATGCAAATTGTATCGAAAATTTGGAGATTTATTGAGGAAATATTTTATTCAGTAAGTTAATTTAAATAATATATATATATATATATATATATATATATATATATATAAAGAGAGAGACAGAGAGAGAGACTATTTTTTCATTAAATGCTTCAGATAGTAACATCAGGAAATTTTTGATGATTATCGTAATAAATTGTTCATTAATAAACTAGTAACTTTTTTCACAAATGAAAACAACTTAGACTTCAAAATGAACACATGAATTATGGTATTGTGTGTTTTTATTATTTTATTTTCATTCATCCTTAACTGATTTCAAATCTTATTCTTTTAGTAAAACAACTAGAAGAACTGAATTATCCAGAATCAACCGAGTTTTACATTCTTTACCCCGAATTACTGTATATTCTTATAATAAATAAAAATTTAAACAAAATAATAATTTTTACTTCATAAAAAGATATTTTATCCTAACTGTGCATAGAACATAGTCATTGTTACTTTAGTGTGAATAATTTCATCTCTATGTTTTCAGAATTTTCTTTCATATTTTTAAATTACTTGAATGTCCCAATTTCAAATAATTTTCTCTATATGACTTTCTGACCCTCCCTCTCCCTCCCCCCCAAAAAAAACAATGTAGTGGATGCCTAATTAGGAAGCTAATTTCTTTACCCCTTACTTTTACAAATCTGCTATTGTCTACTCGTCAATTTCAATCTCTTGAGGCTATAAATACGAAAATCCTCGCCATATGGAAGAAAAGTAAAGTACGGACATAAGCATATTGCAACCATTTAATCCATTCTGATTCATTCAGTGTCACACTTAATGTTTTGATTTTTCTCCCCTTATATGATCTTTCATTTTCTATTTTCAGGTTTTCTTTTGCAAATGTGAACTCATGTGATCTGAATCCAAGAATATTTGGTAAACAAAATTTAACGACCTTTTGAAGTTACCATACATATTATTTCATGTAAGATTTACTTTCTTAATGTAACGACTCACAATTTTGAATGTTTGGATTTTAACGTCGTCGTTAAGTCCAGATCGACGCGGGAAGTCCAGTGTGACTCCCAACGATCAATCATTACGATGCATCATGGCGATAAGTCATTCATAAATCACATTAATTAATTGTATTTTTTTATTTGAGTTTTAATACAAAGCACTTGATATATTACTAGGTTTTTATAATATCAACACTTTTCTCCCACAATAAGAATCATGACAACTTAATCAGAAAATTTTATTGTAATTTTATTTATTTCAGAATCCAATTTACTTAACTATAAACATCTATATAAATCAACGCATATCTCTGCATGTTCCAGTCTGTGGCTCAATATGTGTGAAGGAGAAGAACATAAAAACTTTGTAAATATGGCAAGAATTTTAATTTAATCTCATTGCAATAACTAAGCGAAAACAATTACCACTTAATAAAAAGATATCTAAAAATCAGAATATTTTGTGTATGTTTTTTTCATTAAAACCGTTTATCTATAATATAACCAAAATATTGTTCGAGTGTTTTAGCAGCAAAAGTAAACTAATTAAATGATTTAATTTTTTCGCAAAACTTCATTCTTTCTCCTAGATAAAATTGAAAAATTTTAGATATACGAAATACATCTCTTCCATTTTAAGTTCCATTTACACCTTAAAGGTTAATTAAACTTACAAACTAAAATTAAGTCAGTCGTTGACATTATAATTCGTCATAAAATTGAAGTTTAACTTTAGTCATTCCATATGTTATCTGGATTCAAGAAGTTAACGAATATAATTTGGAATTCAGCTCTCCAAAAGAAAATTTTAAATTGTTGATAAGAATTAAAATGTAAATTTTGGACAAATAATAAGATTTGCATATCTATTTAAAATTTTAAATAGAATTGTAATTAAAAAAAGAAATATAAAATTTCTTTCTATTCGCTCAAAACCGTTACTTTATAGAACCAGCGGGACTTATTAAAAAACTTGTTAGTCTACATGTGCTTTTAAAAAAACTCCTAATTCATTAAATTTGTAACTCCAATTACTCACACCATTGACCTTTCAAATATGGAGATGAAAAGATTCTGGCATAATGGCTTGTTCTGGCTTCCCAGATGAATGCATTATGGTGGTGGGCTGAATTATCTTTACTTCCCTGAAGGGACATACTTTCCACATAAGGTGTTATACAATGGTCTATGATGATCATTATGACTGAAAATTAGTTCCAGGCTCTATGTTGCAGACAAATTTTATTACGATTACCATGCATTCCAGATAAAAAGGTAACTCCAGTGTAGTTAAGTCTGTAAGTATGCTAAGTATATTAGGTCAATATATGGTCCTTGAAATTAATTAACCCCTTATCTTTGAAAGCTAAAAAATAAAAACACTACTAGCTAAGCATATCAAGTTTATTTTACCTAGTTCTCCATGGAAACAAAACTAATCCACCAAAGTTGCTAAGAATGTCTTATTGTCAAAATAACACATACTGACGACATTGTCAATAAACAATTATTTTTGTTCATATTAGTTTCTTATGTTTGTGTTGTGATAGGTCACTTGCGGCCATATTTTCCTACATAAAAAATGTTTGTTGTAGCGTAATACACCAACAAGTATCCATATATTTATATAGATAGTTTTTTACATAGTTTGTAAAAGCTTTTAAAGATGTCCATTGACTGAAAATTTATAAGATATATTTAATGCAAATTTAATGGAAATAAGTTACATTTAATTTTATTCATTTATTTTTATTATTACAATTTTATATAATATATTACTTAAATGTTCAGAAATTAAAGTTACCACGTGTCCTAAGCAAATCCGATATTTAAGCCCTTGTATTTAATTTGAATTATTTCATGTTTATAAGGATAGAGTTTCGCACTCATATTCTCAGCCTTCTGATGTGCTTGAAGATGCATTCTAACAAAATTTGTTGGATATTAATGGGCTGGGGAATCAAATTTTCACAGCATTTTATTTATTTTCCAATTTTGTGAAATAAATTAAGAAGTAATTCTTGAACATAAATAAATTAACAACACTCTTCTTAGATTTTTAAAAATGTATTGTTCAAAATGTAACATTAAGTAACTAATGAACTCATTAACGGTTGCAAGGGCAAATTAATCTTTCCAAAACGAATTGAAGCACTTGTTTCTGAAACAAACATGCATTTAATTAGATATACTATCTTTATGGCAAAATAACTTGGGAAATGAAAATACATAAATCATTAGAATACTCTGCTAATATCTTGCTGAATAGCGATCTCATTAAACTTTTGTTTTTGGGGATACCACTTGATGATGTAGATTGATGAGACAAAACATAAATAACAACGACAAACAGGCGACTAATTTTCACCTTCATCGAGATAGATTCCAGTCACAACTACCAGTGCAGGAGCATTTTAATTTTTAAAGATCTCCATTGAGGTTATTTTTGAATTAATAATTGTACTAAATGTTAATTTGCATTAAATGTTAATTTGAGGCATGGTTACCTTCCTTCATTACAGAATGATATTTTGTAACTTACTGAGACGACAAAATATACTTAACCAGCATCGTAAACTATTTCGTGTTAATTGACTAAGTTCTAGAATAAGTGCTAGAATTTATTTAACATAAAATGCTATACTCAGCGATTCGCTTAATCAACATCTATATGAGACAGATCTCTCAGTTTTCAGGCGTATATTTTGCTTTCCACATTGAAATCAATTGGCTACAGCTTTCTTCACAGACTTGAAATCTGCTGGCATTTTAGTTCTCTTCACAAACTTCCGAGGAGTGAGGAATAATGAAGCGTCGGCCTTAATCTTCTGATTCCTAAAATCCTCAGCCCAAGGGACTTCAGAATATTGAAATCCCCAGTTCCCTTTTTAAAGGTTAAAAAAATCCCAAACCTCTATCAAAAGCCACAGTGACAGCGTTTTTTCTTATTTGGGATATGTACAAACAGGACTGTAAGGACTATTATAAAGAGGAAATGTAAAAGAAAATTGGACTGATTCAGCCTTCTTTTAGAAAGAATCTCTCTAGTGAATAAAACATACGATTCAGGTATTCAATCAATAATACTAAAGGAGGGGATGGGGATTTCCGAAGGGATATTCTGATATATAAGATAATCGCAGTACTTCGCTTGAAAGCAGAACTATATCAGCATTAAAATCCCCAAGCCATTCATCAAAACTCATCTGAAATAGTCCTAAATCAAAAAAGTGGCAAGTAAATGAAGGTGGTATGGGCGGCAGTGTCAGCGATTTTATCCTTAAAGTCAGTTTACTTTCAACGAAATGGGTAAGAGCAGACACCAACTTCTTTACAGAGCATGGCCCATTCCTTTTTTACTCAAGATTTGCAACTGCTTGTGCACATTTGAAGATTTTTTAATTGTACTTCATTACGCCACGGGGAATATTTTCACGATCTTCCCTTATCTAAGGAAATCCACTCCTAATCTAATACAAAAACGGCTAAAAGAATAATCATGTCCAACAGCATTTCTAGATCAAGAATCCGTAAAGTAATAAATTCCATTCTCCAAAACAGAACACTTTTTCAATAAATAACTCTTTGCTCTTTACAAAAGACGATGGTGAATTCTTCAATAGCTTCAATAGATCTAATCCTTTGTTCTCCTCAAAAGAAAAACTGCGTAATAGAATTGAACAGCGTCAGCAGAAATGAGATTTTTTTTTACTGTGTGTTCTTCCTGGGCCATAGAATTGCGAATGTGATCTAAACATTACCAACAGCCTGGTGCCTTTTGATCTACTTTGATCTTAGAAACGCAACTAAGAATTAAGCAGCATTTTCTATGGTATTCAGAATGACGAATTCTTTGCTTTAGAATTTGTGTATGACATTGTGCATATATTATATTTGTTTTTGTGTATACGTATGTGAATAATTTTATTGCTTTTCTTCATCTTTGAATCTAAATATATTTTTTCTCAATTATGTTTTAGTATTATTATTTTTTATTTTCTTAAATATTATTGTTTTTCAATTTTATTGCTTAATTTACTTTCTTACTTTCAAATCTATTCAGTGTAAAATCAGCAGAAAGTCTCAGCTTTTTATAATATCACAAAACTTGAATTTTTAGTTTACTTCAATGTAACCACTAGCTTCAACATAGCCATTCAAATATTTTTTATCACTTTTCGAGTATTTCCTATAGAGGGTAATAAGATAATCTGTAATGTTCTTTATCCCATGATCCTAAGTAATGAATTGATTAGTAAAGATGACTTTTTTCTTCTAATTCAAACATTCCGCTGACATAATGGTTTCTTGAATACAGGATTGAATTGTCGTTCCCTTCTTCAATATTAAAAGTATTATTCAGATTTCACTAAAACCAAATTTACTTGAAACCCCATTTTGAAACCACATCTACTTGAAATCGTATTTTTGTAAGAATTTACACTAAAGCTAAAAGTAAGTTAGAACTGTGTATTAAACTTCATCTATGTAGCTTTTTATGTATTATTTCATGATCACTAGCTCTCAGACAGATATAACGAAATACGTTCAGATACTTTCTCTGCAAAGATTTCGTTCAAGATTCATCGAAATTCTAAAAATTATGTGCAAGGCAACATACTGAATTCCATCCTTCTAAATCAAAGCGTGTTTTAGCTATCTCGAATAAAACCAGACGAAATGGCAACACAAAACTTTCTAATATATTCTTTAACCTTAACTGGCCACTTGCACTCTGCGAGACCAATAGTGATGGTCCTATACTATTTTTAGATTAATTGAATGGATTGGTTCTGTAGCTTCCTATTTTGTAACCTTCAACCCACATATACTTTTTCAATTGGTTTCAGCGGATGTTTTTTAAAATAATTCAGCTATTTCTTTAAGCGTGGTCTCCAAGGCCTTACCCCCTTGTTAGTGTTCCAGAGATAAACAAGGTTTAGAAGATAACACCAAAACTTGGGCCCATAAATATCATCCAGTTTAATTATTCTATTATGAAACAGTTCTCCAGACACTTTCAAATGAAGCAGAAAGTGATTTTAGAGATAATGATAATTGCACAGAAGAGTTTTTCGGTGAAAATTCGCATTCATCTGATTCTGATATGTATGTTCAGACATAATTAATGCTTCAAGTGATAATGTGTTTTGAAAACTTCATAAAATATAATAATGCGCCAAAATATATACAGAATTTATAGGTTTCTTTTTATACTAGTTCTTAATCTCTATGTTTGAAATGCCCCAGAAAACCGCGCTATGAAAATCACACGAGCTGATAAAAAAAAGGGAGCAAATTTTACCCATTGTCAATTTTTTTTTTTCAAATAATGTTTGAGTTTTACATTATACTGCTTTCTATAAACCTCCATATACTGGAAAAACAAATATGATTTAAAAAGTATAAAGTGATATATTTTTTCAAGAATATTATTTACGGTAGAATGTAATTTGAGATGATGTATGGTCCAACGCATTTACTTTTTTAGTGATAATATATTTTTAAAAAATTCTAAAACATATCCATATATCAAGAAAAAAATCTATAAAATATACTGACAATTTTTCCTACTAATACATACATCAGGAAATTTAATTTTAGTGTAAATGAAATGCCTCCCGAGTTAAGTCCTAAATTTTTACCTCCAGAGTTAATAAATATACTTGTATATTACTAATCACATGCCTTTGGTGAGCAATGGTTACAAAAGAACCTAATAGCATGTGATCTTTGGTGATTTTGTGGGGCAATTAGCCACGGGGATGAAATATACAAGTAACAGAAATCCGAAGAAATATTTTACACCCTTTTTTTTCGAGGCTTTGAAACCTAAATTTGACACAGAACTGCAATTAAAATGGCAAGATAACCTGCTAAATTTCATATATTAAGTTCCTGCAATTTTTAGCTCTCATGTTTGGATGTTTCTTATAGTACATACAGATACACAGTTCCCCCTTTCATTCCTCACAGATGGGATTTAAAATTTGATAAGTATATATACTTTAGATGCTAACGCCATTCACCTAGATTCATTTTCGTGAGTTGTTAAGCTTTATAATTATCGAATTTATATGAATTCAAAAGTTGAGACCAATGAAGAACTGAATTCTTGAAGTATTTCGTTCAAATCTGCATGGATATCAACAATTTAAATGTTAAATCGGTGTGCCAAACTTTATCCATGTAGCTTTCTTCATTTTTCAATTGTTATAGCATTGACTTGTATTCGGATAGCCGGAAAGAAAGATCTTCTCTGAATGGTTTTCGCTCAAATTTTGATAGATACCTACAACTTAGGCTTAAAGATAACATTATAAATTCTTCAACATAGCCCGAAACGTTTTGGGGTTATTGTTCACAAACAGATAAATAATCGAATGGTCAGAAACAATTCCAAAAATGTTCTTTTCGCTCTCAGGGAGAACTTAAACGCAGAGATGTGTTAAATTTTCTTTCGCGAATTTTATGCCGATTGTAATATTTTCTCTTTGTATATATCATATACTAGAAAGTAAAAAGGAGTTTTCCAGTCCCTAAGTGGTCTGTAATGGAATCTTAAAAATCTCCAAATATAATTTTTTTAGTGATTGCAATACTTTTTCTTTGTGAAGGAGAAATGAAAAACAAGCATTTGGCTCTGGAAGATTCCGGAGCCAAACATGAGACATATTAGAAACTCTTCTAACGAAAAACAGTGTAAAGTTCTAAGCACTAAATTTAAAATAGAGGCCAGCTGAAGATATACATTGGCATAACACAGAATAAAAGGGCAATTCATTAAAAATTCTGATGAACCATTAAAAATATCTGAGTAAAAAACAAAATGAATTTATTACCAAATAAAAAAATCTAAATTACTATTAGACATAAACACAGTGACGATCCACACAATTGTCATATAAACTGATCCAGTTTCTTGTTCCCTCTACGAAAATCTTTTTCACCAGTGGTGTATGACGGGCCTTAATGTTCCTTTGAACTTCCTCATTAGTCTGGAATTTTCATCTTGGCATCCTAGTCAGTTCACCATTTCAGAGAAAACAAAGTAAAATCACTCGGCTGTAAGCCTTGTTCTCCTTGAAAGGAGGCCAGGGTGCAAAACTGTGGTCTGCATAGCAATTTCAATTAATTTTGATTAAGTGGTTCTAAAGAAACAGAAAATGTTGAAATCCCAAGAGTGACGAACTGGCCGACTATAAGGCAAGATAAAGATTTTGAAAGATGAATGTTCAGACATTTTTGCTACATATTATTTCTTTAAAAAAATTAAAGAGTTTACAGACTAATGAGGAGCTTCAAAATTTTGTTAAGGCCCATTTCACACCACCGAAGCAATGTTTTTCAGAAATGGGGATCGGAAACCTAGTCCGCCGATATGACAAATTCTGGCATCTTCGAGGCGAATATGACGGGAGCTAACCACGTTTGCGTGCAGCTCTTAGTAATAAATTTATTTTCTTCTCTACAGTTGACATTTTTATGACTCAAAGGAGGTTGGAAAAAAGACGGTCCTCATAAGTAAAAGCGACACATTCTCATTGATGGAAGCTCACTAATTACAGGAATTTTTCCAATAATCTTTATGTCTTATAATGGCATTCATTAAATCCTTATTTAAGAATGCATTTCAATATAACTGCGATGAGAAATGTTACACTTTATTGTAGGAAAATAAGTAATTGTGTATTGTGTTAATAATTTTAACAACAATTCTTTTTTGTACCTAAACTTATTGGAAATAAAAAGTTTAATATTTTAGTTTAAAAGTTTTAATTTTATGAAAAATTCAATAACTGCCAACTGACAATTAACAGATTCTGCTATAGTGATTATATAAAATATCGCACACTCAAATTATTAAATCAAGAATTAAAGTGTTGACGTGCTTAGTTCACTATAAAACTAAAATAAATCCTTAAAATTCCATATAATGTATTTTTGGATTAAAACCCTTCGAAATTCACAAATGGCAAACTCTTACCAAAAGCTTTATTTTCTAGTGATCAATTTAATGGCTCAGTTACATTTGGCAAACAGATAATTTTGGCAGCAAAAAATACTGCCAACTAAAATTTTCTTTAGGAGATTACTGAGTATTATTAAGGTCAAAAACTCGCTAAATGACTAATATCAAATACTGCATTAGAATAAAATATAACATTAAAAATTAAAATTATTGAACTTTTCGGAAGACCATTAAAATTATAAATGATGCCCATTTGAATTCCAAACTGGTGGATCAAAAGATACTTGTATAAAATGTGATAATGCAATGTATTTACAAGTTTAAGCCTTAATATTAAAAAATCTTTTTGTCCTTGTTATCTTTGATCATTATAAAGAGCGAATGTCATCCAGAAACTGTAATTTTAATGTTTGTTGACTTTACTGAAGTTTATTCAACAATAACGGTAAAATAAAAAAGTATGCGCGAATTTGGAGTATAAAAAGCATCCTAATACAGCGATACATAAGTGGAAATTATGTATCGCTGAATACCGAGGTCTTCTATGTTATTTAAAACGGCAAACCAATAACTGGAAAGATGATGACATCACCAGTACTAGATAAGCTCGGAAATTGGAAAATGAAAAACTTTTTTAAACTATAATGCCCTTAGCTATGGATCAGGGGAACACATTTAGGACGCATTTGGGATTTTCTCTTTAATATTCACTCTAGCAAGACATGTTTACAGAACTTTCGATTGCCAGGCACTATTCCTGCTTGAGTACCCTAACAGTGCCGACTTGAATCCACATCAAGTTATAGCCGCATCCTCTAAAGTATTCACAATAGAGGCACTAGTTCTGCGAATCCATTTAGAAACAGATTAATCCGAATTTCATCTGAAACTATTGAATCTAGACATAAATTCTTGGAATCCCTAAAGGAGAAGAGCCAAGAATTCATTCTCTATAGACTCTGATAAATGGTCCATTAAAGTCATCATAAATTGACTGCTTGTGAATGCTGAAAAGGATCAAATATCCGCTGGAGTAAAGATATTGAATTTTCCCTTTATCAGAATTTTTGTTGAAGAAAACTCAGAATCAATTGAATCTAACAGGCCCAGAAACAAAGCTACGGTGTGCTTCTGTTGAGATGGGTTCATTCACATCACAAATAGCTGTAAATACCAGCCCCTATGTATAAAAAGCAAAGATAGCTATGCCACCCAAGACCACTATTAAACGCAAAATAGTGGAACCAACCGGCATATCTAGCTTAGTGGCGAAACAGCATAGCCGATTCTTCCATAAGACTTACATGAAAACCGTTCTCTGGCATGGCTAATAAAAAATTCGAAGACCTACAACAAGACTAAAGAAGTTAAAATTGTCAAAGTTCCAACCTCTGAAGTTAGGACCTTCGAAACTTCTAAAATGCAAGGCGTCCCACTCTTGTAGACCAGAATGATTCACTGAAAAATTAAGTCACCGAGAATTTCCAAGACTCCTAGCTATTGCCACCAGGATCAAAGCTGAGAAGAGGAAAGTCAAGAAAAATATCCCACTGAACAATTCCCTCCTTAAGTAATGTTCTATTTCACCTCCCGTCGTGTCCTACGTTCCTTGTCTCAACATTTTTGCGGCTAACCACTCTCCATAACTCCATCTCCATAATCACGGTGTTCTCCTCGTCTTCTCACTGTCTGAAAGAGCAGGTTTGGCAGATCTTATCAGATATGCTAGAGGTGAGTCCTGTGGCTCCAGTGAATTTTAAATCCTCCCTCCACTAATGAAAGTTCCAAAAAAGAGTTTTTGGAACTGGGCAGCGAAGAGATATGGTAGCATGTCACAGAATGAAAAGAAACTGTTCATCCTACAGACTGCTCTGGAGCTGGGATTCGTGCTAGAAGATCGTGGTGATGTTTGCTTAGGTAAGAAATGCAGAAAAAATGATCTGAAAAGTATAAACTATCTAGATTCCCGTTTGAAGAATGAACAAAACCTAAGTGGGCGTGATATGATTCAATAGCTCCTTATAGTAAAAGACTGACGGACGGCAAAAATTAAAAAAATTAAAAAGAAGGGAGAAGCTGAAATAAAGACTGAACCAATAACTTAAGTACTACTTTTTTGTGTTTTTTCTTCAGTGATTTGAATCGCAAAGAGAGGGAACAATTTCAGATCCCTTCCAGTAGAATCTATCGTATTTGTTAATGCAATTTAAACTAGATTACAAGGACTGCGGAATAAGATTATACGCAGTGCACTTAAATTAAAGTATTAAT
Source organism: Argiope trifasciata (assembly GCA_026543055.1). NCBI lineage: Eukaryota > Metazoa > Arthropoda > Arachnida > Araneae > Araneidae > Argiope > Argiope trifasciata. Next base: position 8,596,400 of record JAPMOQ010023642.1, on the reverse strand, counting down.
TACTGGTAATCTATCAGATGATGTGATGATATTATATTAATATGAGGTGCTATAATTAAATTTTTGATTTTGTGTAGAAAAATAAGCACCTTACCATTGTTGAAATACTGATTTAATCCAACACGCACTATTAGTTGTTACATTATATTGGTAGGATTTCTAGAAAATATAATTTTTCAAGAGTCTATTAGGTAGTACAGTATTTTTTTTTTTGCCTGAGGATAGCAAAGAGTGCAACAAGAAATTCCACCAACGAAAACCAATTCCTTGATAACGTGAAATATGATATGTACCATCGGCGATGAAAAGATATATATTTAACTTTTAAAAGAAACTTTTTTGCCGCAACGAGAGAATTTTCTCTCTTTGCGGCAAATTCTTAATTTAACTTAACAAGCGAAATAGAGAATGTGATGGTAAGAGGGGTATTAAAAATATCCAAGGATGCGTATACTCTCTAGTTTATAATATCAATTTCCTAATGCACATGATAAGTATTATTTAGAGATTTGAATCCCTTAAGTCGAATCATATTTCTAAAATTTGCATACATTATTTCATCGTCTTAAAAGCTTTCAAAAGTACTCATCGCTTTAAAAGAAAGTATACATTTTCAATTTAAAAATTTGAATAATTTGATTAGCGATAGGTTAATAGAGATTTTAATTTCGAACTCAAAATATAATGAATATGCCGAATATTTGAAATTCTTTTGATCCTGAAAACATTATGGATTTTGAAATTACTTTTAAAACTAGGTGGATTTTATGATATGAAGACAGAATAAATGAAAGAGAAAATATTTAGCTATCATTTTAAATCAAAACAGCTTTTTTGTATACATACATACAATACATTTCCATTATATATTAAAAGTATTTTTTTAATTATTCTCAATTTGTTAGTCTTCAATTTATAATTCAGTATCGTAAATATTATAGGATAGTAAAATAATCTTGACCAAATCCACTTCCAGGTATCACCACATGTATGAAATTATAATTCAATTAAATTCATCGATAAACAACTGATTAATATATAAAATTATTAAAGTAGTCATTGGGAAATTCACAAGCACACAGAATATTAGAAATTTAACCAACAAAAAGAGAGTTAAAGTGTCGATAAAAAAAATTTTATCTTTAAAAAGATAAAAAAATAAAATAAAAATATGCAGAAACAAAAAAATTTATCTTGAAATAAGAGGCACAAAAATACTGGCCATGGATCCTTATAAAGATTTCATCAAAAGAAGTAGAAAAATAATTTCGACATTTTCTCTCAGTAAAAAAAAATTAATTGGGTTCTTCCAAATAACTTCATGTAACTAAATTACAATTTGTTTATTATTTATTAATGCATAATTTGGTAGTCTTATTTCTCAATAAATATGTAGCAAAAAATATTCTTCTAAATAAACTGTCACGAGCCATCGACTTAAATGTGTCATGTATAAAGTAATTATAGCTATACAATGATAATAGTAATAATTCTTGAGAAAATAAAGAGAAATATCATTATTCTAGATTATTGAGCGATTGCATGTAAATTTCAAAATCCTGCAGTCCAAATAATGAATTCAGGATTATTTTGGGGGAAAAAAAGTTAGTTAAACTTTTCGCTAAAAGGCTTACAAAAAATTTTGCATATCCAGTACCAAAAAGGCCCTCAATATCTAAATAACAAGAATTTGAATGGTAGAAAATACAAAATATAAGTAAAGAAATAAAAAGGAAAATATGCAATGAGTTTTTGAGAATAAAGTGCAAATATGAATAATTGAAGATTATTCTGTTTCCATCATATTCCTTCTTTAATACATCGAACTAATCAAATATATAGCAAGAAAGAAGAAGCAGACCATGAAAGTCAAGTTGAAAGTCTCTCTTTTTTTTTAGTTTTACTAGTAATTCGTTTCAGAGCAACCCTAGGGTTTTCTTGGAGTGGATCTCGTAAATTTGAACCGTGGTCAGATGATGAGGATGACACTTGGGTTGGCACTCCATCTTCAAACTTCCACATAACGCGTGCGAGAGGATATTTGGCCCCTATAGATTTAACGTGTGCCAGACCCGCTTACACAGTGGTTCTTCGGGAGAATCGGGTCTCGTAACTAAAACACTCCGAATCCAAAGTCAAGACCTTATCACCAGGTCACCGTGATTCTTATTTCTTATAACATTTCGCTTCATTATATGCATTACGTATCTTTAAAATTCGGAGGATAATTGTACAGAAAACCGAAAATGATCGTTTTTGTGGAACATTATACGTATATGTTAACTACATGATTTTATAATTTCAAGAGTAATTTTTAAACCACTCATATGTATTTAAATTTTAAGATTTAATTAAGATTTAAAAATCTTAAAAGACATATATATTTCAAATTTAAGATTTTTATTTTTAATTTGTAGATATGGTTTTCAAAATTATTTATTTTATTGACCTTCAGATTAAAAAAACATAACCAAAAGACTTTTAGTACAGCAACTTTTACGAATAGCATCACATAACATTAATGGGTAAATTTTAGAAACTTATGCTCAGTTTGCAGGAAAAACCACTTACCTGTCCTTTACGGAAAGATTATGATATAATTAGTCAGGGGAAACCCACGCGAACCTACAGACGGGGCTCTAAATGGGGTAAGGTTAAAAATAGGCTGACATAGTCGAAAACCTCTTTATTGAAACTCCCTTTATAGCTTCAAAATATATCATTGTCTGAACTTCCCTTGGAGTATCAATTTAAAATAGTCTGTATAAGTTTTCCCTTTTTATATATATTTTAAAATGGCGATGACCTGAAATCTTTGGTTTCAAAAAGTATATTCGAAATGCAGCCGTCAACTAACAATTTTCTTCTTAAAGCACACAATCCATTGAATATCAAATAACACTTTTACTTCTATGTACAAGCTTCTACTCTTTTTAACTCTTTAAAATCCTTTTAATTGAAAGAAAAAAAACTTTGTGTCGCCCTAAACAAATGATCGCGTGCATTTTTTGCAATTTTGTCATTAATTGCTTAGTGGGGTTTTTTTTTGTTTTGTTTTGTTCTTCTGTTATTAATTGCTTGTTTTTATACACGCATACCATTAGTTGCCTGAGGGTGTTTTTTGTATGAGTATCATTAGATAATGATTTTTCTAATTCGTTAACTTTAATTTATTATTCCTCGAAAGCATAATATTCATATTAATTAAATATAGCTCATTTTTTGTATTGAATGTTAAAAATAGTTAGGCTTAAAAATTATTCCCGTATGAATACTTAAAATGTTTTTCAAATAGTTAAAATTTATTACGGCCCTAATTAATAAAATCCAAATTGGAAAATTTTCAATGCTTTAATAAAGATAAATCTAGAAAAAAAATTCCTTCCCTTAAAAACTATGAAAAATATATTTTCAATAAATTGCTTCAGAATTTGCTATCAGCTTGAAGGATGCTTTCTTTTTAAACAAATTAACCTTTACTTCCTATATATCTTAGTCATCTTATCTTAGACATTTATTTTTTGTTAGTCCATACTTTAATTCAAAATGTTTTCCTGTTTAGTTTTCAAAATCTATAGACTTTCTAAAATTACTTATTTATAATAAAAAGGATTAGAGTTTAAAACATTTTAAATAATTCTCTAAGAAAAATTTATCAAAAATATAGTTAATAAACCAAGGATATTTACTGCTACTTAAAAATAATTGCTTTTCAAAGAATATGTGTACAGGCAGGAAAAAAAAGACGATAATATTATTATAAATCTTGTTGTGGTTGTTATTTTTATTTCGTTTTGTAAATTTTAAAGAACTTCCATATCAGAAATTTTATTTATATTTTGGAAATAATATTTTAAAAAATAAATTTTCCATAAATTTTACGTGTGCCTAAATTTTAATAAAGTACATGAAAATAAGTATTGGTATTTCACCCGAGTGGTTCTCAAAGAAAATGCTTTTTAACGTGAGGAAAATTCGAAATTTAATAAAGAAAATTATTTTTAGGTGTTTTGTAAATTTTTAAAACTTGATTAAAAAGATGAAAAGATATTTCTTTACTTGTAGAAATCTGTTTAGTCTTTGATATTCAATAAATACCGTGGAAATGTTTTTCTTGATGCATTAAAATATTTTGTTACTCCTTTAGAAGTCTGTCGAAATTCTTTCACTGAAGCTATCATCCGTAAATTTAATTAACAAAGTCGTTCATTTCATGCTGAAAATATTAGTACAATGATTCAAATTAAAATAAAAATTACGCTTTCTACTTAAAAAAATTTGAAATATTTATCAAAATTTAAAAAATAAAAATTTGTCAAACTTTTTTTAATCTTTCAGCTTAATCAAAGCTTGATTAAAATAATAATTATGTATTTCATTGAAAAATATACGTTTTAGAAAAGCTATATAATATAATATTTGTAAAAGAAATATTTTAAGTTGATTACTAAGCACATTCACAATATATATATATAAATACATTGATGATTAATTGTATTAACTAGACTATAAAAATTTTAATTAATACAACTAATTAGATGACATTTCTTGTCGACGATTATTTTAACCTTGTAATTTGATTTATTATAAAGAAATTTTTATTTATTTTCCTTAAGTATTGTGAAATCAAGAAATTTAATATATCTTTGAATATTTCTAGAAAATCTTCCAAATTTTTCATGTAAAAAAGGTTGTACTAGTATATACATAGGACATTAATGATTCTACTATTTAAGAATAAATTTTAAAAAGCAACAGTTTGAAGGAGTAAATCTATAACTGTGTTTTTAACTTTTGCATAGAAATTATTTTTTCCATCAATGTGACAAAACATGCCATGAATCTTAAATTTGCATCTAGGCCAAAAAATTTTAATTTTTAATTCGTTTCTGATATTTTCTGGCTAAAAACGAATTTCGCTGAGAGTTCTTGTCAGAAAATATTTTTAGTAGTACCGAATTGAAAATAAATAACAGATTGCACTTTGAGTACTAATAAATACAAACATTCATAATTTTCTTATTTTAAGCGGAGTATTAAATCTAAGAGTTTTCTTAGATCGTGTTCGTTTGGAAGAATCATAGTTTTTATTGATGTAGAATCTTCTGGAGTGCAGTCACTCTATATTTAAAATCTCAATATTATTTCATTTGAGCTTCAAACTAAAACTATGTATAGCCAATTAACTTGATGTCAAAAAATCCAAACCAATCCCTCCTACCCTAAAATTATAAGGCTAAATATAAATAATATCATTGATCTTTTATGCTGGATGGTAAGTGGTATAATGCGACTTCAAACATTGTAATTGGTATAACAACTTTAATTGGTCACTGGTGACATATGACATCAAAGAATGCAATCGGTATTACGTCAGTTGGTTAACGGTAAAATAAGACATCAAACATTATGGTTGGTATATTGTCAGTTGGTCTTTAGTATAATATAATATCAAGAAAATTTCCATTGACATAACCTACCCTAAATGGTTAAACTAACCATAAATGCAAATGAATAAACTACCTGAAACTATCAGATGTTCGGATATAAGGTCAAATATAAGGGGAAGAATCTCATTGTTAAAAAAAATTAAAATATTATTATTATTCAAAGATTTTCCTATATATCTTCAAAATATATCGTTCCCTAAATATCCTTAGAATGCCATGACAAGATAGTAAATTTCAAATACTAATAGAAAGTGTAGATACGTATATTATTTTCAAATTTATTTTAAAATAGGGAAAATCTGAAGCCATTGATCTTTAAAAACTACAATAAAAAAGCAGCAGTACACCATAGAACTTTGTAAATCTTGTGCATCAAGTGACATATCAATTAATTACTTCACTTGAAATGCAGTTCTACGTATCATCTAACATCCAAAATTCATCATTATTTTATACAGATTATTTCAGCTATTTCTCTCTTTAGAATACTTCATTGCGTTGAGAAATTACATGGATCCAAATTATTTGACATACATGATATGATCACGACTTAATTCATTCATTATTCTAATCAAATAATTATACTAATGTTCAAGTTTGATTACTTTATATGGCTTTACTGCAACAATCTAAATAGTTTTACCTTAAAAGTAAATATTGTAGGTTGATTAGATTTTTTATACAATATTGATCCTGTTTGGCAGCTTTATCAATTTTACTGCAAGTGCTAATGCTCTTTTGATAGCTATATTTTTTTGAAGTTCACTACTAATCTTTGACACATCAAAAATCATAGAGAACAATCGCGGCGCGTCTTGAGATTTATTGGATGAGAAGCATTTCGGGTATTTATTCCCTTCGCTGGCGGCATTTAATGACATATGCATGAATTTGAAGAGGGCAGCAATCATTGATATGTAAATGATCCATATATTACGATTCATTTTCATAGCAAGGAAATGATCCCAGAGTTCGGACGGTTTCATGTCGAAATCCAACTGGCTTCTGGTGATTCCGCCAATTCTCATACATCAACTCAAGAGAGGATTTAAATGGAGACTGAATAATTTAAATCTAGATCAATCATTACTCATAGAGTAAACCTATTATTCAACTATCTGATATTTGTGGATAGCCTAAAGTAGACACAGGTTTAGGACAGATAATTCAGCAAGTAACTGTCTTCGATTTGGTCTAATTCAGATAATTGATTAATTCTTTATTAATATTTTTATATTACCACGATTCGTTGCACCGTTGCTTTTGAAATTCTCTATTGTTATATTGTCTATAAGTTATATTGGGAAGCTTTCATGTTTAAACATTTTTTGATAAGAAAAATTATTGTGCATGATAGAAGAATGGCGTTCAGAAAAAGATAAACGAAAATCGCAAGAATTAGAAAAATCAAAATTATATAACCGCAGGAAGGGCGAGATATTCGAATTCATATTGAAAACCAAATCGCTTGAATATTTTTAAAGAATGTATCAATTTTATAGAGATATTGCTCTCGTAGCTTGGTAGTTTGATTTAATTTAATTCAATTATATTAAAATTCCTTTTAAAAGCAAAATTATTCGCTTGATAGGAAACGAAAACTTGAAATAACATAGACTTGAATAACATATTAGTCCAGAATTTCAAATCATTTCATTACACAACAAATACACCAGCTCATAAAGTAATTCTTTGTTAATATATATCCAACTACGACGAAACATTTCAATTTATATTGAATATTCCATCCATAGCATTCAAACTAAATAAAGACTTAAAATGAATGGGATGTAGCATGGAATAAATTATTTCTGAAAATCAGTAACAAATACTGAATGTCAATACTGATCTATTCATAATTTTAAATAGCGCAATATAAGCATCGCTAGAAATTGAATACACAATCTCTCTATATATACTCTACTAATACTCTAAATTAAAAAAAATTTTTAATCAGTTATATCCTTATAATTTAGTTGCAATAAAACATATACGTCAACAAAAATTATGGGACGCACCTGTAACTTTGCTATTTATTATCGCATCATCACAAAATTGGTATGCTTGCAAATTACACAATCGGACAAGTTTAGTTAGGAAAAAAATTCTAACCAAATTAATTAAAATAGTTAATCTAAAGGGAAATAAAAGACTGAATGGTTCATTTAATCTTATATGCCTTTTTCTATAGATGTATCAAATTTCGTTTCGAAATTCGCTCTAGATCTTGAGATACAATTAATTTTGTTCACTTAATACTTCGTCTGAAATGTTAAATAGCTCATTAAGGACAATATATTAAATAAATCTCAGATTTTTAAAAACAAGAAATGCCTTTTTTCGTTTTATTTCACTAAACTTTTAAAGAATTAAATACAATCCAGATTGATCTTTGCAATGAACAATTATTACGAAATTTTAACTATGATTTTTTTTAATTAAAAAACATATATTATTTGGAAATTCAATCTTTTCATTACTCTTCAAAATATTTTTCAATTATCATCTATAATTGATTCCGCTCTAGACATTTCAATAACACCCAAAAAATTTTATTGTGATGCATTGATTTCCATGCGTTGAAGTAAAATTTTACTTTATTGGTAAAAAACTAATCCACATAATGGCATTTTAAGTTAATGAATTTATCAGACTATGTTTAATTATAATTTCAGACGAAAGCAAATGTTATTCAGACAGGAAATTAATTGAGCCAGGAAGTATTTTTTGCTTATAACAAATATATTACATTTTGATTTTAAACAGACCTCAACAATATTGATCAGTTCAATAAAATAGAGTTCAAAAATGTTCAGATTAGTCCAGGTTCATGGTTTCGTTAGTCATGGTTTCGCATTTTTACTAAATCTTTTGGATCAAATCAATGTGAATATTATAGTTATAAAAAAGACTAGATTGATGGAATTTGATATAACGTTTTATCATAAGACTTGGAGATCTGCATCAAATTTTTAGCCAGATCTGCCAAACAATTTATTGTCTGTTAGTCTATCGATTCCTGAGAGTTAAAACGAAATTGCCCAATAAGCTAGATATATGAAATTTTGATACTAAAATTGTTGTCAAATGTGGCATTTATGAGCAAGTGAAAAACTGAACACTTTACTCAGAAAATCAGCTTTAATGAGAAGTTTTGACTGCCCGCGTTGAAAGAAGTTTGACTGATCACTTTTCCAAGATGATGAATAAACAATTTCAAGAATAATTATGATCCTTTTGTAGAGTAAACACAGCGTACAGCTTTCAGTATCCACTAAAAAGAGTCCGCGAACTACATTCTACATTCTGTAATCGTCTTAAATTGAATTCGAGATTTTGACAAATCTGCAAATTTCAGACCTCCTCAAGTTCGAAAAACAAATTTTTATCATTATGTCTATATATGTAAACAACAACAAGAAAAGCACTTTGAGCTAGATGAGTGAAATTTGAAGCATGAACATTATATCAAACTTGTAAATTTCCATCAAATTTTGAAGGAAATCCATTTAACGCAGATCTCTCTCTCTTGCTGTAAGAATACGTGAACTTTACCATAACTAAACCTATAAGGCTAGATCTGAAAAATTTATTTACAAGTTTAGTGTTTAAAACGTAAATTCTTGTCACATTTTGAACTAAATCTGTCAAAGACTTGACTATCTGTCGGTCTGTACTTCCGCATGCATGTAAACTCAATGTCTTGACCCTTAACTTTGAAGGTGAAATTTTAAGACTTAGGAGGTGCGGTCAACTAGACCACATTTTATTTACACTCAAATTAAATTTTCTAATGAATGTATAAGTATGAAAAACTGTCAATATTTTTTGCAGTTATTTTTCTTGATATATGGATATGTTTTTGAAATTTTTCGAAATATATTACCATTAAAAAAGTAAATGCGTTGAAACATACTTTTGTTTTTCTGAAATTACATGTTATAGTAAAAAAATTTCTTGAAAAAACATATTACTTTATACTTTTTAAATCATATTTATTTTTCAAGTATGTAAAGGTTTATAATGTAAAATATTGTAAAATAAAATAACAATATAATGTAAAATTCAAGCATTATTTGAAAAAAAAATTGACAATGGGTAAAATTTGCCCCTTTTTTTATCAGCTCATTTGACTTTCATTGCACGGTTTTCTAGGGCATTTTAAACATACAGTTTAAGAACTAGTATAAAAAGAAACCTATAAATTCTGTATATATTTTGTGTATTAGTATATTTTATGAAACTTTCAAAATACATTATCACTAGAAACATCAATTATGTTTGAGCATACATATCAAAATCAGTTGAATGCGAACTTTCATCGAAAAACTCTTCTGTACAATTATTATTACCACTAAAATCCCTTTCTGCTTCATTTAAAAGTGTCTGGAGCACTTCTTCATAATAGGAGCAGTAAATTGGATGATATTTTGAGTCCTAAGTCATAGAGCCATCTGATAACCTTTGTTTATCACTGAGAGATTAACAGAATGATGCGGTCTTAGAGACCACGCTAAAAGGAATAACTGAATTATTTTTAAAAGCATCCACTGAAACCGTTGAAAATGTGTTCAACGGTTGTTGAAGGCACAAAACAGCAAGCTATAGGGTCAATCTATTCAATTAAGCTAAAAAAATTTAGGGGTGACCAAAAGTTCATCCCTAGTGGTCCACAGATCGCACGCCTCCAGTTAAGGGTTAAATCAGTGAAATTCGTAATGTGATCTTATTTCTACAATTGTAGTTCAAAAATTATATATGCAGTGTAGATACAATATATATTCAATAAAAATACCAGATTAATCCTAAAATCCTCACTTCCTGATTATTGTTCGATAAGGCAGTCTCGGTCTTACACAGAGTCCAGAATATAATGTCAAGGGAAAGGGATAAAAACTTTACTGGAGAGTATAGGAGAAAGCTTCGAAGATACTACTCCCGTTGGTGTATTAAACGCATGTCAGGCATTTATCGCCAAAAGTTACACTCTTGTTTTATGACAAAGATCGATATCGCTTAACCATTATTGGCCAATGCAAAAGTGCCAGTTTTCTTTACCATACAACGAATTGCGCAACTCTCAGTTGTTGAAATCAAAATAAAGTATAAACACTTGTGGCATACACGGTCTTGCCCAAAATTCTCCTTTCCAAGCAAGGGAGAGGGAGATAACACCTTTATAAGGAAATATCCGAGAAGGTTTCGGAGAGACTACTCCCATTATGTTTGTCTTGTTAAAAGATGTTGCAAGAGATGCCAATTAATCGGAGATTTTCCGCACATTATGGGCATAGTGGTCTATTATAAAAACTCTACCCTTTAAAGATGCATCGTGCGGACATCGCTTAACTAGGAAATATTTTTAAAATGAGAAGATTGAATTTCCAACCTAATCAGAAACCTTATTTGGCGATAGAATTCATAAGCATTTCAACCACTAAATTAGATTAATTTCAAGGATAATTTATTATACCCAAAATTAATGTCCTTATACAACATCTAACTGTTTACCTACTGTTCAAAACCGAAATGCGACCTTTATTACACGTGTTTTAACACGTTTGAAATAATAAAGATGTTACCTTAAAATATACCAACTTAAATAATTCTCGTAACTCCAACTGTTTTTTCTGCCTTTATATATTCGTAAATATGTTAGTAATTGCAATAGAAATATCATGAATAAGAGCGGAAATATCATGAATAAGAAAATAGAAATATCATTAACTGTCATTTTTTTTATCCTAACTTCATTCATAAAACAGAAATGCCTTGAAAACTTGTATGAGGAAACGAAATGAGAATTTTTTTTAAATAAGTTAAAAAGCAGCGTTTTAAGTGTTTTCTCATTGTAGCTTAATTTCAACAATTACATTAAACTTAATGGTTCATTAATAAAACTTCAGCATCAAAATCAAATATGGAGAAAGAAAATCAACTATATTAAATGCCAAATTTAATATCACATTGGAATCGACAATGAACAAATGAAGAGCATGGTAAGAACTCGGCTTTGGAATAAAGAATTTCAGTTTGGAATTCCTATTCCATCAAAGAATCGCCTTGTAAGCTGGTCAGACGTACTTAAATCCGAGGGGAGGAAGTCTCCTCCCACTAATTTGGTGCAGAAGTTTAGAGAGAGAGTGCCAATCAGGTGTCATCCACGACATCTGATCGCGGTTAAAAATTAAGATATTCATCTCAAAATAACCCAAGCATTGCTTCTAAAACGGACATTTCTATAACAAATCTTAATTAAACCAATGAGTTAATAGAGCACACTTTTTTTATTTTTACTTACAATCTATTTACAAGAACATTGTTGATAGCATTTCTATAACAAGTAAAAGGACGAAATTTCTGCTACCATAAGATCTATTCGGGCTATTTTTAATGAAATAACTCAATATCTGTAGTCAAAGAGAATCAACCCATCGCAATAGCTTCATGCCATTACCTTCATCGTTAAGAAAGCTATTGGAAATCAACTAATAAAATGTTAAAAATAAACGCCTAACAACAAATCGGCTTTGTTTCTAGCATTGTTCCTACAGGAAACAATGTACTGACATAATGACACTTGAACCATCAGGAACTAGTTAATCATTACATTAACGACTGAACTACCGAAGGTTAGGATTAGTTGACTAGGATTAACGTGTAAAAATCCTAGTTAGGTCATCCAACCTTAAGTTAGGTCTAGACAGAAGCAAAGTCATCATCGTCATTATCAGCAGAGCTTCTGTGGGCCGATTAACAACAATTTATAAAAAAGTTCCAGAATAAATACGAAAAAATGCTATGATACACACATTTTGATGTACTTAATTTAATTATTTATTCTTCAAACAGAAAACTATTATTGAAGTTATTGATTACATCTTCAATTCAGACAGCCGAAAAAAATAAGTAAAACTCTTGACAAAAACTGTATTTTTATTTGCCACCTTTGTCATTTCCAATATAAATAAATGAATGCTTTTGGGATTTTTGTCATACAGTTACTCATATCTTTCTTTAAGTGTGGTGTACTAGTTAAACATAACATAATTTATGAAATATTGCTTTCTAAACGTATAAGTCTCGAGAAATGTCGTGACTTAAGCAACGTAAATGATAAAGGAAAGATCCCTTCGAGGGAAATGGTGAATAAACAAAGAGCAGGATAATTAAAAGCTCACAACTTAAATGAACTCAACCCTTTAGGGAGAACAAAGCAGCTAACAGCTGTATTTTATTTACAACGAATTATTTTTTTCTGCTCTCTGCTTGGAAACGAGCTGTTTTGAAAAAAAAGATATACTTGCCCGCTCCCAGTGCGGAGTATTTAATTATATGAACGTAAAAGTATTAGATTGAGCCTCTGTTTTCACAGAGATACAGACAGGAAGAAATATGTTATATATATAGGACTGATTGTTTGAAATCTATTTAGTGGTAAAGTAAAAAAATCGTTTAATACGCTTCTTCTGATGAATACCATAAGAGTATTTATATTGTTTACAGACGAATGCTCAGCTCATATCGAAGCACTTGTAAGAAATGAGTGTATGATTAATGGTTAACAATTTAGAAGCCAAACATTTTCCGGACTTGTTTCAGTAATAATATTTTAAAATACCAAGTACAATTTATTATAAAGTTCTTAATCGTAAGTAAAATATTATGTAATACAATTTTAAAAATATATATTCCATTTCTTTAGTTTCATTAAATTACAGTTACGAAAGATAAGAAACAATATTTATATTCAGAAGTTTTCGTTAATTCATTTTTATAAAAGCTTTTATGCCTTTGCTGCGTTTATCTCATAATTCTTAACACTAATTCAAGCAAAAGAATAAACATGTACTTAAAGATTCCTTAATTTTTCTGGTGGTAATTAATTATCAAGTAAGATATTTTATTTGAAAGGTTTGGATGTCTTAAAGAATATCCATAACTGTGATTCCAATTGCCCATAGTCTGCTGGCAGATTTGCTGCAGTTTAAAAATGTGAGATCTAAATTTGTCTCTGCTGTGCCTAACATATTCCGATTTCGCAGTCGTAACTACTGCGTCATCTTATTTTTAGATGCTTTTATTTTGATCGCCTCGTGTCGTGTTTTTAAAGATGAAATTTTTAAATACATTTTTCAATTCCTCCTTGACACTCTGTAATTTTGAAACTTAGTAAACTTGTATATTCTCAAAGATTTATTATTTTAATATATTCAGAACTTAATAAAAGTATAAAAAATGAAATTAAACTAATTTTGATTTTATATGCGTGAAAACACCTGGTAATGAATTTGAGAAAAAAACTATGATGATTCCATTATATTCTTAATAATAACTTTTAAAGTGGAGACTAATAAGTGGAAATTAATAAAAAGAAAAAGTTTTCAAACGCTCACTTTTGTTAGTGTACTAAAGCGTAGATAGTAATTTTTCTTATCAAAAATCTAAGTATGAAACCAAGAACATGAGATGCTGCAAACAAAATTAAATTTTAGTGGATATCATAAGGAACGTTAAATAAAGATAATAAAAAATGTTTTATGAACACAACTGAAATTACATTTATTAAAAGTATTTCCATAAACGTAATATTATTTTATGTTTATTTTAATACTAAATAGCTGATAAAAGAAAATTATTATCTCTTATTTTTAATGCATTAACAAAATCGCATTTATTGAAAACATTTATATTTAAAATGACGCAAAACAATCAGTATAACAATTTTTGTGAAAAAAAATATTATAAGAAGTACTAATAAGTATTATTCAAAAACATTACTAGAAGTTATTTTGTTTCTTTCAAAACATTCAGAATAGTTAATCATTAGAGAAGGCTTATTCATCATTTTCCTTTACAGTATGTATTTGTGGTTTAAATAACCATACACTGTTCCGTGCAGAAAATACGTTGCAGACGAAGCTTCTTCAAAATCAATTGATATTTAATCTTACTCTTTTATATCTACTACAATAACATGTTTCATCTGTGCCACGCACAGACTAAATATTGATTTTCAATAGTCAAATAAATAAAGTGAAGGCAATTTAATTCAGATGGTGTCTTTTGGAAGTAGAAAATCAATCAAGTAACAATAAATCAAATGCAGTCAATTTCCAAACTATCGGTTTCAATAGTCACAAGATCCAAAACTCTTGAGCGTCCAGATCTCCATTGTTTAAATTGGATACTCAGTCCACTAATTTCAGAGAGAAAATCATATGATAGCATGTAATTTTTTTTATTTCTAAAAGCTAATTTAAAAAAATAAATTTTAGAAACAGGCGTGTTTTTTATCCTCTTCTTATTCTATTACCAAAAAAAATTTTAAAACAGGCTTCTTTTAGAACCCTTTTCTAATTCTGTTGTCTAAATAATATTCTAAAAAAAAATATATGATTTTCAAAAGTGCTTTTCTTGCCATAATACTATGACAATACTCGAAATAAAATTATACGATATTTTATGAGTACTATTCATATCGAATGTATCATGAGTATACAGTATCACGTGAATATTGTAATAAATTTAATGGCCTTAACTATTGAAAAAAAACTTTTATTTGTGTATTAAAAATTAGAATTTCTTATCCGATTTTAATTATCTTCTTCATTTTAGTCCTTTAAATTTATTATTCACTATTTGAAATATCAGGTAATCATAAAATCCTTTTTTATTTACAAATCTGGGAATAGATATTACCTCTCGTAGTGAATAAAAATTTAATGTAAATTAAAATTTTACAAAGGGAACTGACTCTGAAAATAATACAGTTGCACAAAATTTAAAAACTCGGATACACCAGGAAATAAAAAGAAAATTTGATTTCAAAATTCCATGTTTACAAACTTGAGACAAGTATAGAAACTTTTTTACTGTTTCTTTTTGAAATTTAAGAAATTTTGAAACTCAAATGAGCACTTCTTATAGACATTTGAAGTGTTAATTCCATTCGTAGTAGTGTTTCTCATTTTCGTTTGTATAAAGCGCTCGCACCTTCTTTCTGTTACAAGTCTGTAATAGTGTCTCCCTCTGCAGTTGGTCTAGCAGTAAGGAAGAGAAATTTACAGTTATTCTTAATAAATGCTGAATTCATACTAGATCAATATCCCTGGATCTCGGCAACAAACGTGACATCCGTTTGACAACTTGGCCATGAAATTGACAACCTTATTGACAAACGAAAGTTCCGCAAAATATAAGACTCACGATGAAACCTCTATCAAAAGACGATGTCAGAATATCTTTTTAGAAAATTCTACATCTTGCCAGGGGGACTTTATTTTTTGCAGACGTTCATAAGAAAATTCAATTATCTTTGGAATGTTGATCACGGATCAAGCTCTCTATCTCAACTCTGAGAGTTGTTGCTAATTTCTGTTGTTTGCTTCTATAAGAGTTATTTTTTTGTGTGTATTGGTATGCATGGTTGTAAGTTTCTATTAACACTTCGTATTTCCTTTTCAACCATTTATTAGGTTGTTCGGAAAGTAATTTCGTTTTTTCCCGACAGAGGATTTAATTGTATTTTTCGCACCCAATTTCATACTTAAACCGCAAAATCATTTTATGTTTTAAGAGCTGATATAGCAAGGCTTGAGTGTGAAAAAATGCAGCTGATTCTTCGCAGTAGTTTTTGGATGGTGCCCTTTTAAATATGGAGAGCAATAAACAGCATTTTCGTCATTTTTTTCTTTTTTGCTATATAAAAGGTAAAAATGCTGTAAAGCCAGAAATAAATTAGCCAATATGTGTGGAGAAGATGTGTTAACAGTACATCAGTACCAGAACTGATTTGCAAAATTTTTCCTTCAACTGAGGAGGCCAAAAACCACCTCGATCATTTTTTTTACAGCAAAGACCAAAACTTTTATGAGCGTGTAATCATGTTACTACCAAAAATATGGCAAAAGGTATTAGACCAGAATGGCAATTTTATAATTTAATAAATAATTTATTCATTAAACGAAAATTTCTTTTCATTTTGACAAAAAAAAACGAAATGACTTTCCGAACAACCCAATATTTACCAAATTATTTAATCATCAATATTTCAAATTTATTTTTGAACCATTTGTTAAGTTTTGATAAAAAATAAACCCATGAAGAAGTAAAAACATGTTAATGAATTAATATAATTAAATTAATAATGAAACATTTTTGACTGGCATCTATTGCTTTCTATTGGAAATACACTCCTCGTGTTCTTTCAAATATTGTTAGAAAAACTAGTCATATCGTTAAGATATCAAAAGGATTTATACGGTATTTTAAAATATTATTGATATTATAAGGTCGTTAAATTATTAAATCAGGCGTCGTTTCCCATTGTATGGGACATTTTTCAACATACAATCTCCAAACAAATTTCCATAATAACACGTTTGATCTACACCTCGTAGATCAAAGGTGTTATTATGGAAATTAATGTATATTATGTATTTCAGTGCACGGATATTTTGAATGATCAATAACTCTGCTGTTGCTGTTTCTTATGACACTTGCCATTGAACAATTCAGCTATAACGAAGACAACGATTTAAGCCTATATGGTGCGCCTCTTATTTTAGTCGCTCCAACTAGGGCTAAGAGTACGACTTTGCCACTCAAGTATCACTCATTCTCTTGAGCAACCCCTTTTTACAGAATGGCACACTCTCACATCTTGCAAACAGAACAACCATGCCCGAAAGGGGATCGAATTCGAGACGCATCGAATCGCGAAAACGCGTTACTCCTATGCCAAGACTCAGGCTGAATAATTCTAGAAGATAATATTAAAGAAATCTTAGATTTGAAAGATGGGACATAAAGTGAGTATTCCTGGTTGAAAATGGTTTTACATCCTGTGCCCCTTGTTTAAGACAAAATTCTGTTTGCCATTATTGCGTGACAATTTGAGTCAGGTCAGTAGTGAAAGAGTTAATAGAAATTTCAAACACAAAGTTACAAAAAACAGGAAGCTGATAATAAAATGCTTCAGAGCGTATTTATTTTCATATTTTATTTTTAAAGTATTTTCTGTTAGCTTAGACATTAATTATAATGAAATGAAGGGAATTAATAAAAACTCTTAAAGCTATTATAAATTAATTATTTTGGTGAAAATGGGATGGGGAAACTATAAAACAGTTTGTTAGACTCTTTGCAAGAATATACATTTAAAATTTGATAGAATTACTTTTATAAATATGCATGGTGCTTTGAAAGGAGTTGAAATACTGAATAATGATATTGGTTAAACCTAGTAGTTTGAATAATCATGTTTCAACAAAATAATGCTTTGCAATGCAAGTAAGGGAGAACATTTTAACTCTTCTAACATATGTCAGCTTGTGTGCTTTATTTTTATAAGAGCAAAGTCTTCTTCAAAAATTAAAAAGAATAAGAAAGCCATAAAGCCATTAATCCCAGTAATTAAATAGTTAAAACATACATCTAAAAATCAGTCAACGAAATTTGCACTTTCTTCCCCATCTAAGAATTTGAAATAAAAAAAAAACTTTGTGTATGTTTTTAGAACATATAGTAAATAACTCATTTATCGATTAGTTCTAAATATTATTGAATAAAATTATGGTAAAAATAATAAATTCAAAAGAATAAAAAAACAATCAATATAACTAAAATGTCTTTTCATAAAAACATTTATTTTAACGATAATATAATAAACTTTTAACATATTAGATTGTCGAAGTGCAAGGAAATTAGATAATACACTGAACAACAAAGATTATTACCCGCATTTTGATAAAATCGCTTGAGTTTTTGTGAACAGAATCAACAACCAACCATTACAGATTGAAAATCTTTGCTGAGAAGCAAAATTAATTAGGTGATCAGCAAGGTTTCAAATAGGAAAACACCTTTTTTCCCTTATTTCTGCAAAATATTTGTTTCTAGCTTTGCCTTATTTATTTGTTCATTGTATTTCATGGTAATTAACATTTATCAAATATGTTTAGAAAATGCTGATAGCTCTGATTATTTTTCTTTGTGTTATTTGATACCACGTAATAATTGATTTAATTTCTGAGCGGTTTCCGAATTGTCAAATTAGAACGCAAAAGCGTGAACCGAAGATTGGGTTAATTAGCTTCAGGGCATTTATCTGGCTAGAGTCATATCGTCCCTGTTATATCAAAATGTCGTATGTCAAATTTGACAAAGCTTTTTATTGACATTAAACACTTGTAAAGATTAATTATATATATTCTCAAATTGCTGTATGTGATATATGGTTATTGTGTATCGTCGCAAAACTATGTATATCTCTAATGATTTTGCACATAATATTAAAAGTTTGAAGGTGTTTTTTATGTGTTTGAAATAGCAACGACGATTATGACAACTCTGCTTCTTACGTATGCTTAACCAACTGGAAAAGTTTCACAATTTCTTCATATAATTCGGGAACTTGTTAACAACGCCTTGTAGTGACGAAAATTAAAGCATTCTTTAGACCTCTTAACGAGACTAACATTTTTTCTTCTAACGCATCAAAACCAAACAAATCATTTAGGTCATAATTAGATTCTAGGTAAGCCTTATTACTGACTCTCTGTCCTACCCGAATTCACTCTCAAATAAATACTGAATGACTGGACCGCCGCTACAGCAACATTGGGGGGAGCTGTTATTGAGTTCTAAGGGCCATCACCGGCAACGGTACAACAAAAACGTAGGAAGTACGTCCCGTCATAGATGGAATGGGCCAGCTCCCCTACCCTTAGAGTACCAACAGGATTAGCGAGATACAACCACCGTGCCAAAAGCATCTCATCCTCAATTACGAGATGTCCCCGAGGAGTCTAGATTCTAGATATACCATGCATTATTTCATTGGTCTAATTAATTGCATTTTTTATTCTTGGCCTTTTCAAATGTATTTGTTTAAACAGACGGTCAAGCAATGAAGTCTTTAAAAGAGTTCATAAAAAAGTGGATAGCAATCTGCTGCTCAAAATATAAAAGCATGTGTCTTTATTCATCAATATATACCGTTGAATTTTTCATTTTTCATATTCAGATATACATAGACAAAGGGAATTCCCCTTTATTTCTTCCGAAGTCTGGTATAAATCTACAATGTGAGATTAATTCTATTGCCAAATTTAGTTTCTCTATACATCTCTATCCTCTAAATTATCTCAAGGTCACAGATAGACAGAAAGACCTAATTCCCAAATTGCTATTTTGTGGATTCATAAAAATTTAAATGTGAATATTTATCAGAATCTGCAAACCAAAATTCTTAACAATCAACATGTTTATCGTTATTGTCTTCGTATAAGGACTTTTGTGTCATCAGAAAACAAAAAAAAAAAATTTTAAGTAAATTCTGATGACGATGAAACAAACATTCATTTAAATGTAAATAATCAAAAATATCATTGATATAGAAGATTAAAGAGTAAAATTAGGCAATGGGTGATTAAATTCAAGGAAACTAAAAAACTTTTTAGTATTTGCCCTAGTATGAGAAGATCCGACTCTCAAATGTCCCTTTTCTCGAAGTTTTAATAGAATCTGGAATTAATTTTAATATAGTCTGTAAATATATTAATACTTCTACAAATATAACTCCAACCATACACTGGAAAGGAGAACACTTGAGTTCTAAGACATCAAAATCAGGTACATTCGTTGAATTCAATTCAGTATCACAGCAACGAGACTGGAAAAATATTTCGTCGAAAGCACTCCGACTATACCAATTACTATTAATTGGTTATAGTATACTATTAATTATACTATACTCCGACTATATACAATTAATCTAAAGCAAGGATAGAAGAATAAAAAAGAACTATCTTCCTTCTCCAATACTGCGTTTTTTACATTGTTAACATTCATGGTCAATATAACTTTGAATCCTGCAATGCTTGCTGCTCAATATTTCGAATATAAATTTCCACAGAAATTAATGTTGAATGAGGAAAGAATGTATATATGAATCTTTCAAGTGAATCTATATGAAATATGAATCTTTATTCGTAGAAGTAATGCAAGTAAACATATACTTATCCAAACTATTATGAGCTGTGCAGCGCATCCATTTCATGGAACTCTTTCACATATATCCAAAAAATATTAATTCCGACTCTTACGGTTATAAAGACAGCAAATTCTTGTTCAGATGACTATTAGAAAAGATCATATTGTTTTTCCCCCAAGTTATTTTATTTGACTTAAGATATTATTTATAAAAGTTATTTCCCATTTAATATAAACCCATTATTTTTATGGCACGCATAAAACTGAAGAGTTGTGTATCCATGTTCTATTTCAAAGGGAAAAAATACATACAACTGTGCTGTTTATATTTATCTGCTCTATGGCTCAATTTAATGATTTTTTTCTTTTAAATGCATATATTTTAAACTAGAAGGATTTGCTTTAATTTCAGTTACAAAATTAAAGGGATAAAACTTATCTGTTTTAAAGCAAGGAATTCTTAAATCATTTCCTGATCGTCTGGAATTTTGACTAGTTTTGGGGCTTTAAAGACAACACAATATGTTAATGTTTTGGGAATTTTAATACCAATCAATCAAATAATAACAGTTAAATTTCCAATCCAAATCAGTGTCGCCATCTATTAGTGAATTTAAAAAAAACCTAGTTACCATAATATTATAGAATAATGAACTACTAATTAAGAACGAAAAAGTAGAAAATAATTAATATAAAAAAGTCAACACCTGTTTTTAAATATATTAAACAGTAAAAAATAAAACTGAAAGACGAAATTCAGCATGTTCAAAACAAAAATGAAAAAAAGGGTGGCGCTAAAAACAACAATATAATAAGCAAAGTACTAGACAGTGAGTGGTAGAAGAAAGAAATTCTTAAACTTTCATTAAAAATTAAAATTTATTAATATGGTAAAAATTCCAATTACATTACGAGTATTTTTGTCGGCTTTTCACGCGTTTTTGTTTTTTCATTTAGTATAAAAAAATGTTTCTATTAGTTTAGAAAGAGATTTTAAATGCATATTATTATGCAGTCTAATAAAAATGATTTTTACTTCAGATCTACAACGAAAACCATGCAGAGATACCTAAATGTCAAAAATGTTCCCTGATTTTCGATAATGCGATAATTGTGTGTATAGTTGAGGTTAGCATTTGATGTAGCCCTGAGGGGAAATGACTTGTTGGTCATAATTTCATCACAACGCACCTCGAAATAAAATGCAATTTAGACGTGTATTCATTTGGCAATGAACCCTAGCAAAGATTGGTAGTATTCGTCAACGCTTCATAGAAGTTTGTGTCGTCGCTATTGAAACGTCCCTCGTGACAGGCCCAGCGAGATGTTTCTGTCATCAAAAGCGCACTTTGAGGCTTATTGCTCCACGAAAGTGACATTTGAAGCTGAGATTTAAGACCGAGGAACCTGAAAATGAGGTCGTTATCTTTCACTTTATAACTTGACTCTTTCCACAAGACAGTAATGCACTGAAAAGAGATAGAAGAAAAATATGTTTCCTTCGTTCAAAACCATCTTAAAACCGAAATGGGAGATCTTGAGCATGCTGTAATGTTTCGTAGGCACTTCATCTCTGTATTTTGATGTTCTCGTTTGTGATTCATTCCTTATCGTCTTCTCAAAATAATTTTTAAGTTTTCCTTCTAACCATTTTTGAAAACCGTAGTAATTATTTGTCCATGCATTTTTTCTTTTGAAAAGAAGAAAAAAAGGTTATCTATTCGCGTGATTCGTCAACTTTTTCCATTGTTTCTAAACCTCAGACTCTTTTTATTTTTCGAAAATAACTCATTTCTATGTTATCATTGCTTCCATTCTATTTAAAAGAGTTGAATGATATAAAATTAGCAATTAATTACAAGATGATCCAGAATTCAGGAAAAGCTTTAAAAATCAATAACTTACAAATGATTGATGATTTAAAAAAATTCCACTTGCGTAAAAAGGATGACAAGGCAGTCAGTTTTTTTTTCTCATGAAACTAGAATCGATTGGTTACATTGTTTTGCGATTTAATCTCCCAAATATCTCTACAGTTAAGATAGCGATCCCTTAAGTAGATGAGCAACGACTTACAAATGGTCACCGCCGATTTCGAAAAACATGACAATTAGAAAAGGCAAAAAAAAAATCCTTATATTTTAAACAGCATTTCTACCGGTCACGTTTTCAGATTAGGTTACAAATCTGGATTCAATCCTTCTTCAGGTCAGAACAAAAATTATTGATAATTGTTGTGTCTTATAGCACTTTACAAGCCTGCTAACAGTTATCTGTCAAGGATTTAAGTGAGGGTCTCTTGTCTTTTCAGTAGCGCCATCTAGAGCCAAGAGTACGACTTATCTACATCATGCGTCACATTCGCTTGCATAACCCCTTTTTACAGGAGGGCACGTTCACACACCTCATAGATAGAACGCAGAAAAGGAACAACCATGCCCGAACCTGGGACGCCCAGATCACGGGGAAAATGGGTAACCCCTATATCAGGACACCAGGTTTATTAATAGCTAGCTGGCACCGGGGCGCCTTGCTGTCTCAGAAGAAATAATTTTGGAAATATCGTTTGAAATTTTAAATAAGTTCTTAATAAGTTAAATAATAAATTCTTAATTAGAAATAATAGAAAGAATAATATTTATTTTCGTATCGGAAATAAATACATTCATTGTAATTGAGTGATATATAAAGGAGAAGCATAAATAATATTAATACACTTATCCCCCGATTTACACGGCACTCGGTTTACACGATTTCACTTTTACACTGTTTTTAAATTTGCACCGACCCGAGAAGGATGATGGCGCATACAATAAGAGGAGAAGGTTTCGAGGATTTTGCTGAGGCAGATATTGTAGAACTAATGGAGGACAAAGAACTAGATGAGGATGATTTAGTGGACATGGTTAATGAAACAAATGATCGTGGCAGTGATCCTGATGAAGAAGAGTCTGACCCAGTTGCATTCACAGCAAACGTCACCCGTGAAAGACATGAATTAGGGCGAAAATTGGGTAATCATTTTCTACAAAATGATCCGAATGTTGAACGAGCTATCTTTATAGACCTCCTCATATTGAGTTAAGCGTTTATTAATTTCAGCGAGATATTAATAAACGCTTAACTCAATATGAGGAGGTCTATAAAGATTTGATCAGAATAGACAGTTATTTTTATGTTTTTAAGATATATTTAGTTTTATTTTACGTTGAAATAAATGACTGAATTATGCACATTTTAGTTTGTTTTCGATTTACACGGTTTTACGTACAAGAATCAACGATTTCGATTTACACGGTTTTCTAAGGAACCTATCTTCAGTGTAAATCGGGGGATAGGTGTACTATTTTTTAAAACTTATAATTCAAGACTTCAGGGTTGGCAGTATTTTTTTGTTTTGTTTTTCCATCTTTAGCCGAAACTAAAAGCAAGAAATAAGTATTCAAAGTTTTATCGCAATCGGATGAGAGTTACGACACCGCATAAGAGACATACAGACAAGCATTATTTATATAGAAATAACAGTCAAAAAATTAATATTATAACAGGCAAAATTGTGTAAAAAGATAGAATTTAAGGAGTTCAGTCATTATTCGCAGCAAGAATATTCTAAATGATTAAATATGCAAAGTAAAATTTTCTATTTTGCGTTATGCCGATGTAATAAATTAGTATTAATTTGTAATGTAACTACAATATTATTATTATGTCTAATCAAAGATTTTGTTAGGTTAAGAAGAACATGAAAAATTAAATATTGATCAATAGATTTCATAAACTTACTAAAAATACCGCCATTTCTTCTCACATGCTTAACTTGACTTTAATCATGACTCCTTCTAAAGTACTGACGACCGACCACCCACCACGACTGACCGAGGCAGTATCGACAGGATTTGTAGTGGCCGACTGCTGTCTTTAACATAATCCATCCATATTACTGACAAATTCTCCGAACTGCCATCCTCTTTGAAGCAGTTATCTCCAAGCCATAGGTGGACTATGCTTTATTCGTGATTATCTGTGCTAATATCTCTCAGAGTAATCCAAATGCATCTCTTTTTTTGTTTGTTTAATTTAATTTCAAATGTATTGTTAACTCTTTTTTTTTTTTTTCTATTTGATCTTCTCGTTTTCTTCTTTCAAGGGAATCGTGTAAATAAACAGCAAGCGTCAACCTGCAAATTGTTCGCCCTCCCGCTCATGTGGTGTAGAGAGGGAGTGCCAGCTCAGGTGTTGTCCTCGTCACCAGACCGCTGTTTAAAATTACGAGATCCGTCCCAAAATAGTCATAGTGTTGCTTTACAACGGGGTGTTAATATAACTAAACTAAACTAAACCTACATATTTTTTATATGATCACCCAATATTTTTTAAAAAAAATTGTAACAAAACAATTAATAGTTAATTTAATCTTTTGTCTTGGAGGGTATTACAGCAACGATATCTACATGTTTTAAAATTTTAATTTGAGAAAATTGATTCGAACCCTCAGATTGAGAGGCTATACATCTTGATAAGCAGGTCATTCTATAATTACACTGCTTCCATAGATATTGGCTCAGTAGCTATAGTTTGAAAACCGAGGAATTCAATATATCTTAGTTTAGAAATTCGAGGGGTAATGACTAATTTTGTATTCACTTTCTGAATCATCAATACCCAATTGTCCCAAATCAGTTTTTGAAGTAATCAACGGAGTGTCTTTTTATATTTTTTTCTATTAAATGAAGAAACTATAATCAAGTGAAAATTAAAGCACTTAAATATCTTCAAAGTTATCAATTTTTATTTTTATTTTAAAACTACACTCACCCGAATAGTAGGAATTAAATATCTTGATTTATAAACAGTGAATGTTTTTTTCTTTTCAAGAAAAGTGTCTCTGCTATAGTGTGACTAATGATGACTGATGTTATTATGATCGTTTTTTAGGGAAAAACATAGTAGATGATGCCATTACATAGTTTAGAAACTCCTTTAATACATACCTTAAAAACTTTAAAAATATGTCCAGATGCTTCATTTACCAAGTTACTTCAAATCAATGTAATTTAATTTGTAATCTTGTACGACATTTTAACCTCATAATTTATTTAAAGAACTCAAAGAATGCGTTAAACTTTCTAATCCAAGTATATTGGCTTTTGAATGAAGAAGAAGCAGAAAGACTTTGAAAATAGAAGAATGTAGTCTTTTTTGCAAAGTTTTTTCAACTTTAATATTGATTGAAGCAGATATTTTTTTCTTTACCAAATAGTGACAAAACATACTTATTTCCCCAATTTAAAAGTAATACCAAAATATATTATCTCAGTTTAATCTCATTGATAGCATTTTTCTTGATTACATTAATTTATTTTACATTCGAAAAAATAAAATTTGATTTTAAATAAATTAACATCTTATGCAGGTAATTAAATTAGCTCCATAAAATTTTTAAAAGGAAAATATTTAATTTCTTAGAATAAACAACTTCTAGAATGTTATCGCTTAGCATATTTTCTGTTCCCGCTTAACATTCTAATTACGTTGTGTAGAAGCTGGTTATATGCAATAACATACGCGTCCATGAAATTAATTAAATCATAACTCAGCTGATTTTCATGTATCTTCTGCTTGAATTTTCATCTGCTATAAAATATAATTGCAATTAATAAATAAGTAACGTTTAATTATCATTATACAACCTTTGGTTAATTTTCTGAGTAAAAATATTCGGCTTAACTAATCACCTTATTTTTTGTTTGATTTTTAACTTGACTTTTTTCGAAGAGTAAACGTCTTGACTTCGGAAAAGGAGAGCTTTGTACTTGATACCCGATTCCATCCAAGTATTGTGATGTAAGCTGACAAAGTGCACCTAAATCCATCGGGAGAAAATATCTTCCCATTGGTGAGGTGCGAAAACTTGAATCAGAAGTGTTGACTTACATATTCTTCTCGTTTTCTGACGGCATTTCAAAATTAAGAGGCCTGTCCCAAAGAAAAAATAGTAATTGATTTTTTACCCCCTTCCTGATGTGTTAGTCTTGAAAATATGTACACTTGTGTGTCCTCGATGATTGCACACACTTTTAATAGTTTCAGAACTTAATTATAAATAAATTATTTGAATTTGGTTTTATCTGAAATACATTAATCGGTACTAATTTTGAGAGAAATTCCTATCATTCATTTTTTTTCATTATATTAATAAGAATGAATGGGGGGTGCAGCGGTTGTCAGGTGGCAAGGCTTCAGCTTCGGACACGGAGGGTTTCAGGTTCAAAACTCGATTTCGCCGAAGAACAGTCGTTTAAGCGGGCCTCGTGCATGATAAACCAGTCTAGACCAAACGCCCTTTCGCTGGTGAAATGCGGCAGGTTGGAGAAGCGAACGTCCGCTCAGGCATTACTTTCGTCATCTCACTGTGGTTCAAAATTACGAGGTCTGTCCCAAAATAGCTCTACTGTTACTTTAAAACGGGAAGTTGATGTAACTAAAATAACTGATAAGAATAAAAACACAGAAAAACCTCGCTTAACTAGCATCTATCTTAGCGAATGGTTCGCAGAACAAGTAACAAATGACTTACATAGTATGTAATATTTCACAAAACGAATAATGATTAGACATTATGGCGTCACATTCAACATCTTGCCAATATCTCAGCCATCCGTCTGTATTTAGCGCTTGTTTGTTGCTGTATTTTATTATTATTATTATTTAACTAAAATCGAAATTGTAAAATATATGCTTAATAGAACATTAACAAAAAATGATGGACATTTTGGAGAACTTCATAGTTTAAAATTGCGATATGAGGAAGAATTATTTGAATAACATGTAAACCCAAATACGAGCATAATCAGGAACTGACTTCCGAAAAACTTCTACAGCTGTATTATGTATCACAGAAAAAATTGTGGATGCCAATTTGTCAAGAGTGGGGGAGATAGCATCCTCAGAAGTGCGACAACCTTCCAGTACAATAAAATAAAGGATATGCTGACAGCATGGGAAACTATTGCATCATTTTGAGAAGTGATGATGACGATGTCGTGTTCGTGTTAATACGGAAAGGGGATGCAGTGGCTTCAGAGGGTAAAGAAGATGACATACTCACACATTTGCTTTCACAATCCCTTTTTACTGGGGGGGGGGGTCTCTCATTTACAGATCTCACAGATAAAACACAAGGAAAGAACAATCATGCCCGAACCAGAGACTGTCAGACCACGGGGAAGGTTTTAGTTTAGTTTAGTTATATTAACGTCCCGTTTAAAGCAACACGAGGGCTATTTTGGGACGGACCTCGTAATTTTGAACAACGGTCAGATGACGAGGACGACACCTGAACTGGCACCCCCCTCTCCACGCCACGCCACACCAGCGCCACGGGGAAGGCGCGATGCCTCAAAGCCAGGACACCAGCTTGTTGAGAAGTATCTCTGTAATAAGGCAACAATATGCATGATAATATTTACTTGTCGATAATGCTGCGTTTTTATGTTCTTGGAGCGTAGACAAAATTAAATTTATACAACTATCTTGAAGAAGACTGAATTACAAGTAATAAAATACATTATCATAATTTTTTGAATATTTTTTAGGTATGGAACGCATTATCCAAATTTATATTGATCTTATTAAGTAATCATAAATTGACTATTCCGACCCGACCCGCACTGAAGCACACGAAAAAAACAGAATGGCCAGGCCACCGTGACAGCAACACTAGCTAGAATCGGGGTTGAGTTCTAAGGACTATCCTTGGTCACGTTACAGTCATTGCCGTAAGAAGTACACACTATCATCAATGGATGGTAGTCAATCCCCATCTTTTCTGTACCCATCAGGGTGACGAGAACCAACTACCATATCGGAAGTTTCTCCTCCTTATTTATAAAATGCCCCCCCAGGTAACAGGATCCAATGAAATAAGAATTGCTTCACTAAACAACTGTTTCGCATTACGAGTACGATTCAGGAGCGAATTACACTCGTTAAGCAGAGCTCCGCTGCAAATACAAAAAAAAGAAAAGAAAAGAAACAATAAAAACATAAATGAATTAAAGTAAAAAAATTTGTTTTTCCTCCTATTAATATGATAAAATAATGCTATATCAAAGTTATTATTAATATAATAAAAATGTTTTCAGAAATACCTGCTTTCATGAAATTATCTTTATTTTATTTTATTTTATTTCTATTAATCTAGTAGAATAAACTTTGAAACTCTCAAATTAAACCTCCTCCCTGAAGAATTCCAAAAGCAGTCTTGATTTTTGAACCCTAATGTTGAAATATTTCGCTATATTTAGTAAAATCTTTTTTTTTTTTTTTTGAGCAAAGTTTTGGTTTAGAGATTCGCATCATAGAAAATGTAGATGAATGAAGGTTTCCGTTCTCTTCTAAAATAAAGTTCTCCAAGTATTCAGAATAGTAGAAAAAGAATGTATGATAAAATTTTCTAAACTCGAAGAATACCATTACGTGTAAAGAGTTTTCTACTCTCGTGGAGTTTTCCAAAAATTTTCTTGGTTATCTTATGTTTTTTTTTCCGTATATACTAGGCAGGATATGAAAGAAGAAAATAAACTAATATTTGTTTTCTCTCTTTCTTCAGAAAATCGATAAAAATGAAAGATGTCTAAAGTGCGTAGAATTCCATGATAATAATATGAACCCTTGACTTCCAAGCATTTTTCTCGTACATAATTATTGTTTAAGCTATCTTTAAAAATTTAAGTACATTTTATACATGAACAAGCAATATAAAAAAATAGTCTATTCCTAATTAGGTCAACAAAAAATTTTTATTTTAGTTACTTTTTATTAAATAATTACAATTAATATATAAATATGTATATACATATGACAGAATCACAATATTAAACGGTAAAGCAAATTTCCCCCCCCCCCCCTATCTACACGCTTCACCACTGCTGGTATTTATTCCTAAATTTATATCCTGCAAAATATCTTATGTAAGAGATATTTTTCCTCACATATAAATCTAAAATTAATTAATTTTTCAAAAAATTATTGATTTTTTGCAAGAATTGAAATTGCATTTTTCACCTCCACGTGAAAAATACCGAAATCCTTGCATTTTACCGATTATCTACTGCCGTTTGATTTCAGTTTTCATTACAAACTGCTAAAACTTTATTTAACGTATTGAAAATTAATTAAGTTCAATGAATGAATTAATATTTGAAACACTGTATTAACTACAAGTATCATCCACAACAAGTTTTTAAAAATGTATTTGAACTTGAGTAGATGAATAAGAAGTATTTTATAAACAACTGGAAATTTGAACACTATTTATAACTATATATATATATGGAGAGTGTGAACTAATAGTAAGACTTGAATCATTCGAATTTTACTTGATTTTAATAACAGAACAATCTTTTTCGGCACTTGTTAAAAGGATTGAAAACCTTTTCTTCATTTTCAGACAAAATATTATCATTAGATTAGATACATAAAATTTATAATTAGAGACATATTACGTAGAAACAAATAAAAAGAAATGAACTTCAAATTATTAAAAATATCATTAGATATATATAAATACAAAAAAAAATTCAACATCGGCGATAACTTAAGCTAAACAGCTTTATTCGCTTTTTATATTTAATACAAAAATATCAAGCGCAACATCATTGGGTAACATTAAAAACAATGCTAGATGGGACATTTTAAATGTTATTGATTCGAATAACTTTTCATTTCTAATTGGTACAGAAGAATCAATTAAAACCGTTCATTAAAATTAGTAGAAATCGTAAGGTGTTTATTGCCTTCGTTTAGTTTACTATACTGTTTGCTATCATGTGCAAGCGGGTGGTTTTCTAAGGCAGTCCTATTCCATGGGGCGCCATCTTTTGGCAGATAGAGGAAATTCCATTATAAAATGAAACTCTCTATCAGTATCA
This sequence comes from Argiope trifasciata, assembly GCA_026543055.1. Classification (NCBI taxonomy): domain Eukaryota; kingdom Metazoa; phylum Arthropoda; class Arachnida; order Araneae; family Araneidae; genus Argiope; species Argiope trifasciata. The sequence goes on along the minus strand of JAPMOQ010023642.1, from coordinate 8,566,021 downwards.
ATATTTTCTTGGTTTTTTATCACCTGTAGAGTGCCATAACCTTGCTTTTAGTGTAATAAAAATTTAATATCACTTTTGCAATAGCTGTAAATAATTTTTTTAACAATTCAAACCAATAGGAGATATTTTAACTGGATTTCATTTTCCCATATTCTTTATTGAAATATTTTGCTATTATAAGTCAGCGATTTCAGTCTGCAATTATTAGATCAATGATAAAATTTAATATCAGAAAAAAGTGATCAATTTCATCTTAAAACAATTTTCATGCAGTAAATTTGATCAATTATTTGGAGAAATGTCTTAAGAGACCGGGTCTGAAATTTTACAGATGTCAAAAAGACTGAATAAAATTTTGATGTTTTTGAAAATGAAATTATTAGTGTTGATGATGAAGCAGATAGAAGGCTAGTACACAGTTTGGAAACCATTGTGTAAGCAGGTCTGGTACAAGTTAAATCTGTCGGCACTCCCGCTGGCCGGGTGAGGAAGCTTAGAGAGAGGGGTGCAAGCCCAGGCACCGTCCTCATCATCTGAACACGGTCTAAAATTTAGAGGTCCGTCCCAAATACAACCCTAGTGTTGATTTAAAACGGGACGTTAATATAACTAAACTAAATCAGAAATTTACAGACAGCTAAATAGCGTTTCCTATCATTCGGGGTCTTATAACAAATTCTAAGAACATTCTTTTTTTAAAAATCTTTCATTCATAACCTAACTGAATTTTAAAGAAAATAACTTATCATTGAACTTTCAAGAATAATTGCTGAAAAAAGACAGAAATAGAATATGAACATAAACAAGCTAATGTTTAATTGAATTTCTAAATGAAACAAGAATTTTTATAACATTGATGCTACGTACGATTATCATTGTTGCTTCTTATGGTGGCTAATCGGTAGTATCTTAGTAAATCACTGAATAGAGACAAACACATACAGAAAGCAAGGCACCTTTATTATATTATAAAGTCACTGAATAGAGATTTCTAATACTGAATTCTATTCAAATATACCGTAATTAAAACCGCTAACCTTCTAATACTGTTAAACTTGCAATTATGACACATTCCTTAACTCTCTCCTTTGTGTGAATTTGTGTTGTCATTGGCTGTAATAATCACAAAGAGTATACTTCATCATGTCAAAGGGTTCGGTGGAAACTCCATAATCCATGACCCACAAAAAAATTATGCTCTTATTCTAGTGATGATGAATGATATTTTTCAATACAAAGGAAACACTGTTTGATCCTCAAGCAGAGATACGTTCCGTCATCAGGGATACGTCCGTTAACCAGGAAACGTCATCAATAGTTTGCAAGAAACTGTTTACTGGAATAGCGATTTCTCATCCCCATATTTGAGGTGATCCCGAGACTGGATTAATAAACAGGCAAATTAGGTAGTTGCTTAGGAATAGGCAACTTTGAGAGTTCGAAAGTCTCAAATTATTTTAGGAATATTTTTGATTAGTTTTTTTCTTTTGTTTATGTTAAATTTTAAAGGATAGGGAGGTCAAATTTATTAAATTGCAGTCAATTATCGTTTTTTTTTTTTTTTACTTTATTCTAACAACATTCCTAATTAACTACCTTTTGAAAATTTCATATTGTTTTGCTTTATAACTTCAAAAAGACATGTTGCTTTATAGTTCTAAAAATATTCAATCGTGTAATTAAATATGAAATAGAATATGAAAAATGATGTTTTTTATATTAGTATTATTATTTCATTTAAAATTACTTATAAATTTGAATTTTGTTTATTTATGCACAAGATACTGAAATCAATTCTCCTGAAAAAGGTACAGAATTAAATATTATTTTATCACAGTTTTTCAAAATTAGGCCACTAAAATATGCTGATCTACAGGCTAAATACAATTAATAAAAAATATAGTTTCGGAAGTTCGAAGGAGAAAGGTGCCCGGAAACTTGCTACTGCGAAGGCTTCCCTACTTTTTATTGGCTCTTTTAAAAGCTTTTTATTGGAGACGGAATGCGAGTTGATCAAGGACTCTTATTAGATTTATTGAATTCAGAATCAAAAGAGTCACAATTCTTATATAACCTATTTGAACCCTGATTTATAATTATGGTTATAAAACAGCTGAGCTAAAGATAATAAAATAAAAGTTCACATCCTTTAGATGAAATTTTAACGAATAATAGAGCAATCCGATTGCCTCAGGGGGGCAAAAAATACGTTAAAAAACCTTTTTAAAAAAAAAAAAAACGAACACACTTTCAGAGCATATTTATAATTACATTTTCACCTTACATTGTTTATTCTCGTCCAGCAACACCTAGAATAATAGCAACATTCACAGGCACAGCAACGTACATAGCATATTGGTACATAGTAAAGACAACCATACATGATAACCTCTAATGCTTAATAACTTTTAGCAGATCTATATATCAGCTGCCGTTATTGCCCAGACAAAATCATAGAATTCTGATTAAATAGTTGCAGATAGATAACAAATGAAGATATTAATTAAAAGTAATCACGCAAAACCTTCAGAAAAGAATGCTTTAATCATAAAAAACGGTAAGAGCGAAATATGAATTTAGAAACTAATGCAAGTAATTTCGAAACTTAAATACAGAAATTTCAAACAGGGTTTCATATATCGTCCTCAAAAGCGAGTACAACTTCTATCTCAAAAAACATTTTTTTAAATGATAAAATAAATGCTTCAGGCATCGTGGTAGAAAATAATTAGATTATTTTACATAGATATTTTGTGGCAAAAGAAATTTCTTTCCAGAGCATTTACTTTTCAAATAATACTGCAAGGACTGATTGAAAAGATTTTCAAACGTATGAGGAATGGTATTCTGTACGCCAGTTATTCAATTTTCTCTAAGTTACAAAGTATTTACAAACAGAAAAAATATCCATTTTTCCATGCATCAGCACCTTAAGTGAGAAAGCAGATCCTTTTAGAATTTGTGCTGTTTGTATGTTATTTTTTCATTCTAAGAAAGTACAACACGTGACTTTTGTCAGTTCTGAAAGTTGTTTATCGGCAAATTTAATTTTTCTGGGGGTTTCCTTACTATTTGAATATAGCAGTTTGTCGTGTGAAAATACTTGATGATTTGATAGTGAATCTCTAAGGAAATACTTCATCCACTTGATGTGTATACGTTCCCTTAATAAATGAATGAAATAAACATCCTTAATTCACCATTGTTGAAGAAATTTTAAAATCAAAGTCGAAAATTAAATAGATCGAATCATTTAAAAAAATGAGGACGTATTAGTCTAATCATGAGAATTCCTTTTTTAAAAAAGTATCTTTTTTTAATCGATGAATCAAATTTTAAATGTCCTCAAGAAAGTAACTATTCCTTGTTTGGGAGTAAATATCGGAAGATCTCAAGTAAAGAAACAAATGATTAAATAGACAATCATAAATCAATCAAGTGCGATAAAAAAAAAACTTAACATGAAGATATTTAATAAAATCTTTACAAAAAGTGTAATAAAAACAGTTTTCAAAAATATATTTATATTTGCGGATAAAAGATACAATTTCATTTATTTATTTATTTTAGCCTTTAATGTCTAGTTCATTTGCTATATATTTTGGAATCTTTAACTTCTCTCTTTCTTTTATTACCTGACGGCGTCATTATTATGCATTAATTATATTAATGTCCCGTTTTAAAGCAACACAAGGGCCATTATGGGATGGACTTCATAATTTTAAACCTCAGTCAGATGATGAGAGTGGCAGCTGAGTCGGTACCACCTCTCCAAACTTCCACACCACACCAGCTAGAGCCACTACTTCAGAATAAAAATTTAATAAAATTATTGATTGATTGATATTTAAATCTTGAAGATGATGAAACAGAGTTATCAGTAATGCAAAAGCATGCAACATTTCAAAGATCTAATTCATCCAAAATGGAGTGTAAATTCAACTGTGAGATTAATCTTTACGAACAAGAAAGAAATTAAGTTGAATAAACGTACATTCAAAATTAAGTTGACGCCGCAAGAAAAAAATTACATCTGAGAGCCTTTCTTTTCCCTTAAACATTTAAAAGTAACTTTTAATCAAAAGATTTAATTGCATTTTTAGCTATGCTCATACATAAATAGGGGCATGCAACTCATTATACACTACAAAAAATTTCATCTGTGAAAGAACACTCTAAAAGAGATGATCCAATCTTTCACATTGGATGAGTGAAGATCTTAAGAAGCTAATCTGTAATGCGATAAGATAATGGGTTTTCTGGGATTTTTACTTTCTTCTGATTTCGTTCTTCGCCTTCAATGATAGTTTCATCAACTCTCTTCAATTACTTTTATATTCTTGATTCTTTAGAAAGTTCCAAAATTAATTTATTCCCTTTTCTCTTAGAAAATTCGCATTAAGTATAAAATAGATGGCGATAAAGACACATCATGATGTTAAATGGAAAATTTTTGAAGCGTTTTATACTTTTATATCGACATATAATGCAGTGATAAAGGAGAAATGCATATAAAATCAACCGATCATTGATCCCTAAAATCATATAACTTTTAAATTATAAAAACTAGTGCACTTTCATAGTTTTGATTTTCTGCAGAACATATTTGGCCATTTCTTAAAGATTTGTTTATGTTCTCAGTCCATATATTGGACTTCCAAATTATCTTTCGAAAATAATGGAGCTCACTATCAGTACATAGCTGGAGCCACTTTGATACCTGTAAGGAAAACTGCAGCTGATTTAAAGGGTTTGGATAACATTTATTTTACAATCTATGGCCAAATGTGATAAATTTCATGATACCTGGAAGTTTGGAAGGTGGTGTACTTCCTTACCTGCCGTCTATATCACGTTACAATGATATCATTTTCTTCAAAATAATTTACACCAGCGAGAGTGATTCTCCAGAAACTTCTTACATCTTATTCTTACTTCTTACATCTTACATATATATTCGAGATGAGATTTTCCGACCGACTGAAAACAAAAATTGATGAGGACTACAGTTGCTACTAGATAAAATATCAAGTTTCGATTATTTGAATCATTGTGCTGACGAGTTAATATTGATTACGTCATGTCCGTGTACCAAAGGAAATGATGGGGCGGGGGAGTGCAATAACTTCGAAAGGTAAAGATCCTTGAGCACCTTGAGAACAGAAATTTGACTTCTAGCTCATATGAAGATGACAGACACATTCGCTTGCGCAACCCCTTTTTACAAAGGAGGGGGGGGGGCACATTCACACTTCTCGCAGATAGAACACAGATGAAGAACAACCGTGCCCGAACCGGGATTCAAATCTGGGAAGCGCAGATCATGGGGAAAACGCTCTACCCCTATACCAGGACGCCGGCTGCTGACGAGTTATTTTGACTGTACGTATACAAAATCTTAAAGCAACGGACAATTAACTCTCTAACAAATTTATCTCAACAATTAATAATTATATGTATTTTAGATGTGAATCAAATCTTATCTATCTGGCTGTTTGTGTTTTATAGTTATCAATTGTCTTGTACCCAAAAAGTCGGTCAGAAAGATTACTTGTGAATAAATTCCATTCAAGATTTCATGGATATTGACAAATTTTGTGGTAATTCCATATATTAAATTTGAGCTTTCTCACTCAAAGCACAAGGGCAGTGGTGACCTGGTGGTAAAATATCGGCTTCAGAACTGAAGAATTTCACATTCGGGACCGCATTCGCTTCCACCGAAAATCCGTCGTGCTTGTTGGTCTGGTGCACACTAAATCCGTCGAGACTAAAAGTATTTTTGCAGGTGTGGAGTAGAAGTTTGGAAAGGGGGGTGCCAGCTCAGGTGTCTTTTCCGTTATCTGTCCGAAATTCAAAACTACTAAATCTCCAAAACCTTTTTGTTTAACCATATGGATGACGCAGTTTGACCAAAGATGGCTTTTGTGCCAAAAAACACAGAACTACCAAAACAACCATACCAAACCAAAACTTTTTTGCATACTTTCTATTGAAGATGTTATTTCTCTATTATTAGGGAAAAATTTAGATGAAGTTTTAATGTTGAAATCTGTGCCTCTACTGAAGAAAGAACAACAGTTCTGAATGTAAGTGTATTTCACCTTGACAGAGAATAAACCTGGCTCTTCTGTTCTTTGAATGTTAGCTAATGCTCGTTAATTTTTTTATTATTAAATATTCTGATTTGGAATAACTTTGAGCCCAAAAAATGAATAATTTTTTTTAATAAATGGGTAACGCTTATCCTTTATTTTCGTAAAAGATGAAAAAAACTAATTTCATTTTTATCAGTTTTCTATGCAATTTATGCTTTTATAATTTTTAAAAACCCATATGCATACAAAAAAGTATTCTTAATACAACTCGTAGTGAAATTTCGGATAAAAATACTCAGCTTTCTAAATCTAATGTTTTTTATTTTGTTTTCTTTTACGAACAACAGAAAAGTTTTAATGCATAATTGTAGAAATAACTGTTGAAACAACTTCTCAATTAATTATATAGCTTCATGAAATAGTATTACTGCCTGCCCAATTAATTTTCTAGTGAAGTTGTGAAGTTATAAATTTGTAATTACCTGTAAATATCAATATACTTGAAAAAAAATGGGAAATGTGAGCTATTTAGAATTTTTATTTCCAATTCTGAATAAATAACTTAAAAACGCTTTTTACTTTCTGTAAGAAAATTCAGTTCTCTCCGGATATTTCCTGTTTTGAAATTATAAAATCTCTTTACTTTCTAATTAATTCTCGTAAATTTAAAAAATTAAAAAAACAGCAGTGTGTTTTTTTTGTTTTTTTTTGTTTTTTTTTTTTGTTTGTTTGTTTTTGTTTTGTTTTTTAATTTTTATTTTTCTCCTCCCTGCAATTGAACGTACGTCATACAGATTGAAGAGATAATTTTCAAAATTCTTTCATTAAACTTCAGATTAGCAGATGGCGCCACGATAAAGAACCACATTCACGAATCGTCAAAGATAATTTGGATCGATCACGGTGATGCAATAAATGAGCAGCTGTAAACCGAAAAAATTAAAACAATATTTACGAAACTAACTTATAAAGTAAATATTTCCTGAATCAAGAACTATTAAAAGGAAGGTACATTCTAGTTTGAAGATGTCAATGCATCTACATATAAAGCACAAATAAACTTAAACAAATTTGAAATAAAAATTAAGTTTAAATTGAAACAAATAAATGAAATAGAATTAAGAAGTCAAGTAAATGATGAAGACATCCTCAAGGCTCACCCTCAAGCATGGATTCAAACCAGGGTTCTCTCTCTCTCTTTGAGGAGTCTGACTTTCTTCCAAGTATTGAGCCCCGTGACACAAAAATTCCAAGAAATTGAAGGGTGTTTTTTTTTCTTTGACAGCCATAATTAATATAAACAAAGGAATGACATTAAAATTAGACATTAATAAACAAAATATTAATTTAGTACATAAATTATTTCATTCCATAGAAAGTCACAACAAAATCAAATCGAATCACACCCCTATAAGACAGTTATCAAATTATAAAATCAAGAAATATCAATAAGATATAAAAGCAAAGAATATACCAGTTGAATGTAAATCGATTCCAAAAGGTTTTTATAGGAAAAACTAAACTTATTCCTGCAGGATAATTTTTTTAATGAAAAAAGATTTATAAAAGATGAATATTCTGCCAAAATGTAATGTTTCCATTACAAAAGTAATAATTTATATTCAAATTACGAGATTTAAAATAAAAATTGATAAGTTATACATTTATATCTTTTAACTCTAGCAGATGCTTTTATTCTCAATTTCCTATCTACTTGTATTCATTTTTTCTCAAATTTTATAAAATAATAATCTATTTACAATATAGACTATCACAATGTAAGAAAGAATGCTCATACTTCCAATAGAATTAGAATCCAGAAATGGCAAGGCAATTTATGGGGGAGGGGGAGATAACGATTTCATTTGTTAGTAACTAATTGAAAGCATAATTCTTTAATGTAAATTGCTTGGAAACAATTGATGATTTAAATATTTACTTGGAATGTGTTCTTATTTCATTTGATAAAAAAAAAAGTTTTATATGCTCCAAATAAATAAAATAGATTTTTCTCTGACCTTCGATCCCCACTCCATTTGCAGATCAATAATTTAACTAATTTTGATCTAGCTTCTTTATCCAAGTCCAAGGACTCGCGTCAGAGGAGAAATGTGTTATCATTTGTTGGTCAAAGCGACCTTGAATCACTTAGTTGCAACTCCGGTAAAAGTCTCGCTGAATAATACATTGAGAAGGGATTGTGTAGATAGCCTTCCTCGATTATTTTCAAAGGAAACTAGGCCATACTGTGTTTCATTGAAGACAAACCATCACAATCTGTCAGTGAGGTATACTTTGCTAAACCTCAAATTGGTCTATTAACTTTTGAATATGCATGGCAAGTAGAGAGAATTTATAATAAGAAAAATGTTTAAAAAAATGTGTCAGTTTTCGGCCTTTCCCTTTTTTTAATAAATGCAACATTTTATTCTTTATGATTTTACACAATTGTGCAGAAGATCAGATATATGTTTTTTATACTCAGGATTTTTAGGTTGCTTTGTTGCTTACATAATTAAATATATAAGCTTAAGGAAAATAAATTTGTGTTAAAGTCCAGTAATGAAAATTTTATTTTATTAAAAGTGATCAACAAAAGTTTCTTAATATAAAATAAATAGTTTGTAAACATAAGAGATTTCATAAAACTTTAGTGAGTTAGTGTATGCACACTATTCATAAATGAGCCTTAATCTTCTCAGATGCATCTTTAAACTTAAGAAAAAAAAAGATCATTAAATGTCAAATTAAAACGGATTCTAAATGCAAGCAGATTAAACAAAACAAATTAAATTCTCAATTATCATAATTTTTCTGCTTTGCGATTTGAATCTTGCCCTCCTTTACTTGTTCACGTGGAAGAATTTTATATTAAAACAAGCTTATTTCATTCCTTTGTACAAGCAATAAACTACACCTCTGCATCAAAGAGTTTCGTGTGTGTGATTTTTTTCCCTTTCTTTTCTTGCGTCGTATTAAAACTATCTCGGGTGAATTAAGTTCCAGCGTGATTTCTTTCTCACACACACCACAGCTCTTTGTCCTCTTCATTGAATTTACTAAAGCAGCTACTTGACATGATTTATACTAGGTAGGTCTGGCGATTGTTTCTGTGTAAGTAGAAAATGAAAGAGATTTTCCACAATCTCCTTTTCCTTTTTACTCATTCATTCTCTGCATTGTATGAATGTGAAAATTTGGAAGTTGGAAAATTTTGTACTGAATAATTCATAACGCTAAGAAATATTTCAGAAAAGATAAGAAAAGTCTCCTATCGGTATTTTTACTGATAAACCTTTTTTCAATTCCTAATATTAGTTCACACTCTTCCTATATATATTTATTTATATATCTTGTTCAAATTATCAATCGTTAATAAAATACTTTTTATTCATCCACTCAAATTCAAATACATTCTTTTAAACTTCTAGTGCATGACACTTGATGTTAATATAGGTTTTTCAAATATTAATTAATTCATTAAATTTAATTCACTTTTAATGCTTTACATAGAGTTTTAGAAGTTTGCAACGACGATTGAAATCAACAGGCAGTAGCTCAATTGGTGAAATGCAAGGATTTCAGCATTTTTCCCGTGAAGGTGAAGAATGTGAGTTCAGTTCTTGCGAAAATCAATAATTTTTGATACTTCATAATACTTTGATAATTATTTAATAAAAAGTAACTAAAATAAATTTTTGTCCTAAATAGGAATTGATTATTTTTATCTATAGTACTTGTTTTATATCAATACGACGATTTCGAGGAACTCGAAAATATTTCATTGGATTGGACTTTTTTTTCTTTGAATATAATAACTTATTTGAAAAAAATAGAAGGTTGAATTTTAAATTACAAAATTTGTATTCTAGGAGTCAATAAACGTACACAAAATATAGATTAATCATCATGTTTTGAATCTGCATCCTGAGAAGAGTCACGATGTAATAATGACAAATGTATACAAATTTAGTTTCAACAAAGAACCAATCTTGTGAATCTGATTGATACCATTAGATTTAGAAATATTCGACCCTCATCTCATTACTTAAGTAACCATTATTATTAGAATTCAATACCTTTTAGAGGAAAAAAAAGCTTAGATTTAAAAGGAGAGAAGGGAATCACCTTTCTTATTCTAATAAGAGCTAATTGGCCGATTTTTTAAATTATTTTCCCAATAAAATCCTTGTTTACTGACACTTCTGTAGATAAAGGGAATGCAAATTATAACATGCAATTTTTCTAGATATCTCCACATAAATATTTTCAGCTTATCTAAAAAAAATTCAAAATATATTTTTTGTTCTTCATTTTATAACTGTTTAATTATTGTCATTGATTAGACTTTGAAAATCTTTTTTGTCATCTTGAGTTATTAAATAAATTATAAAAAATTTATTTCCACATACTTCTATGATTTAATTGTGCTTTAATTTACACTCCTTATTGTTTAGTTATTTGGGGAAATTTCTATAAACAAAAAATTATTATAATTAGCCTCTTTCTGTCAACCTATCCACCAAGATTCAACAATATAAAAAAGTAGCGTTCGTGGCAAGAAGTAAAAATAGAGCGAGTTGTAACTAAATTAAGAATGCGTTCAAATTATTTGATCCTCAAAGAAATAATTATCGCCACATGTGGATTATAGTATTTTAAAAGTTAAAAAGGCAAATAAACACAATTAAGAATTATAATTAATGCTACTTAAAGTAGTAGTCACGTCTTTAAAAGACGTGACTATTAAAAGACTTTATATTTACTTTTAATTCCTAGCCGCTGACTTTTAAATTAAAAGCTCACTCATAAATTTGAAAGGAAATTATAGCATTTTCTAACTTATTTATTGAATCGAATAAATATAAAATACAAAATTATTTATTAAACCACTTTATTTATAAAACCACTCTCAACGTTAACTTGCGTATGATTTCAGTTTAAGATTTATAAATATTTCTAAATTGTCATATGAAATGAATAATTGAAATAACCATTAAACCAACTATTAATAAAATTTGGGTATTTCCTACTATAAATGAAGAATTTTATATTGGATTCCAAAAAAAGGAGCTTCATGGCAAGTTATAATTAACAGATTATAATAATAAATAATCTGTTTGTTCAGTATGATTATATGAATACTTACTATGTATTTGATATTTTTGCCTTAGATGCGATGAAGTCAATTTATAACTACGTGATGTACGCCAATTGGGCTTCTCCACTTTAATTTTGGACTCCAAAATTAATTTTTCCGGATTAAAAATTTGAGGTAACATGCAGTTTGATATTAGATGGCATGTACAGATGAATCAGTTCGTAAGATCATCATATAACATAAATAAACTCCTCTATCTTATATAAGGTATATGATATATCCAGGTTTTTATTCGATATTAGGAATGCTACATAATTTCGTGAAGCTATCATAACAATATTGATGGGCATTTTGTGCTATTAAAAGTTACATTTTATTGAAAATGCGTTGGTTTCAAAACAAAAAATAATATTATGCAATTAATACATTCAATTTCAATCAATTTTATCCCTTTTCCTGGATTTTATTTTAGAGTCATTAAATAAAGTAATTGAAATGAAAAAGATCAAGACTATAACATGCCTTTTTCTCTCGAGTATACCATTGCTTGAAATAACGTAATTTAATTTAGCAAAACATAATTTATAAAACAGTGAAAAAGTTCAAAATTAAATTAAATATCTAACAAAATTCTTCTCTAAACCTGTATAATAGAAACTTATAGAGAGATATTTGTGCTGCGAATAGCTTATTTGAAATAGAAAGTTTCTTAACTACTGTAAATATTTGGATTAAACTGAAAAATTTTCCGCCATAATTACAGAAAACCTCCAATCGAAAACGATTATTTACCTTTTATTTTTCAGGAAAATTATATTGAAAATGAATGGCAAACGGGTTCTTATTTATAATTGCATCAGAATGATCTTGGTTTTTAGGAACTTTAGGAAACAATAGAAATTTCTTTCTTTTAGAAACCGGAGATTCAGAGAAAATCAAACATTTTTCGAACCTGAAGAACTAATCCTGTGTAACCCGCATTTTTTTTTTACCTGAGAAACCATTTAGAAAAGTGTTTACGTTTTGGGGTAAAAGATGTCTGTATATTTGGAACGATTTTCTTTTTGCCCTACTCCCCTCTATTTGATTTGCACAATAATTTTATGCATGATTATTAAGAAAAAAGAAACATATTATTTTTTCTCGATATAACCCTTTTAATCACGACTCCAAATATTCTGATGTCAAATAGTTTCTCAGTGGTTACTGCATTCTTGAAAACTATTATATTTGATTAAAAGACTAGAAGTTCGTAAAATACGTATGGAACTGAACTGTAATAAGGCGCCAGTTTCAATTTATGTTGTTTAACATCAATGTGACAAAAATACAAGAAAAAAATGTTGTCAGAATGAGGTTTATGTCATATTATTGGTTAAATTTTGATGAAAAAATAAATCAATTAAAATTGCGTTGATGCGATTGCAAAATTAGAAGTAATTCTGAATGAGTATCCTTTTAAGCCATAGTGTAGCACATTTTGACATTTCAGATGTGTGCAACAACATATTTTTGCCCAGTGGTAAGGATCTTTCAGCTGCCTAGTAGATAACAAACTCGGTAGCATCAGATTTGTTATAACTATGTGGAAGATTTTACCGTTTCGTCCGGTTGATATAAAACTAAAGCGCCTCCGAAATGGGCACACTCGAAAGAGTAACGTTACGCTCCCAAGCATTTTTATTTAGAGATCCGACTCCAGTGTGTTCATCATATAGAATGCTAGACACAGTCAATCATATTTTAACAAAATGTCCTCATTATAACTCCTTTTTTTTTGTATAATTGATTTATATTTGAAAGACTTGCTAGAGAAAATTCCCCATCCACGACTGTTCGCTTTTCTTAGAAATATTGACTTTTTGTCTAAAATTTAAAACTTTTCTTATTTTGACCTGTTTTGTCTGTTTGTGATGTTTATATGAATTTTAGGTCCTATCTGAGTTTTTCTACAGGGTTTTTATTTCTTTTTTTCACATTGCTGTGAAACATTTAATTCATGTTTTATCTTACTTCATCGTGCTATGTTTGGGATATTATTTCCATGGTTTTACAATTTTAATCGGATGTGTAAAGCAACTTAGCCATATATAGCTCTTGTGTCATAAAACTCAAAATTCTAATTCAAATTCCAGAGCTACAGGATTATAATTCAAATTCAAATTCCGAAGCTACTAGAGTATGATTCAAATTTAAATTCCAGTGAAGCAGCTTAAATAAGATATGTCACTAAATGTTACAGGACATAACTTTACTTTCTAGTTTCGTCTGTTTAAACTGCTTCAGTTCATGAAAAAAGGGCAAATTGTACCAAAGAACTTCAATAAAACTGAAGACATTTGAGTAAGTACATAATTAATACATCACTGGAATGACAGTCCTTGTGATTACGAGCATTAAGTTATCTTACATTTATGATTTGTCTTTCTAGTGAATGCAACGACACAAATTATTTTGTTATAAAAAAAAGATGAAAATGCTGATACTGAGGGTAGGAAAAGAAAAATTAACTACGATTCGTTTATAAAAAATTGATGCCAATTATTATTCTCTAACATGTAATACAGTAATGGGCAAATTAATTGGGTCGAACTCAATTTTTTTTATAAATTTCTTCATTTCTTGGAAATTTTCTGCCTCAAACCAGTGTCACTGCATTTTCTTACAGAGAAAAGGTTGTTTTTAACTAGTTTAAATCGCTTGACCATGCAGTCATCACAGTAGGTCATTTTACCATCAACTGAGTAACAGATGCTGTGAAAAGAGGTGGATTTTTGTTCTGATGCATGTTAAAAAATGTATATTATTCCCAAGAAAAAGACTAGAATTGGTACCCTCAGTCAGCATACTTCAATGACAGTAAGGGGTATTGCTGTAGTAGTTGGAGTTGGAAAATAAAATTTTTCTAAGATAATCAATGAGAAATTTTAAGTTTTCATCAATTTCTCCAAAACAAAGCAGTAAATATGGATATAAACACAAAGCAACACTTTGGACAGACAAATTCATAGAACAAAATAGCAAAATGCATCCTTGCAAAACATTAATTAGAATTATTAGCGACTGGTGTGAGCGTTGATTAATCAAAAATATGACAAAGGCTTATTGAAGCAGAGAAATGGACAAGAACAATTATCAAAAAACAGTTGTTAACACCTGAAAATGAAGGGAAAATATTTGTATTGAGCCAGCAAATATCAATCCTGCACCGATAAAAACTGGAGAAAGGTTGTATTCGGTGTAAAAACATTTTTCTGCGCAATCAATAACTACCAGATGAAATGCCGGAGGACCATCAGAGAACGACATCTTAATCAAACAGTTTATCATCCTCAGAAGCAGATGTTTTGGGGTTATTTTATATTTGGACGGCCTGACAACTTATTACCAGTTGAAGGGATGATGAATTCTAAAAAAAACCATTTCAATACTTGAAGAAAAAAATGTGCCTCTGATATAAATGTTTGCCGGTGGTGTTGGTGTCTTTCAACAAGATCTTACTTCATACCACAATTCCAAGCTAATAATAATAAAAAAAAGATAGCAGTTTTGGATTGGTTTGGTTATTCGAGAAATGTAAATCCCATCAAAAATCTCTGGAGCATTGTGAAGAAACTCGCAAATAAAACTTACTGCTGCACTAAGAGAAAAATGATTGAGAATGTCATAAAAATTTGGTTACATGTTGATGACATCAAAAATGTATGTTATAAATTAGTGTAATCCCTGCTAAAGCGTGTACAGAATTTCATTAAAGCTAGAGGAGGACATATTTACTATTAAATTGCTATACCATGCATGTAAGTGAACCTATACTAACTAGGCAACATAAGTGAAACTTTTCGGGTTTGTCTCAATTAATTTGCACAATACTGTTCTACCTAATCACTGAAAATATAGCTTTAAATCTCACGAAATGCTAACCAAATTTATTATCTATCAGAGCATCATAAAAATCTCAAACACTTTTTAACAGATGACACAAATATTGATACTTGCATATAATTTATATGAAAGCATTGCTTACAAATTATGTGTTTAACCAGTTTTATGTTTTACCATATGATAGTTAAAATATGAATAATAAATCTTTAAAATTACTTTAAATGAGGGACTTACACTAGAAATAAAGAATTTATAAAAAAATCTTATTCATTTATTATATTTGAAGGAAAGCACCATTTAAATACCATGCTTAAATTACATGATTACATTGAATTTTTCTTTAGGGAGAATGTTTAAATGTTTTTGCTGTCACTTTAATATGGTTAAATAAAATAATTTTAATGCAGGAGATGCAAGATACTCTTAAAGATTGGAATGACTGAAAGAGAAAAAAAATTAGAAGTAATATTAGCCGTCAATTTATGTAAAGAACTTGAAAACTAATCAGAAATGTTAAATGTTCATAAACCCGATAAATTCTCAAAAGGAAGAAAAGTATATAAATCACCTTCTATTATCTGAAATGATGAAGCGAATGGTACTGCTGTAAAGTTCCTTGACTTCGGGCTGGACAGGCTAGCGGTGTTGTTGGAAACTGACTGTCGGAAAAATAAACAACATGAAAGTGTAAGGATGCTGCTAACATCCATTAAAATACGGTACATTACGATACAATAGGATCACAAACGCTTGATCTGTTTTCAGTTTCTGAAATGGAATGTTTATAATATTTAATGAATTCGAATCTAATATTTAAGTACAAATTTCAAAAATACTCCAAATGGATGACAAGATTATTGTCTGCGTGTTATTATTATGGTAAATTATGCATTTCAGCATTAAATTAGTTATCTCGCCCAATATATCACTGGTTATTACTCCTCCGAACCTTTATCTGTTCCTGTTCCTGTTGCATGACCTGGAACAGCAAAATTTCTCTTTTTACGATTTCACAAAATGATGAATGAATTAGTGAATTAACTGCTGTCTTAACTGAAATAGCTGTTTAAAGAATGTAAAGAAGTAAAAAGAATTTTACTTTAAAAGTCAAAGGAGAATTTTCCCATTTTCTTACTTATTGATTTTTTTTTACTTATATTTATTTGAAATTTTTTACAAAAGTGTGTTTTATAGAGGTTTCGTGCTCTTTTCACTGCTAAAAATGAGCATATGTATGCATGTATAATTAATGTTTAAACAAACTCAGGTAACTAAAATACAAACAGAAACTTATTTATGGAACTAATCTTTCTTCCCCAAAAAATGATCAATAATGCCTAATTTTTTTAATATATTCTTCCCAACTATGACTGAAGCAGAAGAGATCATAACCACTTTTGAATTTCAAACTAGATCATGAAAAATTTGTAATTAAACATTTTTGATGTATTTAAACAACATATTCACTAAAAAGAATAGTTTATAAATTGAAAATATAAATAACATAAGTACAGTGCCAAAAAGTCGATATTTTATCCTTAAGTACATCAGAGGCGGAGGCAGTAATTTTCCGATGGGCGGGCAAGATATAATCGACGGGGGGGGGGGGGGAACAAATTACAATTCACAAATTTAGCTTTTAATCAATTCATTAATAATCAATTTTACATTTCGCAGGTAATTATCTTATATAATTAATAAAAACTAATTATATTAAGTAATAATTAGTTTTAGTTTAAGATACTAATTATCTTATATATGCTTACTAATAATTTTGATACAGAGACGATAGGATTTTTTTTATGAAAAGGAGACAACAAGAAAGAAGATTACAAATAAATTATACAGCTTTGATATTGTAAATAAATTTGCTCGTTATTTTAAAAATCTCATAACAAAATAAAATGACTACTGAAGCAATAGAAAATAATTATTGATTTATTATTGCACGTATATACATATAATATTACACTCAAAATTATAAATAATTTAACTGAAAATATATATATCATTTCAATTAACTATAATTTTTATGTTTATATTTTTCTAACTTTAAATATATACATTAAAGAATATGATCATATCTGAATTAAAGAAGTATATATATTTTTCTAACGTTAAAATACGAAAAAAAAATTCTGACATTAAAAAATGTATGTACTTTTTCAAAAAGATATTTTATCTTCTTTTTTATTGAGGCAATTCTCAGGAATCATGTATAATGCTTTTTAGAATCTCGATGTTGACGAAATTCAAAATATTGTATATTTTTCAAAAGAAAGAATAAAAAGGGAGGTCCCAATTTTTTTTTCCTCCAGAAATGAATTATTCGTATTCTTCCTATAGGAATATGTCAGTTCTTAAATTTCATGAAAGAATTTATGATCTGAATAATTTAATTATTGAAATGTTTATATAACTTGTATCGATATTTAGAGCCTATCTATATTTAAAATTTCTGATACGTTAGAAGTTTAGAATTGAAATGTTTCTTTTTTTAAATTTAATACACCGAACTTAATTGCTTGATAAGTTCCTTCAAGAAATAATATATATCTCTTACAGGAAAAGGAAATTTCATAATTAGTATGGAAAGAATGAAAGAGTTTTATTCATTTTTAAAAAAGAAACCAGAACAGAAAATTAGAATGTGCAAGAATAATGTTCCAATAATTGTTTTTTATACCTGTTAGTAATCCTTTTTCAATTATTATTTACGTATTAATTCTTTTGTTAGAATTATGTTACATTCTTTAAAGGAAGTTCTTGTAATATATAGAGAAAATGCAAAACTGAGGAATTAATTCCTTTTAAAGCATTCAGAAATTTTTAAAAAATTAAAAAACATTTTTAATTTAAAAAATTGTATTTGTGTGTTTTCTGCTCATCAAACGAAACTTGAAAACTGGCTATCTTCAGATAATCTGTAAAAAAAAAATGCCAATATCTTAAGAAAATTAAAAACATAATCTTAATATGAATACAGGTCACTGAGGCTATGTTATAGACCTAAACAACTGGGTTGAAATAATTCAAATCTTATATATTTATTATTTGAAAAAAAAGAGGGAATACTGTTACCTTTTCATAATATGAAAGTTAATTCACAAATTTAATTATTTAGAATACACAGGAAATTTTATCGTTTTTCTACAGCAAATTCAGGATAAATTATTCTACAAGAAATGTATTTATACCTCAATGATTCATACAGAACTTAGGCAGTAGCCTACTCTACCTATTCGATTATCTTTAAATAAGGATTGTTACCAAATTATCTGTATTAAAATATCTTTGAACACGCGCGCAAAAACAATATAAAAAGTGGAAATTTAAGGGGATGTGACTGTTTTTTAAAATGTACAGAGGAAACTTTATAATTTTAATATCTTGTAAATATTAAAATTATTTCGTTTATAAATGTCATAGTAAGATATATATTTGCGCATGCAGATATGAATCATTTAACCTGTAATTATATATATTTATATTTAAAAAATGACTACATTTTATTCAAAAGCAGTAACATATTAAATTGCGCTCCCTTATTTGTAAGTATGGCTTATTGTTAAATATTTTTCGCCTTCAGAGCTATTGTAAACTAATATTTTCAAAAAGAAGGAAAATTGTACTCCATTTTGCAAAGTTATAGTATTAAATGTAGCATATGAAAAACTAAAGCACTAATTCCTTTAACAAGTGAAGTTAGTGAAGTGCATACTTAAATAGAATATTGAGTGTGAGTGTGTGTGTGTGTGTGTGTGTGTGTGTGTGTGTGTGTGTGTGTGTGTGTGTGGGTGTGGGTGTGGGTGTGTGTGTGTGTGGGTGTGGGTGGGTGTGTGTGTGTGTGTGTGTGTGTGTGTGTGTGTGTGTGTGTGTGTGTGTGTGTGTGTGTGTGTGTGTGTGTGTGTGTGTGTGTGTGTGTGTGTGTGTGTGTGTGTGTGTGTGTGTGTGTGTGTGTGTGTGTGTGTGTGTGTGTGTATG
>JAPMOQ010023642.1:8511572-8546853 GCA_026543055.1 Argiope trifasciata | reverse complement strand
AAAGAATAGTCTGCATATGCTACATTTTTCACCTCGTCGGTTATTTTGCCAAATGCTGAGCAAACTATGAGGTTTCATCTCATGTTCAACAATCTATCGGCAGAATTTCACCAAAATCTGTAGCATATATATCTTACTCTACCAATCAAAAATAATCGCCAAAATATAACATCTAATTCATTGATATTTCATCGCTAGTATTGCCAAATATCGCGCGCAAACGTCACCGATGTCCATTGCATTGATTTCTCAGGTAAAAATACTACTAATAATAATAAAGTAAGAATAACATTTGCAAATATCTTATTCACTTTTTCCTTTCGTTGGTTTTTCCTGCCGAAAGTGAAGATAACTATAGTCTGAATATCCGACAGTTAAATTTGATGCCCAATTACCTCTCAATTTAACATCCGCCTCTCCGATTTTTTAGTCGACCGAGAAAAAATAGTTGACAAAATAAGACAGACTCATTTCACCTCATCGGTTATTATGCCAAATGTTGAACAAACTATGCATTGGACAAGTGACATTTCCTTCTTATGTTCGATAATCAGTCGACCTGACTTTGCATTGATTTTTTAATAGACTCATGGAGAATTGTAGGAAAATGTATTCATCAATCGTCTTGTCGGTTGTTTGTCTAACAATTTAAATAATTCCGCCCATACCAACTTAAATAATTCCGCCCATACTTCGATTGCTTATAATACTTTAATTCTAAGTTGGGTTTTAAATTATCATATTCTTTAATACTAAATTCGCAACTCCTGAGTTCCAAAGTAATAAGACTTTTGTAGACGAAATTCCAAACTTCTTGCTGACGGGGGCAAACTGTCACCGTCGGGGTGCAATATCCCCTCCCCCTTCTGCCCCCAACTGTCGCCACCTCTGAGGTACTTATGCTAATTGCATTAGACTATCAACGTTGTTCTGCCTTAAATTTATATAAAATTTCTTAAATTTGGCAGCATCTTCTCCAGAACTTTTTGAAAACAAACATTTGTCATAAATACAAACAACTTTCTATGTCCGATGTGTTTTTTTCGCCTGTACAGTTGTCATCTCTAGTATAACAAAGATAAATAACATAACATAAAAATAAATAAGTCTAAAATAAATAAAAAAATAGAACTGCTTTTTGTCCTCTCGTCATATTTGATTTTGAAGAGCTACACAAAGGTAGTAATTAGTTGTGTCAAAAGTGTTCTCAAGACTGCTGTCCTGCGCTTCCACCCCCTCTTATATTTTGCTACTGAAACAACCTTTTTTAAAATTCAAACTACTGGAAACTTGAAGTCAATTCAAATAGAATAAGTTGCTCTACGACATTACTGCCACATTTTTTAAATATTGTACAGCATTCAGAATATTGAGCAACATCATAAAAATATCTTTCAACAATTTTGTTCCAATATAGTTTTAACAGAGTTATCCAAATATCTTATATAGTCTATTAAAGAGCGTAATTTTCAACTAAAAGGCAGATCTTTCAATCATGTAGTCATCTGCATAGTTAATTCATTAAATATGAAAATTTTCCTTCACGAAAGTATCCGAGAGATCTAGTTTAATCCCTGCTTCATGCAACTCTCTTCATAATTTTACTTTACATTGTTTTCTCACGCAGTATGAGCTTTCCTTGGAAAATTATCATCCCTTTTACATCAAATTTCTCGTGGGAAAACTTTGGAAAAAAAATTATCGACTTTTGTTAGTGAACAAATAAGCTAGAAAACAAATGTAGGTATCGTTAACTAAAACTGTTTCATTAATGCTTTCTTAATATGGTGTCAGCTTTGACTCTCACATATAATGGATACACTGCAATATATCATCACAAGGCACAGATTTAAATTTCCTCCGCAGTCGACATTCTGAATGCATGCAGTGCAATATCGCGAAAATAGTTTAACATAATTGTAGAATATTTTGCGATGCTAGGAAAGTTTACAGGAAAACCAGTTTATATATTAAACAATAATTCTTGCTATAGGAATCGAACGTGTCACTTTTTTACCTTTCTAATTAATGATAGATATCGTTTATGAACTTATCATTATATTACCAATGTAATTATTTGCCCTTCTTTCTCTTACAGGCTCATCAGAGCTGAAGTCTCAATTTAATAAAATATTGCCATTTCGTTAAAATAAACATGTTGTCTGTATTCATCAGTATGTCAGGAGCACGAGGGGGAAATACTGTACTTGTTATATTTTAGTAACTTTGATCAGACATTTTCTTTAAAATCGCTGAAATTTTATTTCGAAGCCAACGTTTTTTTCGGAGTCAAAATCTCTTAGAGAATTCAAAGGCCAAAGAGTATAGAATCTCCGTGAACCAAAATGAAACGTTAAGGAACATAAATTCTGACAAGGTATTTAATTTTTGTGTAATTTTGGAGCCTCCCAACACATTACATGAGTATTTGCCGTGCATACATGTGATTCACATCAAGACCTCTAGAATTCCTTACTTACCAAGCACTTGGGCATTTTTTTTTCAGAAAAAAATGACCATTTTCTCCTTGTTCTTGAATATGCTATTCAAACAAAGATTGTGGAGTTATCAAACGTTTGACGGGACATTTTCTGAATTCAAAAGAGTTTTCTTGATTACAACTAGAAAATATAATGAAAACTGTTAATTTTCAATATATATATATATTCTGAGACTAGTTGTGAACTCAATTCCTTTGAAGCACAACAATATTCTAAGATATTTTGGACAGTAGGGGACAATATCGTGAATATCGCGAAATTCTGAACCCTAATACTATAAGGACTCTTCATTACTACTAAGCTTTCTTTATAATAACATAAAGCATTCAGAACATCGAACAGCGCTGTGAGGATATATTGTGTAATGTGCTGTGGATTATAGAGGAAAGAATATAAACTGTAATGTTTTATATTTAATAATATTTAAGTCTAATCAGATGTATTAAGAGTATTGTTAACTAAAAATGTTGGTTCAAATATAAATTTTAGCTCAATATGAGACTTTGCTTGGAAAAATCACTGGAGGATTTTTCATTGAATATATTGTTACGAACCTGTAATTTTGCTTTTCAGCGCTTATAATGTCATCTTAAGGAAAGCAGATTTACTACCATCTGTATTGAAAAACGCCCAGGTGAGACGTCAGTGATTCCAGAGCTTGGCGACAAACTCGGTGATTATTTGGCAACTTGTAGACGAATCTGGCGACTTTGGCGACAAAATGGATAATACCCGAAACATCGAGAATTTTCCCGTCCGTCCATTAGGAGCCGAGATACGTCCAGAATGATCCTGATTGGTCCAGAAGATTTTAGCCCCGCCTTCCGCTGCTATATAAGGCCTGTAATCCTGAGTAGTCGTGTGTGTGTTCAATCGAGAAGACTGGAATAGAGAGGTCTTGAACTGAGGAGTCACCGAGAGAATACCGACGTATTGGCGGAGTGCTGAATCACTGTGTGCCGTCGTCGCCTATTCTGACAAAGCCTGTGTCGTGTGTTGTATACCGTTGTGCCGTCGTCAGGAACGGAGCAGTTCTGAACTGAGGAGTAGTCCCGTTGTGTGAAGTAGTGAGTCAGCACCAAATACAAGCAAGAAGAGACAGAGGAGTAGTTTCAGCCCGTTAGAAAGAGACTTACGACCTGTCACTACGGAATTCCTGCATATGGACTACTGTCTACAGTAAAGTACTTCTGTGTGCTGTCCTGCGTGTTCGTCTCGGCTGTATATAGTTATCTTCTGTACATCGCTGTGCTGCAAATATTTATCGTCTTTGTGCTATCCTGACTTCGTCCTCTAAATAAACATCGTCTGTGTTGTGTCTTCTACTAAAGGACTGATCATTGTGTGTTTTTCATCTTCTCACACCGTACACATCCACTATACAAATAAACGAACCCGACTTCTTAGGATAGGAAATCCGTAACAATATACTATATATAATAATATTATGCAATATTTACATAATACTTATATATTACTAGAATAGTATCATACAATGCTTTGCAAACAATATTGCGAATTCTACATATAACAACGTTGAACATTACTGAAAAAGCTATATTTGACTTCCGATCCGGTTGCGATAATTACCCTTTCAAATATCCACATAACAGCCGAAGTGTTATACCTCCGTCCTCTTTTTAAAACAGGACTATAAAACTACGTGAAAATACCGTATCCTTTTGGCAATGGTTGCTTTCTCTCACTGTCATTATTGATTGACGTCTCCATAAAGTGTTTGAAGGTAAATGCTTAATTAACATTAAGCTGTCTCTTTGCAAACAACTAAAATATCTTGCTGAAATACCCAAATAAAAAATTTATAAGTATGTATATTTTTTTGTTCAGCTTTTCTGTTTAGCAACTGGACTTTCAAAAGACAAAGACATTTGAAAAGGAAAGGAGACGTTTGGACTTAATTTTGTTGGGTAATATAGCTGCATTATCAGTAAACGTTAACGAGCAAGAGAATATTTTGTTCAGATTAATATTCTCTGTTTTATGTAACAACTTGTGCTGTTCTGAAATTTTTCATAAATTTTGGTAATCTGCTTTAGAAATGAAGTTGGGGATTTGTTAAGTATATGCATTTATCATAATAAGTTTTCAACTTTGGAACAATATTATAAAATAATAATAAATAAATATAAGCAATTGCTTTGGAAATAAATTTGTTTAAGCTTAAAAAAATTAAAAATTCTTTCAAATTTTTATAAGTGGTTTCAGTTAGTTATCTAGATAAATTACTTTTAACATGAAAAAAATGAAAACCATTAAATGATCAAATATTATAATGTAGTAATTATTTTTAATTTTAATGAGTTATAATCCTTTACATAGGTAAAAAATGAAACCGTTAGAAATTATAAAATATTATCACAATTTGTATAAGTTTCTAGTCAACAATTATTTGGATGTCAGAAACATGAGTTATAAGAACCTCCAAGATCAGGGCCAGATTTGGGGTAAAAAACTTTTTTGGGACCCTCTTCAGCTTCACTAATTCAGTAATGAAAAGCCAAAAAAAGTTCATTAAAAAGGAAAAGGAAAATACACTTTTTATTTGGTTCGGGGCCACCCACTAATGTGGGGCCCCAGGGCAACTGCTCATGCCTCCAACTTTGTCTGGCTCTGCTCACGATGTCCCAACTCTTGATTACTAGAGGGAGGAAGGAAATATTTATCTTCCAGCGTCTTTACTTTCGACCGTTTGAGATTTTAAAAGAACCACATTCCAATAATGATCAATGTTATTCATCATAATATTGATCCTTATTGGAATGACAACTGTACAAACTCTGTTTTTAATAGTTATGATACAGGATTTTTTTTCTCAATTTTTTATTTATCTGAAACATGTAGACAATACAGATACTTTTGTAAATAACCTGATTTTGATTAAAAGTTTCTGTTTTAAAACGACATAAAGCTTTTAACAAATGTTCTAAATCGTCCTTTATTTACTGATTTAGCATAAAATGAGGATAATTTTCCCCAGACTAATAAAATATAATTACAGGAAACCTTTGCTTTTGGAAAATTTTCTATCTCAACTTGTGCCATATATAAAACAAGAAAATTATACAATTTAAGCAAACTAACTGGAATTGCGATGAATAATTCGCATTTTTTTACATCAGGAATTTCATTTAATAAACTGAAACATAGAAAACGACGACAAACAGTTTCAACAAAATAATAGCTTTCCTATTGCTTCATGCATTTTTTAAGCTCTTACTTTTGAAAATATGATTTCATTACGAGCTAAGATCATTTTCTTTTCCAACTATCACCACAAATTATAAAAAATAAAAGGATTAATAAAGAAAATCAGGGATGGAATGTTCATGAGAATACAGAGATCTGGTGATATTTTAAATTTGAAATGGTTTGTATATCAAGTAGTATCTTCACGTCTTTCCATCGGCAATGGACCGGAACTGCAACCGATCTATCTTTTCTGTTTATCCCATGTATTGCTTGTAAAATTAAAACACAATATTTTATTTTATATTGCTTATTTATTATAATTTCCAATTCAATATTTACGTTTAAGTATATCTAAACCGTCCATTGTATTCGCAAGGGCGGCGTATTGAAATCGTAATCTATATCGATAAAAGCACCTTGCAGAAAAACAAGCAGACAAGATTTTGAGTGCTGACGATATACCAACTTGATGTTTTGGTTATCGTGCAAAGCTGAACTCTTTAATTTGTTTTTTGTTTTTCTTTTCCGTCGTGCATATGCTAAAGTTGAATCTGCTGCAGCTTTAATATGCATAATGTGAAATGCCCAAGAAAAGCATTATATTTCTAGCAATTAATTTATATTTGAATAAAATAATAACATGTTAATGATTTGGAGAAGAGTTCCTAGAAGCGATCGATGATTGTTGGTAAGGATGGCATAGTTTTTTTCTAGCTAATATACTTTAGCTGCATTTGCAAAATATTATGCAAATTTTACAAACTCTCCATCTGCTGTTTTTCTGTTTGCAAAAATTTTGAAAGAAAAAAAAATTAACCTAGAATATAGTTTCTTACTCAAATTAGTTTCGATTTTGAAATTCATGCAACTGTTTTCTTTTTTGCATTGCAGTTTTTACCTCAAAATAGCTGCACAAAAAAAGCTACATTTCTTATAATTTTTTTTATATGACGATATTTTCTTTTTGAAAAATAAGCATATCTTTCGTCTTAAAAAGCAATATATATATGAAATAAAAAGTAAAATTTGCATGCATACTTCCTTTGTTTGCAAATATAGTTTTAAATGCTATGCAACATATTATTTCATTAACATACAATAACTTTATTTTTCTATAGCCTTTCGTATCCTTGCGATCCCCCCTTAAACTATCGGAAATCCCGTGCATGCATGCATGCATGTGTGTGTAGTTATAAACAGTGAACTTGTCAAATGTCAATTCAGTTGATCCCAAAATGGGGCTGCAGCATCCTAGTTGACAATTTATTTCTCATGCTTTTTTAATGCATGCATCTGATTGAAGTAATTTCTTTGATTAATATTTTTAAAAAATTCATCATTACCTTTGACATATGTTTTTAGTTAAATCTTGTAAATTATTATTATTTAACAAATATTTAGACAATCTTATAACTACTTGCATTTTTTTTTTTTTTGCTATGATTCCTTCTATTAATGTTATTTGATTTTTTTAAAAAAAATTCAGTGGTCAATTGCAACCCCAATATTAATATTTCTCAAATTTTTATAATAATGACAACATATGGTCTGAATTGCAATGAATGAATATTGTGTAGAATATATTATTCAATACCTTTGTATCATAATTATTGGTTGTGTAATTTTTAAATTTCTTATTTGTTTTGAGTGAAAACTTTTCTTAGTGTTTATTTTCTTTTTATTTACCTCACTACTGGTCAAATTTTGCAGAAGAATTATCTACTTTATTTAAAAGCCTAATAAAGTATTACTATAGAGAGCATACTTCTTGAATTTGCATATACAAGTTTCTGATTAAGATTGTAATAAAAACTAACATTTTCAGTTTTTTTTAAATAGATGGTTCATATTAAATTTTAAAACCAATAAAAAAATTATGTCCTAATTATTGATACAATAAGTACTATGATTAAGCATTGCAGGCAATCTTTGCTGCATTCAGATTCTTAAAGAATTAGCAGTTAACATATTATATTACTTCATGCTGATTTCTTCAATGCGTTATTTTCTTTTACTGAGTTATGTGCTTAAAACTCTAATGGAATCATTTAATACATTTATGCATCCCTTGAAATTTTTTTAAGATAATTAATTGTTTTATCATTTTCAATATTTTTTAAAACAATGCAGAAGACTATACTTTTAATTATATATTTCTTGAATGTTTATATTTTTAAATAATTTTCATTAACTTTGATTTTGTTTTTGTCCATCATTCAATAAAATATGCTCATCGATTTGAAATTAAAAAAATATATTTCAAACTTTTTAACTGTTTGTTGGACTTTAATATTGTAATTTTGTTTGTCATTAGTGGGAAATATAGGAAAAATAAGAATATATCATTTAATATTCATAGATATTTAATTTTTTGTAATGAATACTTTAAAAAAATATATAAATTATCATTGAAATATTCTCTATGCTAATGTATATTTATGGGCAGGCATGAAGATCTTTAAATATCAGCCTCAGTTCTTTGTATGATTTAGAGAAAGTTTCAATTTTTAGTTGCTATTACAATTTTTGCTAAATTCATGATAAATGCAATACTCGGAACTAGAGCGGAACCAAAAAGTTGGAGAAATAAAGCGTGAACACTTTCATAATTTATATAGCTTCCAAATGGATTTGCCATTAAATTTAACTAAGCAAGCATTTATTTTGGATATTTTTGTGCTTATTGCATGATAATGCAACTTCATGTGGGAAAGTTGAAATTACAGAAATTAGACTCAAAAATCATAGTTAGCCAAAATGTTCAGTCTCAAAAATTAAAATTTGGATTTAAACAAGTAGAAAATAATTTTATGAATATTTATAGATTAAATTTATAATTATGGTCTTATAATTTGTCAAAATATTTGAACTGTTAGGGAAATTTTGTTTGTAACAAATGGATATTTTAGGTATTTGGAATGCAATAAGTTTTTTCAAATATTTTATC
Organism: Argiope trifasciata; assembly: GCA_026543055.1. NCBI lineage: Eukaryota > Metazoa > Arthropoda > Arachnida > Araneae > Araneidae > Argiope > Argiope trifasciata. Next base: position 8,538,195 of record JAPMOQ010023642.1, on the reverse strand, counting down.
AATTTTTTAAGTGAAAACCCTTCATCATAATTTATTTTTTAAAGTATTAAAACAAAATATGTATCGGAATATGAAATTAACGCAAAAAATAATAAATTTACTTTGAAGAAATAACATAATTATGAATTTTTTCTGATATGTATTGTTAGAATATTGTTTGTAAAACTATCATTTATAAAATTTACTGAATTAATATTGTGAATTTATTATAATATGTTTTGAAACTTTTGCAGCTCAACTTATCTTGCTATTACAATAATGTTTTGTCTTGTAAGCATTCCCTGAGTTCAAAGTTTTTGAATTATGCATACTTGCTGGTAGATAATTCATACTTGCTTCAAGTTTTGATTTTATGTTGAAATTATAGATTCTTAACATTATACATATAAAGTGTTTAATTTTAAAATGCAGAATTTAAGACAAGAATATGAATATTAAAAAGTGATAATCTGTTTTGAGATGACTAATGCTCTGAAGAAAGGTCAGGTCAAACTTTTAATTCTGTATAATTCTGTTATTACAGAAAAAAAATAAAGTTTTTGATGCAATTTGCTTCTCATCTTGTGATTGCTTTTATAAATTTTATCATTTTGTTTTAATACATTAGTGAGATTATCACAAATTACTAATAAGTACATTTTAACAACAGGCTTTATTGTGTTTTGTTCAATAGAAGATTGACTGTTATTAAAGAAATGGTCATATCAATATCAATATGGAAAAATTTAAGATTTTAAAATGATGTAATGCCATATTACTTAATGCATGTTAAAACATCTTAATTAAAAGAGTTTCTTAAGAAATTTAACATATTAATTATTATGAATTAAAAAGAAGCAGGCATGTGCCAAAAAATGTATCCATTGTTCTATTGGATAATAATGTACAATATTATAACCTATAAGAATTCAAGTATGGATAAAACTGTAGGTTATATCAGTAGAACATTGTATTGAATGCTTCTAAACAAAATCTTGATGTATTTAAAAATAACTAATAAATTTAATCAAAATTCTCTTTTTAACACTGATAATCAGTATTCAGTGCATTCCATATACCATGGGGGATACAGTTAGATTATTATGCAGGCCACCCAATTTGATACATCCCTTCTCTTTAAGGAGGAAGTCAAAAAATTTTTTTTAGAAAATACCTTAGGAAACATATCTAATCAGTGTTTGAGCGAGCAAGCAGTTTTATCCCCTGGTTACTATCTGTTGAAATATTATAGTGCCTGTGTCCGTCTGTTTCTTTTGTGCCAATATAACTGCAGTTATCTGATGATTTCTTTTTGGCTTTTACCTGTATATAATGATTCATATTTATAATAGTGGTTGTTCATGACTATAATATCTTCATAACAATAGTCACTCTTCTAGCTTTATAAAATCCTTTCTTCAAGTAAACTTTTCAAAATTTCAAATTTATGTGCAATATATCTGGTTAAATTATTATTTTTTTCAAATTTATTTATGAATGAAATCTATATGCATTCTACTACTCATTCTATTTATTATATGAAGAGAAAAAAAAACCCTTATATAACCTGCATAAAATATACCCTATATATATTTTTTCACATATTTCCTCCACACCATATATATATATATATATATATATAATATGGTAATACGTATTTCCAATACCTGGAAATTATTCCAACTTCTCTGACCATTGATAATTTCCATTTGCTTAAGAGTATTAGCAATTTGTTTGCCTCTTTTTTTGTGGGCATCAGTAAACAGTGAAGCAATTTGAATAGAGGATTCCTAAGTTAAATTTTTCATGCAATGCTGTACATGATTGTGCTTTTAGTTTCTCCTGATTAGTAGCAGCTTTATTTTTTCTTAAGATTTAATAGAAAATAATTGAATGTATATTTTTATGTATTATTAGATAATTGATGCAAGAAATGAAATTTTTGAAGAATTTTGTTATAAATATATTTTATATGATTAGAATGCTTTTTTTTTTCAGATCTTAAGAAATCCATAAGTATCAATGTCAAACATCAGAGCTAAGTGGAAGGAATATGGGTGAATTGCAGTGTACTCTGGAGTTTTCTGTTGAGCTTCATAAATTCATAAATGTTGACTTGTTCCAAAGAGGGTAGGTTTTAAATGGACACTTTCGCATTACTTCACTGTTTGTAAAATTTGAATTGTGTAAGCTATTTTTTGCTCATTTCTTCATGTACCAGCTATGTAATTTTTTACAGTTAATCAGTTTCAGTAATTATAGAATATTTTGATGATTTTTGAACTTTTAACTGACAATTAATATATTAATTTTACTAAAAGGATTGTTTCAACCTGGCGCCATCTATTATCCAATATGAGAAACATTAATTATCTACATTAAACAGTATCTACAGTAACATCAACATTAAACAGTAGAAAATAAAAACTAAGTTTTTAAGTGTACCTTTAGTAATGCAGTAAAAAGTAAGAAATGAATTTTATTGAAAGTCCAATAGTCTCATAAAGTAATGAAGAAACAATTCAAATATAAAATATAAATTCTGGACACATTACATGATAAAATATCTAGTAAATATGATAGGAATTCTAGTTTATTTAGAGTATTTCTTACAGAACTTGCAGTTTTTACATTTATAATTTTGATAAAAGTTAAAAATAGGAATATTTTAAGGAAATAAGAATTAAAATTTTATCCTTAAAATATGAGGTATATTAATTCCCATTTAAATATCTGATATCTTTGGAGAGTATTAAATTAACAGATTAGGTTCAAATTAAAATATTAATTTTTAGAAATCTAGTATATTAATCGAGGGCAATTTTCTTTACTGTGAAATTTTATACAACTGTTTAGAATATGGATGTAAACTTCTGAAAAACCTTTTTATATAATTGCTTTCACACACTATTGCAATGACAGTGATAGGGCTCAATAAAAGGCTTGGATGTTTTACATTTTTTAAGATCACAATAACTATCAAATGAAATTGGTTGAAAACTTAAAAATATTAAATGTAATTTTTTAAAAACTTTTGTCAATGCATTAAAAAGAAAAGAAATAATTATTTAAACAAAATGTCTGGTGGTAGATAAAACTAGTAAAAGCATGAGACATATTTAACAATAGATCTGTATAGAACCTCAGTAAATGCCAAAAGGAACAAAAAATAATCCCATGATTTATTATATCAAGGTTAAAACAGATAAATGTGATTACGATTTTGAGTTACTAAAAGCTTTTTTATATTCTGTACCTGAATCTGTTACTATTTTTGTTTCACTTTTCATATTTTTTTATATAAAAGCTATTTTTCCTTATAGTGGAATAATAAAAGCATTTTTTAAATATTCTTTTTATATTAATTATTTTTCTCAATTTTACAACGCATTAAAGAGAGTTCAGCAATATTGCAAATAATGATTCTTGAAAAACTTACTGGTGGCAAATTTTTTTAAGAATCATTATTTCATAAATTTTTGTCCGATGAAATTTCTAATATCTATATATTTTATACATAATTTTACGGTTATATACATGTTTTCAACGACCTTTTAATTAAGTTTGCTCAGATTCTAAAGGCTAAATAAAATAAAATAGTGGATTTCTTTTTTACAACTTGTGCGCCCTGGTATTTTCGATTGCGATTTTATAAGTTCCTGTGAATCAGCAGTTTGAAAGGCAATTATTTATTGAGAGAAAATTGCGGTTTGAAACACAATTAAGAAAAAATTCCCGATTTTCACAGAATATAAAAACATTCAAGCTCAGAAATTTGTACTTTTTAGCAGGAAGGTTTTATAAGGAGGCAAATTGCTTAGGTGTTTCGCAATTCTCGAAAATCCTAATGTGTCCAGATTTTTGCGATTTTCCAGAAAAATTTAATTCTCAAGGGTCGTGTATTCGGAATTTATTCAAATAAAATCAAGTATCTTTTAAATCTTAGAAGATTATTCAGACAATATTTATAATTATCGTCTGCTAACTTTATGTTAAATTATTTTATAATGCCATTTAGATTGTATTAAAGTTTTATTTTACTTTTAAAAATTATCTTTTTTCTTTCTTGACAAAATACTTCAACTATCGTTTTAGAAAATTATCCGAAAGTAATTGTTTTAATATTTTGAGCTGTCGAATTTTACCTCTTAAACTTGCGAGTATATATTTAAATCAAAATCAGTTAAAACTATTTGGTGTTGAAAGTTGGAAGCAGAAAGGAGGCCCTCAGGCTTGCATTGTCTAAGGACTCCTATAAGGCGTAATCCCACCCTGATCGCGATAATCAGGTGTCAAAAGAGCCACTGTGATGGCTTCATAGCGGAAGTCAATGCTTTTTTTCTTCTACTTTTGTGGCTTCCCACTATCAATTCATCTAATAATTCCATGGTTAATTATTTAAAAATACAATTTATCAACTTGCAAGTAATATTTATAATATGCAAAATCTCTTTAAGGACAGACAGACAAGAAAAAAAAGTTTTTCTGTCACTTTTATGGCTTCCCTTTGGGTCTTTCAGACTAAAGAACTCGGCATCATTATAAAGTAGTTATTCTCTCTCTCTCTCTCTCTCTCTCTCTTTTTTTTCCTTTTGAGGGGCTATTGCCCTTCTCTCAACCACAAATTTTTTTTAAATTAAAATTTTAAATAGTTTCAGACAGACAGACTTGCAATAAAAGAAAAATGTTTTACAAAACCAAGAAGCCATTTCTTTTCATCGTATTACCACTCTGAAGATACAAAAAAAAAAAAAAAAAAAGAAAAGAAAAGAAAAGTAGCCGTTAACTTTAAGATGCGTAGCATTTGTATACAAATAATTATGGTTTAAATTGTGAATATTTTTAACTAGGCTCTTTCTTTCTGTCAATATTCTTAGGAAAATTCTAAATTGAAGGAAATTTTACATGCTTTGAGGGAAAATTATTTATCAAGCATCCTAAAACAAAAAGATTAATATGTTTATTTCTTAATTTGACTTTTTATGAAACCTGTATAAAAAGTAATCTGCTCTATATTAAATGAATTTAATTTTTTAAAATCAACTTATCTATTTTTTTAATCTTTTAATAAATATATAATCACCATAAATACATATTTGGTGTTAATTATTCTTTCTCGATAGTCCATTTAGCTCTTGCAAAAAGAAAAAGAAAAAACGCTCTTCTGGGAAGTGTAAACTCTAAAATTTCTCACAGTAACAGTGAAAAAATCATATAAATATTGATGTAGCTTATGATAAATATTTTCCGGTTACAAAAGTGGAAAAAATTACTGAAGGAGAAGAAATTACTGAAGAACTGGAAGAACCTCCTTAGAGAAATGTTCAGTATGTTGAGAAAGCATATTGAACATTTCTCTCATTCAGTCTCATTCATTACATTTCAGTTTGCGGTAATATATGTTATTTAAAATCTACTTACTTAGAGATTAAATTAAAATTATTAAAAATATTAATAGTTTTGAATGAGGAAAAAAGGCTCTAAATCTTGCATTGCGTTAGGGCCTTTTGCGCAGCTTAAACTTACGCTGCTTTTTAGGGAAGTGTTAGATATAATCTCTCAAAAAAAATACAAATACTTTCTTTACATGGTTGATAAATTATTGTTCTTTGAAAGGAAAGCACCTGTCTCTTTAGAATGATGGTTTCTTATTTGTGTGCAAATCTCGCTTGTGTAAGGGGTCGTCTTTATTTAAAAAGTTGCAACAACTATTTTTTTTTAAAATATAAAGTCCCATTTTAAATAAAAATGCGAAATCTAGATCAAATAAACGGATACTTTTAATTTCAGGGAAACCATCGATTATTTGTTATGTGCTTGGGTTCTGATTGCTTAATCTATACTTATAATATTAAATAAAGGTTTACGTTTCTTCTGAATATTACGCTAAAGTCAGCCGAAAACAATAATTATTGAGTTATTCTGAAATGCTGCTTGACGTAATTCATTAGTGCGTATTTCTAAACTTCAAAACAAAATTTAACCATTAGCTGTAGAAAGACGTGCAACACACGTTGCTGTTTTTGTCACAGAATCGTCATCGACTTGCTGCACACGTCAGCAAGCAATTGTTACAGAGGTGAAAATGATGTTCGCAACAAATCAACTGAGATAATTTGCCGAAACTCATTCTTAGGTTGAAAATTAGGTCGGTTAGAAGATGTAAATCTTTTTCTGATTTCTATAAGATGTTGGATACTTTGTGTGGCCTTGCTGCGAGTTGCAGTGGACAGTTATAGGAAGCCTCTATGTGCGGCTGTTTGAATGTAGTTAACACGATAATTAGTAAACGAAGAGAGCTTAGAACGGATGAAATTCGGTGCACAGATGTAGCATCAATAGTGTAAACTCCTATCAAATTTTAAGTCAAATTCATCTGAAAATTGACTTTCTGTCGGTAATGTTTTTGCAGAGTAAAAATGTGATAACTGGAAAAATCATTGACTTAAATATGTAAAATTTTGTATAAGATTTTGTAACTGTAATTATAATTCTGTGTCAAATTTTGAGTCGGTTGGAGAAAACGCTTAAATATAAATTCGATTTTCTAATACTTTTCTCTGCATTTTAGAGATTAATCGCGCCCCCCCCCCCTCCCCCCAAATAACAACTAGCCAAGGATTACACAATAGATTCATCAAAAACACTAAATTCACGAAAAAAAAAGGTTAATATTTCATGACTATCATACACTAATGCTATGCAAGTCTTTTCCTTCTTAATCGACAGTCCTTGATTTTTTGTTTGAGGTGGGGTAATATCTTTATCAGAGAGTATGTGAGAAATTTTTGTGAAGATTACTACCGCTAATTATCAAATTGTTTTAAAACTTCTAATAGAATTGTATAGAAGTTGTGAGTCGTCCTACCATGAAGCAAAAATCAAAATATTACTCTGCAAAATTTCAGTCACTTCCCTTTCTTAGTTAAAAAATGTGTCCAGAATTTTTTCATATCTGCTTTTTACATAATGTTGTCAATGTACCATGCATTTAATAAGAAGGGTAAAAAAACCCAACAACCCTAAAATGAAGTAGAAAGGAAAATGCCTTTGGAATAATTTATAGGTCATGCCTCATTTTCCTTTTAACAATTTTTTTTTTTTTGCAAAACTGTAATTGTATAACATATGCATTAATAACAATATTTGGAAATATATAACATTGGATGACAAGTTGTTTCAACACTTACTTTTAAGTATTACGGATATTTCTTATTTAAGTTCCGCCATACTTGATATTGTATGTCATGCTGTGTCATGTATGTAACTTGTAATGTTAATAACTATGCAACTGTAGATATGTGTATCATTGAATCTGGGTTGCACACTTTATTTTTTTTATTATCTGTGTTGCACAAGACTGGGCCACTTATACTTGATCCATTGGCAAATCTATTGTAGCCGACCGTTTTGAGTTTGCAATCTTATTGTGTATTGTAAAAAAAGACTGGTTTTGTATCAAATCCTTAGAATTTGTCTCTTGAATTGTTCATCACTTATATATTGTAAAGAAATGGATATTTAGTTGCTTCTGTTTAGATGTTAAAAATTGCAAATATTGTGCATGAAATTAAAAACACCTTGGTTTAATGTATTTAATTGATAATGAGATTAAATCAATGGTAAATACTTAGTACCATAATTGAATAAATGGCACAAATATGCTTTTTAAAAAAGAAAAGGGATTGATTATCAAAAATTGTTATATATATTTCTTTCATTAAATTGTATAATATATCTCCTCCTAGTTTTTACCAAGTAAGGAGTACATTGAAAGCATCACCAAAGCTTCCAGTAAAAGTTGAAGTTAGTTTGCCTAAGAATTCATGTAAGTTATCCAACATATGATTTCTTTTTCCCTTAGATGAAGCAATAGATTTAATTAATATCTTTTACTACATATCATGGTATTGAAATATCTTACATTGATATTGTTTTGATTTTTTGGAATTTTGTATGAGTAAAAAAAAAGGAATTCAAAAATAATTTTTCGAGGGATCAAAATTATGCTCTTATTATAAATCCTTTCTGTAAGTGACCATTTTGCCTAAATTAGTTTTATTTACCTTTAACTTGAATTGTTTAGCTGTTGTTAATTTTTTTCTGCCCTAGTTGGCTAGTATAGAATCTATCTCTAAAAAAATGTTTCCTGTGAATAGATTGCCATGATAATTATCATATTTATTATACCATATATACTATATAAAAGCAAATAGCATTAGATATTACCATATTCTAATGCTTTTTGCCTTTCATAAGTTATTTAATACTCAACATATTCATCCTAAAATCCTTATTGAACTTCCAAATTAAAATATTATCAAAGAAATTAAATTAATCTGAATGTAATGTTTTAAAAAAAATATTTAGATTTATTTTAATGACCTTACTTGGAACTTGTTTAAAAATGTGAAATTTGGGAACTGTAGTAATAATGCGAGCTTTTTTGTAGTGTTTTTTATGTACTTATTAAATTTTTTTGAGCTATTGTTCATCTTATATGTTTTTCCCCTTTGTAAAAAGATTGTTAGAACTTAACATTTATAAAGGAAGAACCTAAACCTAACTGCAAAAACTACTTTAAATTTTGTTGTTGTTGTCGTGTCTATTAGGGTGCAAAGTGCAAATAAAGTCTATATTCCACCAAAAGTCTTGGTGACAAGATCTGCCAGTTCTGGAGCCCGATGGCCATGGAGGTTCTCAATTGGTGGTACGCCAAGGAGGAAGAGGGAGCGGATTATGGCTTGACAGTCACAAACATGTTCTGGAGTCAGTTGGGATTGAGGACAGTTCTTGCAGTTGGGATAGGATTTAATACCAGTTGGGGATATCTTCATACCCTTGAAATGTCCAATACGTAGCCGAGCTATTGTAGAGGAAAGGTTTCTTGGGCAGTCTATGCCAGGGATTGTTGCCTTGCCAAAATGTTAAGTGTAGATCCTACGCCTGGCAACAGCATTTGCATCTGTACAAGTGACTGTTCAGTTTTGTTCTTCATCACCTGCTTCCTTTGCAAGGGCATCTGCACATTCGTTCCCCTCGATACCTGCTTGAGCAGGAATCCACTGGAGCATGTATGGTATATTTAGTCAGTGAAGAAGGGTATTAATTTCTATCGTCAGTGCTGACTCACTGTTTCGTATAGCTTCTAGAGCTGATTTAGAGTCTGAGAAAATTACAATTTCTTCAATCGAGTCGTCAAAGGGAGAAAAATAGAGACAATGGTTTAGAACCTCATTAATAGCAATTAGTTCACTAGTAAAGTTCGTAGAAATTTTGCCAGCGGGTATTTTAAGCTTGACGTTTTCTGAGGGGTAAACGATGTAGATGCTTAAACCTCATCTATTACTGTCAATAACAGAGGAACCCTCAGTATAGACAATTACGCTTTTATCTTTTGCAAGTGAAGGAACTGTATCTTCACCTTTCTGTAATAAAACTTGAGCTGGTTCTTTTTTAGAACATGGTTCCAATAGGTTTATATTGATTATTGTACTCATCGGAGGCTTGAAAGGTATAAGTGATTCTTGGGAAATATCCAGAGAATTATGATCATATGTATAGCCTCTCTGATTCCTCTGTCAAAATGCAACGTTGATGGTTTTTGAAGCCTTGAAGTACCTGTCCAAGCTTTAAAAGCTCTGTGAGCGATGTGGTCCTTGTTGTGGCTCCTGATTTTGTTGGTGAATTTCAGAGTTGCAAGTTTCCTTCTGTTTTCAAGGGAAACAAGCAGACTTTCAAGCTCGGCCTTGATGTTATTAGTAGAGGACATTGCATCAATGATAATCTTTGATGCTCTATATAGTACAGAGACTAATGTGTCTTTAGCAGACTCAGACGCTTGCGCCCAGATGGGCGAGCAACATTCAAGTACTTGCCCGATGACTGTGCAGTAGGTATTTTTTAATGTCGATGATCTTGAGCCCCAGTTTGTGCCGCAGAGTTTGCGAAGGATGTTCAGTTTCTTAAGGCCCTTATATGCCGCAGTTTTCATGTGCTTTGTAAATCTCAGTTCTAGATACAGAATCGCTCCCAGAAACTTATCATTATTGAACGCGTTGAAAATCTTATCTTGAATTTTCAAAACCGGATGGAAGGCTCTTCGATTTTTCCTATCAACTTTTTTAATTACTAAATAGAAATGGGCAAGAACTACTTAGTTCTTATTCTCCATTTGTGGTATACTTATAATGTTAATTATTAAATATAACAATGTAAATTAACTGTAATTTTAAATCTTAAAGAGTTATGATTATGTCAATGTATTTAGTACGACATTCTTTTGAATAATTTAAGATAAAATAAAACTAACCCATTTTGCTCACATATATTGCATGTTTTATATAAATTACTACGTGAAAAGCATGCAAGCCTTTCTTATTTTGTATGATTCTGTGCATTTCAGCTGTGTGATGCATATTTAGAGTGTACTTTATCAAGACCAATTCTTTACTAAATATTTATCTTTATAAAGCATTCAAAAATCATGTAAGGATATAAAACTTTTAAATTCATGTTGAACATTAACTTTTTATCATTGTTTCAAGTTTTAAAACTTTGTTGATGTTGCAAACCTTCATATTTCATTAATTATCTTTTTCCCCTTGTCTTAGCTTGTACCCTCGTATTTCCTGCCTGCATTGTTAATGGTACAGCTGTTAGTAAAACATTTCAGATCCTTTATAAAAATGAAGAAGTCATTTTGGATGACATAATTATTTTTAAAGTGCATACTCTTGTTGAAGGTCACAGGGTAAGTGTTTATTATTTATATCTGATTTTAAATTATTTAATTTTACATCTATATAATCTTTAATAACTGTAAACAGAAATTGTACTTATTTCATTTATAGTAATTATATACTCTGAAGCATTCTCTGCAATGCTAACAATATGTAATTTTAAAATATTTACAAATTGGAAGAGACAAATCTCTTTATTTTAATTTCAGTCTTTAATTTCAGAACTATAAATGGTTATTATATAAAATGTTGAGTTTTCTTTAATTCAGATTACGTACAAAATCCAGAGTTTTCTACATCTCAGTTATTGCTATTTTGTGAATATATGCCTTCTGTTATATTTTTGTGGTCCTAAAATTGTGGATGAATGTAAAATATGAACATTTATTTGCGCATGTTTTTGGGTTTATGCTGATGAAATTTATTCTCAAGATAATTATAATTTGTATTTATTTCAAAAATGTTTTTTTATTAGTAAAAGTGTTTAGAATATTGGATCTACTCAATGATTGTAGCAATAGTACTTATGAAGTATGTTTCTGTTGTGATATTGTATTAAAGATAAAACATCAACTCTGACAGATGAACCAGCTGTCAGACGAATTATTATTCTAATATAATACATTTTCAAAATGTTGTACTAAATGAAAGAGAGATACCTTCATATAGCTAATGAGTTGCAAATCGTAATTAATATATGTTGTGTTTTTAAAAGTCAATGTTTAGACTTTTTATCCTAACATACAAAATTGAATTTTTCATCTCTATTTTATTCGTTTTAATATAAATAATTGCTTATTAACATTGAATTAAAATATATTAGATTATTATAATTAGATATGTGCCAGTTATTTTAAATTCTTTTAGCATAAACAAGTATTATTTATTATATTAATATTATTTGCCTTTTTTCTGAAGTTAAATTTACTAAGAACTAAAAAAAAATTTAAAATTTTGGAAGCAGATAGGCAGAATCGTGGCCAAAAACAGTGATGATGACTTTCCATTTTTAAGTTCGATTTATAAGTTTAAGTTATTTAGATTTTAAGTTATTTTTTGACTTCAAAATATTTCATTAAAATTTACTGAAGGCTTTTACCTTTCTTTGATTTATTAATAATTAATGTACTATTTTCTTATTTTGAAGTCATTATAAGCTTTGTAACAAATTGAAATCCTCAGCTAACGTACATTATTTATCATTATAATGAAACACCAATGTTTTTCAAGCAGTAAAAGAGATATGTACAGTTAACGAAAACACTGCAGTAAGGGCGTAAATGTTTTGTAAATTCAACTAGACTGATTTTGCATTTAAGTCTGGTCGTTCCCCAGTAGGAAATCCGTAGTTGATGAAATCTAATTAGGGCGATGATCGTAAATTAAATTATTTGTATTCTTGAAATATCAGAGAGACTAGAATTGTTGAATTTTATCATTTCGAAATATTTGATACGCTTTGGATAGTTGTCTTGATGTTTAGATATTTCCCTAAATTTAGAGAAAGATTTGCATGAATATTTATCCTGAAACTCAACAAAAACTATTTTTTAAACGGATGTTAATAATGACAAATAGATAATCTCCAATAATGGTAAGTGAAAAATGTTATGGAGGTCTTCGAGTAAGCCGTCAACTATCACCGAAATACATATATCAGTTTTTAGAATGTTATACTTGTTCTTTATGGGAGTAGAAGAGCAATTTCTATTATGAACTGCTTCTCCCAGCCAAACAGTTTATTTAATTATTGTAGCCAGCCGGGTAATTTGATTCAAACCAGTGACCAAAAGTTTTCAGAATTGTGCAATAACTTCTGCAATTTCGAAAATCTGTATGAAATAAGATTTTTCTATATATTATGGAAGTTATTCTTTTGTGGGAATCAATTATAGGACGTCACATCGCTTTTAAATTTAATTTTGTTTTTTGTAGGTCAGAGAGTCGCTTTTAAAGGCAGATTTCCAGATACTTGTTGAGTTGTGGTTCACGGACCAATCATTTGGGTAAGTAAATGTATGAACTCGAGCTCTAATAAATAAACTATTCTCTCATAATGATGTCCTTGTGGAGTATTATAACATTGGCTGTATTAGAAGCCGTCTTTAATGATTTTTATTAATTTTCTGCCTGTTTAGTTAAGCTACGCCTAGATATGTGGGATCGATTGCTGTCGTGAATGTTTATCAGAAGTTTAATTTCTGCCATCAGGATTCTCATTACTAAGAAGCCTGAAGGCAGAAATTAGACTTAAGTACCTTTTTTGTCTTAGCAAATGTAATAAAAATATTTATTGTATCACTGTTTGATTGTCTTTTATTGCAATCAGAGTATGTACACCCATTAACCAAGTTATAAATGTCAAATTTCTGGAATTCATATAACTTGTTTCCCTTTTTTTATAGACCTGACCAACATAATTCCATCCATTGTGTCAGTACAAGAACTTTACTTCTGCATTTTGATCCAGCTAGAGGATTACATCACCATATACCATTATTGTTTGATTACTTCCATTTATGTGCTGTAACTATTACCATCCATGCATCTATTATAGCTATTTGTCAGCCATACCTCAGGTAAATGCATTTAATATTTTGATACGATTTAATTAATTATATATCAGATGCAAAATATAATGTTAGTTATGCAAAAAATGTAATGTTTTCATGGGAGAAAGTAATTATATATTTTAGTCTCCTGTGTGCAGCGTTTTTCAGTGGTAAATCAATAGTTCCAATCCTTTATTAACCTTTTCTCCTACTTTGCAAATATACTCCCTTTCTTGGAAAATCATTGATTTATTTTATTTGCTTTCCATATCATTTTTTTGAATTAATATACAGTTCCTTGTTTTACAGTTAAAAATTGTTTAAATTCTTTACTTTTTATATATCTTATCTCAAGTCTTTTTTGAAATTTATTCCATCTTTCTTCATTGATAAAAATAAAAAGGTAATGTGCACATTTTTGAAAAACTAATCATGCTTATTTTTCAGTAATGGCTCTTTATTTTCATCCATAAACACAATTTTAGCAGTAAAACATTTTTTTTTGGTTGGAATATTATCTTTCCATTTCATTTGTTTCAAAACTATTTTTCAGGTTTAAAAATAATAAATCTAAATTTTATAGTTCCCTTAATTTTCATTTTTTCGATAGTGTCTTCAATAGTCATATTCATACATTATGTGTAACTGCTTTTGAGTTCATCTTTGAACTTCTTTCTGTTTTAAACTTTTATATGAATTTTTTCATTAAATATGCAACCTCATCTATGTAACCTTCTTTTATCTTATACACATTATGTTATTTTTCTTACTATAACTGTAAATATGTAATTGAATTAAAACCAATTAGCTGTTTCCCCCATTTACTAACAAATTAGTTAAAAAAAACCTTGTTTCTCTAATCGAAACAGCTTTTGTAATTTTTATTTTCTATGATCGCACAACCTGTCCATTCAGGAAAGGTATGATTGTGTCTTTCCATCAAACAAGGTAAGTTATTTTGTTAGAATAATAATTAAATTACCATTTTTGTAATAAGTATTGCTTCTGTGACTAGGTTTTAGATTAAAAATTATGTCTTAAATGAGGTTTCATATTTGAAGAGGGAATTTAAAAGAATTTATGTACGTTTGATAAATTTTAAATAATTTATGTGCATTTAATTAAATTTAAAATAGTTTTGAATTTTTAAAGGTATTCTCAAATGTAATATCTACTTCAAAGATTCTGTTAATATTAACTTGAAAAATGACATTTTTTAGTTCAATATCGATCAGAGAAGTGATTACATAAAATTTCATCCTGCGTACATATCAAAATACCACACTTTCTTTTTAAAGGGGAAAAGAAAAAACTACAATTTGTATAATCAACTTTTCTCTGAAACTTTATGCCAAGAAACTGCTAGTTCAAATTTGTAATAAAATCTAAATAATAGTATATAAACCATTTTTGGACTTAACCATTATTTTTCATGCTAGTATTATTTTCTTAATGTTACCCCGCTTAAATTTACCTAATTTTTGGTACTCTGAAAGCATTAATTGCTTTAAACAATAGGGACTTATGGGAAAATGCAAAAAAAAAAAAAGTAATGCATAAAGAACATTGTTAATATTTAAACTAAATTTTGATGTATGAACAAAATGAAAATGTCTTGCTCATTTTGCTGCTAATTAAATGAATGATCTGTTTTTAAAAAGGATTGAGACTGTTAAGATAATTTATCATTTGGGTCAAGATGAAACTAATTGGAGTTACAAAAAAAAATCACATTGCACTGATATGTATAAAATACATATCTAAGCTTTACTACTGCTGAGTAACAAATTAATTGCTTCAGATGCTTTGATACTGAAACTAAAAAATGTTACCCTCTCGTGAAGTTTACAAATACATATGTCTAGAAAAAAAATACATATGTCACAACTAACATTTGACTTAATCATTTACTTAAAAAATGCATCACATGCCAAATATGATACCAAAACATAAATGACCGTATGCGTTTAGTTGCATGCACTGGGAAAAAGGCTTACATTCTTAAGCTGTAAAATATCAATAGGGCCTAAATATTTTGAAAAAAATCTGACTTCATTAATTTTTTTAGCATTTGAAGTGGCGGGCAGTTGAAATTGTTATAAGTATGATTACATTTATATGGTAATTAAAAAGTTATATATTTAATCTTTGGTAATTTAAAAGTTATATATTTTATTTTATATCTGATTTTGGAATAACTTATTTATGTTTATGGCTACTTACAAAATAAGAACTGGCAGTTTCATCTGAAATTCATGATAAAAATATCTATCTTGTAGAAGTTATAAATAACTTTTAAACAGTTCGTACATCACTTTTAAAATTAAAATAAAACAACTTGAGGCTTAAAGTTATGCAAACAGAAAAATAAAGACTAAATTTTGTGTGCTGTAAAATCATTTACTTTCTTTTCTTAGTTTAAGAGACAAGTAAAATCCTTGATAAAATAAAATGATCCTTCGTTAAATCCCTGATAAATAATTGTGTTTATCAGTTGACAAAAAATGCTTTAGAAGCGTAAGAATCAATGGAGTTTGAATTAAATTTCAACAATAAAAGTTATCATTATAAATCATATTAAAAAATGTGTTAAAATTACACATCAAATTTATGTCACGGAAGTAATAATTTAAAAAAATTTCCAGATATAGTAACAAATATTTTTGTTTGATAATATTTTTAAGTATTAATAAAAAGCTTTGAAACTTTGTTAACCATTTTTAATTATTAAAATTAAATTTAGATTTTCTGAAAAGTCCAAAATACACATTCCATGTCTTCAAAGTATATTTGTGCCAAATTTGATGATTTTAAATCAAATGGTTTATCTGCAAATGCCTCAACAGGTAGATAGCTACAGATAAAATATCTTTTAATATTAAAAGACCTAATTATGTAATAAGTATTAAATATGTATAGTTCTTTGATCCTAACAGGCATTAGAAGGTCATGTTACAAAAATAGTTTTAAAAATTTATAATGTTTGGAAAATTTTGAAAGAAATTTTACTAAATGACATGTTATTACAAAAATCATTTAAAAAAGGATTTAAATGAGAAATTCGAACTGTAATTTGTGGTTGTTAAAATTATATATTATAAAAATTTGAAACAAATATACGTTTCATTGATTTCGTGTTTCAAGAAACTTCGATTTAATGCACACAATGCAATTAATGGATTAAACACACACGTAATTAAAGATGTTAAACATATCGATGTAATTTTTAGATCCATTGCAAATTTAAATATTGATAACTTGGGACTGACTTTCTTTGCACTTTATCATGCATCCAAAGCTTTTTTTTATTGTCTTTGAGTGTAGAAAAAACACTTTATTCCTTAATTTGTGCTATAAGTATGGTTATGGTGGCTTTGACACTTTGTCGCCATAAGTACCGTAACAAACAAACCTTTAGGAGATTTTATGATGGTCGATCGTTATGTTTTCATTTCTAAAATCCTTATTATTATTATCAAAAATGGTTCCCTTGGGGTCCAAATCTTTAAAAGAACAGGGTTTTGATTAATAGATCTATTAAAAGTTTCCATTTGTAAAAAAAAGAAAAGTGAGTACTTTTTATTTTCTGCCTCTCTTGACTGGAATCACTTTAGCTTTTAAAAACCTGAAAAACAAAAATTAAAGCGAAAAGAAGTACTTCGCTGTTAAATGCAGCAAACTAGTCCTTAACTTGAACTACCTGGTAAGGATACCCAAATCGCATGCAGTATCTATCTCAACCTTTGATTCCTCATGCATTTAAATTTGAGTCCATTCTTTGTTTTTCATGTTACGTTGTGTAATTTCCAGTTGCATTGCATATCGTACATTTGTAAGTTCCCTCATTGCTGAAGAGTTTACCAGTTGTATGCTTCGATTAGTAACAATTTGTGTGTGAAGAATATTTGTGTTGTATTGTCAACGTTCATCAAATTCACAACATAATAATATTCCCCTTCCCCCAAACTCGTAATGGAAACTTTTGAGAATTTCATTAACCTTATATATAGTGTAATACATTTATGTTGCTTTTATTTTTTATTTCTCCCTTGTTTAGCTTTTGTTGTTGCACACATAATGTATAATTGAGCTAGCTATATCATAAATATATAAAATTTTCCAATTGTATTCAAGCTACATCAAATATTTGTTCAAGTTTGTTTTTATAATTTTTTTGTTTTTGTTTTTCATTATTCTTGTGAAATTATATTTGATTATTATAAATGAATATCCATTTATTTTCATGAATGATTTTTTAAAATTCTAAAATAATATATATGCAAGCTCATAATCGAAGAAACTGAATTTATAAAAATGACATTTGAAGCTTGATTACTAATTATAGTCTCTTTTGTTTTAAGATTTAATTTCAGAATGAATCTTTCAATTTCCTTGATATTAATATATCCTCAATTTACATTTGAATTACTGCTTGCTTTGATGTAACCATAAATTAAGCATTCTGTAATGTGTAATGTAGACGGTGTTTGCGGGTTGGTGGGAAAATATGAAACTATATGGTGGGTAAGCAGATGATCGATACGTAATTAATTGTTTTCTCTTGGTTATTATAAACTATAACTTGTATTTCTAGCATTTATATTTCATACTATAGTTCAAAGCATAAATATAATGAATGTGGTGAAATGGTATTTAAAAAAATGTTTAACATGCCTTAATGTTAAATATCAACGTCTTCTGTCAGTAGATGATTACATTTTTAAAATTTGAAATACAGTTCATATTTATTGAAGGAAGTTTAATTCAAAGACTATATTGTTTGAAAAATGTATCAGTTTTTTCACTTATACAATTAAATTTTTTTTAAAGCAGTACAGGAATGTCATTCACTTCCATGACATTCCAGATATAATATACTAATGAAGGAATGGATGTTTGTTGGTTGCATAAGGAGGGAGGAGGCATTAAACTGATTCTAAAACTTGTACTATTAATTTTGTTATCATAATTCTGTTCATATATTATCTGTGTATATTTTATGGTTTTTTACTGGTGATATCATTGAAATATTGTTAAATATTTTTAAGGAAAGGTTATTTGCTAATTTTACCGGCTTTAAACTAAGCATTAGATTCAATTATCTTTCCATCATTTCATTAAATCAGTCTCCATATAGTTTTGCGATTCATTTATTTACTTTCATTAATCCAAACAGTTATGGGGATGTATAGTGATTTTTATATTCAGTGATAATACATAATATAAAAATGAAATAAAATAAGATCTGGAACAGTACTGTTTAAAATATTGATTGTATGCAACTTGAAAAAATGGTCGAAATTCTCCTAATGATTAGCATTTCTAATTAGTAATTTAACAAGTCGAGGGCAAGGTTGTTTTGGTATTCCAGGTTCCATTTTGTTTCGACCTGGAATATTAAATAGCCTGCTGGGCCATGGCATCAAAATGTGACCAAATCTTGTTCGAATTTAAATGTAAGAAGCAGGAATGAAAACGATAATAATCATTCCTTTTGTACCATATGTCCCTGCAAAAATGAGGCTAAAATTTTAAAATAATTCAAATGAGATTAATAAGAGATTTGATTTTTCTTTTAAAAAAATATTACCAGTTTGAAACTTTTAATGTGTCAGTAAATTCCATCTTGCATTCATTTTGTCGTAATTTCCTTTTTCTGTATTTTGATTGCAAATGTGATTATAGTCTCCAGTAATTGGGATACATTAGAAAAATATGATGCATTTTTATGTCATAGAACTCTATATAGGATCTACAAATTTTTATTACTTAAAATTAGATCGAATGGTCACTGTAGATTCTCGAACGATACCATTTGTGAGCGAATGGTATCTGATACCATCTACAGAGGATTTTAAACGTTAAATTCAAGATGTCCTGCTTAGAACTTCATTAATGTAACTTCCGTTCAGGTAATTATCGTTGTATGGAAGAAAGCCTCACTTTTTGTGGTAAAACAGTTATTCATTTAATAACTTATTTCCTTTATTAGAAATATTGAAAAATAGATTAATTAGTCATTTTATTTATTTTAAGGAATAACTTTTTCATTTAAAAAATATACTTATTAATGATTATACATTTGCATTTTCAGTATACAAAAGCCCTCTAAACAAGCGTTTCTCACTGGAAGTCCTCGTCTTTCAAACAAAAAATCTCATTCCAGTATGGAGACAGTATTTTTTGGACCCCAGGTAAATTGGTTAGCTATATATATATATTATATAATTAAGAGAAAGAAAACTCAGGATATATATATAATATTGAAAATTTCAAAATTTTACTGTTTTATGAATACAGATTTATCTGATGAAGATTTGTTGTTGCTCTTAAACAATGCAAGTTCCTCCCTTCCACTATTCTCTCTACCTGATTTCCTGGTCTAAATTTTTTTTCTCATTCTTATACAAATATCTGCATAATCATTTTCTAAATATCAGATATATTATTACAAACTGAAACAACAAAACACATAATTGAAATCACTTTCATAATAGAGACAATTTTTTGCATGAATGGAAAACTGTTATAGTGTAGTCAATTGCTGTATATTTTCTGAACCTTGTTTATTGATAGGAAACGTAAATGCACATATCTCTTGATAAAGTAGTTCCATGTGTTTAGTATAGGATTGTGGTCATTGTCATTTCTTTTTCTCCATTTGTAAAAATGCCTAGTTGCAGTATTAAATACTTCTTACAGTACTTTATTGCGATTTTCTCTTAGTTTTAATTCAGTAGTGAAATTTTATCAGGACTTCTGACTTGCATGTTCGCCATCCGAGAGTTAAAAAAAGGACCATACTGATTTGCAAGCAAATTTGTAAACATGAAATATGATTTTTTTTTAAGTTTGAAAAAATAGTACAATCAGTTTGTAGTTTCAGTATTTTGTAATTTAATCTCAAACGTATAAAAAATGCCCTATTTTATTTATGAATGCTTAGTAAATATTATTAGAAAATGCTTCATTTCTTTTCTTTTTCCTTTTATTAGGTGGGGCGTTCTGTGCCATCTGCCACTCGTTTATACAGAGCTCACCTGGTTCACTGGGAACTCTGTAGCATCTTGCTTTCAGCTCATAACTGTTTGTGTAGAAAATTGTTGGAATATATGACACTGTTACCCCCTTGGCAGCAATTAAAATTAGGTATTAAAAATTTTTGAATTTTTAAAATATTTCTTTAAGATTTAACTGCTTGATTTTAAAAAAATATTTGTAAATGAATGAGATATCAATACTGCTAGTGATAATTTTCTGAAAGATTTTATGTAAAAACTACCCATTATCCGCGACTCTGTTCACGAGGAAATTTTGATGTATATCTACGAAAAACTATCAAATAATGCCAAATCAAAAAAAATTAAACCTAACCTAAAACCGATGCATTTAAAAGTATAAAACATGTACGAAAAATATATAACATAAATACAATTTAATAACAAAAACACACAACTAACGTAAAACAATTTATTTGCATTGTATACCCAAAATAAAACAAAACAGCAAAATCAAGTCCGTATTTCTTTAAAATGAGGTCAAATCTATTTTATTTATTGATAGAGATTGAGATAGCTATTACAGTATTACAAACATAATTTTTAAACTTTTAATTTAAATGAAAGCACAGGTGTCAACAATCACGTTCGAACTTTTAACGCCAGTTGACGTAACGCACATGTCTAATTTTCCTACGCCTCTGATTTTCCTTTAAATTTTTCATTTCCTTTAATTTGTTTTCTTTTCATTTAAAAGTACTTCAGAATGAATCCGAAAGATCGATTAATTAGCAACATTTGATTTTAAATACAGCAAACACAAAGAAAAAAAATAGAATCACTTGAAATAATCAGTCGAAATTCAGCTAAGCCTAACCTCATTTCTGTAGAAAAATACTGGAGTCTTATCTTTGGCGAGATTTGGCTTCAGCTTTTTGGCGCGAAAGTTATTTTTTAATAAAAAAAAATAACTACTCAATTAACTGGAATAAAAAGTGGCCTATGTTCTATTAAGGAAGCTGTTTAATAAGGTGAATTAAATGATAGTATTTAATATTGATTCAAGAAACATTAATTTTATGTATTATATAGAGTGTGCACTCTGATTGTGGCCCAATAGCCGATTTCTAAATCATTACATAATTGCATATAACTCCATCTAGAAAAATACTTTAAATCCAGCAAAGACTTTTATTGTTTCAGTTAATAAGTATACTGTTGAAAAATTTATGAAATCTTAATTTTTATACTACTCTCATCATTAATAGCCATATTTCGTAAAATATTAACCATGTATTAACATCTTGGACATTAAAAAAATGAAAAAAATCAGTCTTCTACAATAATAACAGACCAAAAGAAAAAGTTTGGAATGATTTTAGATCATGTGGCAGTGTCTTGGAGAAAACAGTCAGTAAGTTGGATGAAGCAATCACTATAACAGTTCAGAGTCATATTAAATAGTTATATTCAAATCTTAATTACTTGGACAATTTTTTATTGCAGAAGAATGGCACCTTTTTGATTAAAATATTGGTGTATATTATTAAATATTACTAATAAGACTGAAAAAACTGTATAACAGTATTTTTTCAATTGTACATTTGGAACAGCATAGAATATAATAACAAATCTTTTTTCTTACTGGGTCTATATGCCTTGTTTCTATCATATAGAAACTATTAACAGCCAACAGTTAGAGTAGGTATCCTATATATTGTTGTTTGAAGATTTCTAAAATGTTTTTTACTTTTTAAATTTATTTGTTAAGTCTGCTTCCTCATTTTCTGTTGCATACCATGATAGTCTGCATTTACACTATATTTAAACAATGAGTTTAAAGCATCAAATTTGCCTTTTTTATTGTATTCTTTATTGCAAATTAATTTACAATATTTATCAATGAACTTATCAATTTGTTTTGGTAGGTTTCAGGTATAAAAAAACTGAATATATATTATATACAGGTTTGTTTGAATATTACTAATTGATCTATAATTTTATTTAATATCAGAAAATATATAAACTTAAAAAAAACCTTTACTGACTGGTTTAGAATTTATGTGGTCAACATTTCTTTTTAACTGAGATATGATCAAGCAAACATCTTTTAAAATATAAAATAACGGTCTTGTAATTTATTTGTATGCATTAACAATGCTGTTATTTAGATTAAAATATTTTATAAGGATATATTTTTAATTCTATACTGATTTTGCTTTTTGTTATTTTATGTATTGTGTATTTTTTTCTTTCATATTTCTTTTGCATTTTAAATTATTTTGTTTTATTTTTGCAAAATGAATATTTTATTGAAGTAAAGACTAGTTAATAAGTAAATACTTTGAAGATTTTAAATGTATTTGATTGGCTGCTTCATTTTCATAAAATCTTGGGATAGCATGGCACCAGCTGTGATAAGAGATTTGCAGAGTGAGAGGGAGGAGATTGCAATTATTTTAATTTGAATACATCCATCCTCTTAAGATAAGCCTATTTCTAACCACTTGAATTTAAATTTCCCTTTTTTAGTTACTTGTATTTTTATTCACAAATCCCAGAATCAACACACACTCGTATTATAAATTCTATACCATCTAAATTTGGAGGATAATTTTCTTTTAGAAGCTTTAAATGTATTTTTAACACATATGGGCTTTAATGTATGTAATGTATGTATATATACTTTTATGTATGTAACACATATGTGCTTATATGTACGTCTACTTGATCATGGATTTAATGAAGATATCTTAATGTATTGAAAACTGAAATCTTGTCTTGGTGATCATGAGAAGAAGTTTTAAAAGCTCATCTTCTTCCTTTGTTAGCATATATTTGTTATTAAGCAGAAGTTGCCTACAGATGTGCGCAATAAATGTAAGAAATAGCGAAAATATAGTTTTAAGCAGTTTTAAAATATCTTCTCTTGGAAAAACTATTGTTTCCAGTGAAAAATTATGTTAATTTAATCGATTGTGAAATAAAATGGAAAAAATAAGTGATTTAAATATCTGTTATTGTGGAGTGTAAAGTTTAGTATATTTATTTTCCAACCTGAAAAAATTAGAGCATTTGGGAATGAAAATGCGAGCAATTCTACTTAAAACCTCCATCATTTTTTAACGTAAGTTCTAGTAAATTGATAGATACGTATTCTATTTTTTTAAATGCTGTAAAAAAAGAACAACTCAGTTTATTAGTTTCTCAATAAATGTAAGAATTATTGCAAGATATGAATGCCAATTTATTTTATTGAATTGAATTAAATTGAATAAAATCGTAATTTGGATCATATGATTTTGTTGAATAATATCAGCATTTTTGGAATTTCCAATTCCAAATTGATAAATAAACTTGAGATTTTTTGACAAGCAACATTTTATTAATTTTGTAATATGATTGATTTCCCGAAATACCTTTGCTTAAAGTATTCATCAATAGAAAAAGATGAAAAACAAATTTAAAAAAATTAGCGAACTCGTTTTTCCTGTTACTATACTAAAAAAAACTATTGTCAAATTGAAAGGAAAATAATTCAGGATTTTTTGTTCATTTTTGTTAAAATTATTTTTTTAAATGAATGAACTCTATACATTGAGTTTTGCTAAATCAGAAATTTATTACATTTCTTAAGATAGGATTAATTGCATTCAAATTAGTCTCTTACTCTCCTTTAAATGGATATTTTAATTTTTAATATACTGCATATAGGAAAAGAAGGTTTTTAGTGATTGTCGAAAAGATAATAAAAAATTGGGTTTGAAAATATTCTGCTTACATTTTTGGAAGTTCCAAAGAATAGTTTCTGAAAGAACATGTCTTGATTAAAATATAAGAAATGGGGAAAAATAACTTTTTTAGTTCTCCAATGCAGATTATGCATTTTATCTTTTTATACAATATGATAATGCTTTTATCTTTTCAGATTCTGTTGAGAGCACTTCCTGTTTAGAAAACCTGAGTGATTTTGCAAAGGTAATTTTTTAAAATAATAATTTAATTTGAATTTTCATTCATTTATCCACTAAGCACATTTGAGTGTTTGTGATTCTTTATTTTAGCGTAACTTTATTGAACAGAGAGAGCAAATCATTATTTGTTAAATTCAAATGAAAATTACAACCTATGTCGGATAATTATTTGTTTTTAAATATTTAATACTGAAATTTCTGACAAAAATCAAAATCCTGTATGAGCTTAAATTTGGCATCCATCACTATTTATAGGAAATGACATTAAATATCTTGATTATAGAATAGGATACAGATGCGTGAAATCCTCAAATGACGTTTCAAAAACTAAAAATATGTCATTATATATATATATATATATATATATATATATATATAATATATTATTATTATTATTAAAATTGAAAATACTTAACATTTTTGAAAGCTTTAAATTTTTTCTAACACATTGATAGGTCCATAACTGAGATTATGAATTGCTCATTGGCTGTCTTTAGCTTTCAAATTGGATCATTATTTTTATTTCAGAAGCAACAACTTCCAGCAGTTAAAAATATTGTAGCTAAGCGATTATTTTAATTTACTTTAACTTCTGTCTTTTTAGTTTTCAAAGTAGTGAAAAAAATAAAATTTTATACTGTTGATCGAAACTTATATGTAGCTATTATAACTTTTAAAGTTTTCTGAATGTGTTCATTTTTGACTTTATAAGTTTACTTTTTATTTATCTCTTCATTCTTAGGAGTGTCATAAACATGTGAAGAGTGGCTTAGTTCCAACCAAAGAGCAACTGTTTGGTTCTTATGAGGTACATAAAATGTAACAATTCCATTTTTTTGTTTAGCTCTTTCAGCCCGATTTTTTACAGGATTAAAATCCCATGTAAAAGGACTTGTTCTTTGAAAACCCAACTAAAAGTAATATTTATTTATCCAATAGGGAATAAAGCCTAATTTCCCTAGTCATATATATTCATTTATGCAGAAAGAGTTAAAACAATGTATAGACATTTTCTTAAGACAATTATCAAATATTTTTAAAAAATTAGATTTAGGATTTTTTAAAAAGTTAATGCTAATTTCCTTCATCTTTTTTTTAAGGGAATGGATTCTGAAGATGAGTTTTTGATGAAAGCTAACAGTGATATTGCTCAAATATGTGGTGCTATCATAATCCTTTGGCAAAAATTTCTGGAAACTGTTCTTGGGAGAGAAAAAATACGTCAGCATTTATCTCGTCAGAGACACTTTCAACGTGTAAAACGTTTTTCAGAAGCCTTTTTTATAATAGAAAGAACCAGAGATTCTGCTTTAGTTCCTTGTGATAGCAGGTAAAGAATGTAATACAGTTTTTAAATTTTTCTTAATTTGCTATTCATTACCAAAATTATCAAATTGCGCCATTGAAATATTGCATAATTTAATAATTGAATAATATTTTTTGTTGCATTATTTTTTGCCGGAGTTTAATTTTCAACAGTAAAATTTTCTTGTAATTACATATGAAAGTGAGTTTTTTTACAATAATTTACTTTTAGGTGATATTTGCAATGGATATTTTGTAAGTCTATATTCATTTTTAAACTGACTATCAAATAAAGTGAATGACATATTTTTTATTTATCCAAACGTTGTTCCACCAGATATAAATAGCTTTTGTATCGCTGATTGATACCTTTGATATCCAGAAGATCAGTTTCATTATCATGTGCCAAATAATTAATCAATTATTTTGTTGATGAAAATCATTGGCAAGTATTTTGTGAGTGTTCAAATAGCAAAAGATTTCACAGTTGACTCAAAAATAATTTTATTATTCTTTGTGTGCACATTTTTTGATGATCTTAATTATTCTTGCCCAAATGTAAGGAAGATAATCGGTATTTCAATCATAGTAACTATTTTCCGAACAGTCAAAAATATGTTGTTTCTATGGTGTCCACAAAGCTGGAGTGATTCTGGACTTAAGTACCAACCTCCACTAGACCAGATTAGCTGTCCTGGACTTAACGTTATTGCTAACAAATTAATAATTTTTTTTTCAGATTTTCATTCAATGCATTTATTTTGTTTGATCAAATTGCAATATCTGAAATATCTGCAAATACATATGACATTTTGTTTTGTAAAATAATTACTAGCCATTGTGTTGTGCATTGAATTTAATGCAAATTTTTTAATGTGGAAGCTCAAAAGTTAGATATGCGATCAATTTCAGTAAATCCAGCCAGACTGTATTTTCAGAAACATTTCTAGTACCGTTCATGAAAAAAGCTATGAGTTTTATATATCCATAATGTTGCTTTGAAATATAATTTTCAAGATTTGCTCCAAAATACAAATCCATATTTAAAACTGTATTATTGCTGATTTTTTTTT
>JAPMOQ010023642.1:8418267-8511172 GCA_026543055.1 Argiope trifasciata | reverse complement strand
ATAGTGTGGAGGCTTATCAAGAGGTTTCGGAAAGTTTGCGGAAATCTGCATATTTGAATTTACTACCTCCTTTAGAAGTTGAATGTATTGAATTTGACGGGGATTTAAATTCGTTACCAATTGTTTATGAAGAGCATTATCAAGAAACGGCTCGAAGAGGTTCTGGAAACAGTCAAAGTTCACGTATGGTCATTCTTATACTTTTTTAATTGCTACATTTTCTCATTTATCATGATAGTTATTATTACAACTTATTCATTTGAAACACTGTTCTTTTGTTTGATTGCTGTTGAGTGTGTCTTTAAATTATTGATTTGTGCTTTAAATACTTTTTTAAAAGACTGAAAATCAATTATCTGGATAGATAATTTGTGCAAACATTTTTTATAACAATCAAATTGAAAAGCATTGACTTCTGATTGTATCCTGCTTCTATAACAAAGCAATATAAACTACACTTTTTATAAAAAATCGAACTTAGGTGTAAGAGTTATTAACATTCAGACTAAATAGAAGTATTCTAAGTTTTATAGATAATTTTAATGGTAATTAAAATCAAATAAAATTTTATCAAAATATTTTGTTGGGAAGATCAAAATACCATTTTGATACAAAGTTGATACTACTTCTAGAGAGTTAAAGGTTTTTAAGCAGTATGAAATACTTATGCAATTTTGTTTTTACCAATTCTTATTTTTTATATAATCCTGTCAAATGTCTGATAGCTGTTAAATTTCATCAAGAACCATTAGTCAGTAGAAAATGAATCGGAATAAATGAATTGTTATCACTCTAAATTAACCTTCAATGTATCAGATTATAACACATTTTGACTTAGGTATGCAATGTGTGTTAAACTATTATATTTTTAAATGTAAAAACAAAGATTTTGATAAAACTTTGTTATGTATTGTTTATTATGAAAACAGTTGCACTGGTTAATATTTGCTCTTTTCCCTTGGATTGGGGGAGGGGGTCATTCGAGAATAAGAAAATGGAAATTTAATTCTCCACAGTGTGTGTAATTATATAAGATGTCAACTTAAGCAATTTTTTAATAAAACAAGATATTATTTTGTAGATTATATGATAATTTTGAATAATCTGAAATGCTAATAGTCAACTTTTCATTGTAGTATTCAAGTTACCAGGATAAATATCCTGTGTAAACTGAAATTATTTACTTAATAATACTATAATCACTGTTAAAATTGATCTATGTGTTCCAAACAGTGATGCTTATCTCTAATAAAATTCTATGAGCTCGTACGGGATTTTACATTGTTTGAAAGATATTCTAAGTTAGCAACAACTTTTGTACATGCATTTCCCTCTGAGGAATAAATGTTGAATTCCTTGCACACCCAATTCGATGAGGGTGAAATTAGATGTACTCATTATAGTTAATGCTTAGTTAAAAATTTTGTTTCTAAAAATTCTTTTGTAACTGCTATAATTATTAATTAATATATTATCATTTCAGAATCGGATTCTAATGTTAGTCTCACCGATGTGAATTTCCTTGTGGACGAAAGTACTGATGATACTGATGCAAGTAGGCGTACTTCTCAGGGTTCTCTTGGACAAAAATATAGATCACCTGACATTTCTGCTACTCCAACTAGTCCATCTGCTTATTCTTGGTGTCCTGAATCAGGTCCTGCTCCAGTATCTGGAAAGTCTAGTTCTGTGACATCAAAGAAACCATCTTTAAAAGATAAATTCTTCCATAATTTTAAAGGTGATATAGAAAATGAATATGAAGAATATGCTGTCCCTTCTGGTCCTTTCTCTAGAATCAATCAAAAGATTGCTGTTAGATCAAAAATGAAGTTTAGGTCTAGAACAGTTAACTTTCTTCGTCAGTTGAAAAAACCTCAGTTCGGCCAACCTCCAAGTACTGTAGTTCTATTAGGTGTCAAAAAATTAGATTCATGTCACACAGTCGCATGTGGATTAGCTAAATCAACTAGAATACCATTCGCTTTCGAAAAAGGTATACGCCATTCACAAAGTACACTTTCTGTAATGAGTACCTTGTATGCAGAAGGTAATTCAACTATTCCAAATAGTGAATCTATGCCAGATTTATCATCAGGTTATGTTCCTCCACCTCCTCCACCACCAGTGTTACAAAAAGCACAGATTATGAATGGCAATTACGAAAACAAATTAAATGACTTATCGAAAGATAATTCCGACAAAATCTCTTCTAGTCTATCTTATTTAGTGCCCGAAAAATCTAATTATAACAAAATTTCATCTCCAAATCACTTTGCCAAGACCAATAAATTTTCTTACACTGATATAGAACTAGCAAATAAATATGCTTCTTTGAAAAAGAATAATGAAAGAATAATTGAAAACGGAGTGGATGGTAATATTTCTTTAAAGTATCCTAGTTCCAAAGATTCTGCTGATGATTTTTCTACCCATTCATCTGTCAAAATTCAATCTAATAAACATTCTGAATCAATTGTTTCAAACCAACCTTTGAAGTCGGAAGGTAAAAGTCCATTTAATATTGTAGAAAAGAAAAGGGCTTACAAATATGACCCTCCTCCTCCATTATCTATTAATTCAGCAGATGTAACCACTTCAGAGAATGAAACAAAATCTAATTCTAGTGTTTGTGATATGTGTCCTCCTTCACCTCCAGTTCAGTTTAAAGATCCACCCACAAGTAATGGGCAAAATGCTTCTTGTTCCTCCAAAATCGAAAAAGTGTCAAAAACAAAGAAGAAAAAACATCCCATTGAAATGTCTGCCAAAACTAATTCATCATGGTCTAATGATAGCTGCTTAACAAGTATAATTTGCCAAGGTACTCTTTTCTTTCCCAAGCCTCCTGCTCAATTTGGAGATGATGCTGAAACAATTTCAGAAAGTGATCAGAATTTCAAAAACTCTCCTGAAAAATCAAGTAATGTTAAAGAACATTCTAGCATTTCGAAAGATTCAGATACAAATGATGATGCTACTGAATCAGCAGATAATGCAAATGCTAAAACTATGCAAGATAATATAGCTTTTTTTGATACCAAATGTACTATATTTGAGATGTTAAATGATCTGTCAGAGACCAGTGATTCATATTCTTTTGCACCTGATAGTATAACTGGAGCTCCCATAAGCTCCAGTGAACGCCAAAGGAGTTACAGCCTTAATGTAGAAAATTCTAATGATGAAGAAACTCCAAGTGTTCGTAGGGCATCTGTTATTGGAACTGAAATGATCAGGTAGGCAATTTTAAATTTATTTTACATATTGTGCATTTAATTTATTGAATATATTATTGTGTATAAGACACAAGGATTAATAATCTTTTTCTTATGATGTTCCTCAATTTGAGACATAGGTTTTTGTGAGACAGTTTTATTTTTATCGAATTAATTTTTTTCTAGTTCCATTTCTCGTCTTTTGTAATTATTAATGTTTTTTTTCTGAAAACATTGTTTTGTCTTTCCTCTGTAAAATCGGACAGTTAATTTTAAAATGAAAAAATATCTAAAATATATCAAGACTCTCATGCTCCCTTCCCTTTCTAGCAAGATTTTATTGAAAATAATATTTATTGTGTGAACTTGTAAAAGCTTGTTGATCTGAAAATACAAAACAAATAATGATAATGGGAAAGAGCAGAAGATAGGAAATTCTGTGGATATTTACTAGCCTCCAAAGAAATAAATTTTTCAAATGGTCTTAAAATTGCTAGGCTGTGTCAGATTCGCTATGGCTTTAGTTAAAGTGTATGATGATGAATGAACGGAGATTGCTAAGGGCTCCTAACTTGCATTCATGTGGAGAAATATGCATTAGTCTTCTTTGTGTTAGGTAACTTAGTTTTATTCTATGATATAAATGGTTATAAATGATGAAATATATAACATTGTTATGTTTGTTTCATTTTAATGCTGGTCTCATTTAGGTATTTTTAATAATTGCTTGTGCTTCAGCTGTTCTTCATTTCAGCTATTTTAAGTATCAAACAGAATGAAATACAGAAGCATTTTTAAAAATCTTACTGGTGCTTTATGTTTAAAACGATCAAGGATTAGGATTACTTCTTTCTTCTCAATTCATTTCTGAAGATTAAACTGTTGATATTTCAACCAATAAACCAATCAGTTTTAAACAAAACCTAACAGTGGTTTATAATGCTGTTTATCTTATAAAAAAATAATTGATACCAAGGTATCTGCTCTACTTCCTTTGCAAATACTGATGTTTCTAATTGAATTGGTTTTCGAATAATATGCATATTGGTTTAAAATGGAAATTCTTTTCTGCAGGTTTTTTTTTTAATATTATGAAATGACTCTTTTTCTATTTTCCTTCAGTCTTATTAACATTTCTTAAAAGCGTTTGACAATGAATAAAGAACATACCTCAAATCATTTTAACAATCATACTATAAAATATTAAGATAATTTTGTTTCTGTTCTTTAAACATGTCATGAAAATGGAAAAAGTAGTTCTATAGGATTTCAATTGAAGTTTCCTCTATAAATGTTTTTTGGCGGTTCTTGAATGGTTATTGTGACCTTTTCAGTTCTTTAAAGAATTGTTATATATAATCAGGTAAAATATTTCGGTTATTGTATATTAGAAAGAGAGTTTAATTCAGAAACCATTAAAAAGTTATTTGTGTAATGTTTTTGAAGGAAAAAAAAAAGATAATGCGTAAGTGAAATGCAGTAAATTTTAAGTGCCAATGTATGAAATCCTTGTTTGTATAATATTTCTTTTATTTGTTATAAGCAGGAATAAGATGTATAAGGACTACGAAACAGCATTAACACATTAGCCTCAATTTTTTTTGCAGTATGAAATAATCATTCACTTTTTTTGTTTTACTTGCAATATGTAAATCATTTTTACAATTTGTTAAAATTTCCTTTGGACTATTTAGATAAGATGCAGGAGGAAAGAAGCCGTTTGTTTTATTGTAGAAAAAAGGATGAACAAATCAGAGTTAAATATAAGAGAATTGAAGCACGAATTAAGACACAAATGAATCAGTCACATACCTGTTTAGGTGGACACAGGAAAAAGATAAGAGTTTTATTTTCTGAGCACATGTATATATAACATACAAAATTGATTATGATGCTATCTATTAGCACATTGTATGATTAAAACTAACATTTCAACACTCCCACTTTAGTTTTAAATTATACACACAAATTACAGAGTGAACTAGAAACTTGATTAATATACACACAAATTAACAAATAGGTGCCTAAATCATGTTTACAGAATATATAAAGGAAAAAACAAACTTGGTTATAAACATATAAAATAACTGATACTTCTATTCACCACAGTTCTAGAGTAATCACATAGCTTCTGTTGTGCTTGTTCCAACTGTGTGTTGCCTTTTACTAGACCTTGACACAGCTCCCCCATCTATCATGAAAACAGACCCACTTGTAGATCATCTATCTGATCTGTCACCTCCATGATTGGAGCCACAGTATCCAATAACATTATCTCCAAGGTCTTTAGTATAGCTGAGCAAGGCTCTTGTAGTCCCTCTAAAGTATCTCATGATATTTTTTATAGCAGTCCAGTGTGTTTCACTAGGATTTTTGTAGAAGTTCATGCAAAACTTATATCTGGCCGAGTTGCCTGAGCAGCATAAAAAAGAATTCCAACTGTCGCTTGAAATGGAATTTTTCTCAAATCCTCCTTACTATTTGTAAATTTATTTAATATACTACTATTGTCCTGAGGTATTGTGATAGGATGTGACCCATTCATGCAGTACTTTCGAAGCATACTTTCTAAACACTGAGTTTGATTCAGGCTAGTAGACACATTTTCGATAGCGCATTCAATTTCAGTTCCTAAGCAATAATTTGCAGTATCTAAATTTTTCATTTCAAATCTCCTTTGAGTTCATCTTTAAACCAATTTTTATGAATTGCTAAAAATTAGAAAATCATCAACATAAATTGTTATTATAACTAAATCATTATTTTGATCTCTTTTAATAAAAACACAACTATCAAAGGAACTTTTTCTTCATCCCATTTCCACCAAATACTTTTCAAAAGTTTGGTACCAAAGTCTGCCTCTTTGTTTTTAACTATCTAATGTTTTATTTAGTTTTAGAAACTTTACGATTTTTACCATAGTATTCATTAAAATCTTCTGGTATTTTCATATAAATTTCCTAATCTAATTATCCTTTTACAAAAGCCATAACCACATCCATTTGATCATTTTCCCAATCTTAAATAGCTGCATATGCTAACAAAACTGTCATGTATGTCAGGTAGGCCAAGAGACGATACGATTCGTTTTACATACACGCAAAGAACATTTATTATTATTAAGATACACAGGCACGAACGAGCATAACAACAACTACAACGAACAAGTACAACACGAAAACTACGTCACACCGCCTGGAAGGTTCTCTCATCTGGCTGTTGCCAGATACATAACAGTTCCTCCCCGACAAAATATAGTCACAGGTCGAGTCTCTTTGGAGGTCTCCTGATTCGGGTTGAGCGTCGTAGTGGCACATCAGTTTTCGGCTTTCCGGAAGCGTCTGGTACCGACCCAGGTGGCATATCATCACCTGGAGTGGCAGGTACAGGTACTTCTTTAGATTCAGGGACAACTTCAGGTACAGGTGCAGGTGGTTCCGATTCAGCAACATCATCGGATATTGGCTCATCTGGAAAATTCAATTCTTTATCTTAAATTGGAATTTCAGTAGCAGCTTGGGATAATTCAATCGACTTCCCACATCTCCTTATTTGATCTACGTGTCTCTTCCAAATTTCATTTCCAACTTGTATGCTATAACTCAAAGTTCCATCTCTGTTTATAATTGTTCCAATTTTCCATTTGTTAGGTCCGGAATAATTTCTTACAGCTACTTTCTCCCCTTCCTGAAACTCACGCAAGATAGATTCTGTGTCAAGTCTCGAACTCTGTTTCTGAACAACTTTGTCCCTCAAATTTTGTTTAAAAAGATCAAGCCTAGTGCGAATACATCTCTTCAAAAACAAGGCACTCGGAGTTTCTCCCGTGAGAGAATGTGGAGTTATTCTATACTGTAATAAAAATCTTTAATTTCACATTTAGATCTCCAGAATCACCTCTACTTGATTTCAACGAAACTTTGAATAACTGCACTATTCTTTCTGCCTGTCCATCCGTAGCAGGATGGTACGGTGCTGAAGTTATATGTTTAATATTATTCAGTTTCAAAAAATGTCGAAATTCGTAACTAGTAAAACTTGCGCCGTTATCACTAACCAAAGTTAAGGGAAATCCATAATGAGCAAAAAGAATAAGATGATGAATTGTAAAACTAGCTGTAATATTTTTCATCGGAATGACTTCTATCCACTTCGAATATGCATCAGAGACTACAAAAAACATTTTCCCCATAAAAGGACCAGCGTAGTCAACGTGTATCCTTTGTCAGGGTCCATTTGGCCATTCCCACGGATGTCAATTTATCCTTGCTGGTTCGTTCCTCGTTGCGATACAAGCTGAACAGTTCTGAACAAAATTGGCTATACTGGCATCAATACCTTGCCAATAGCAGTAGCTTCTAGCTATGGCCTTCATTTTGACAATTCCAGGATGTCCAACATGAAGTTCTTCCAAAACTTGATTCTGGTACTTTTCAGGAATGCATACTCTATGACCATACATTATGCAACCATTTTGCAATGAAAATTCAGATTCTGTACCTTTCCAAGGCACAGGTAATTCAGTTCCAGATTTTAAACTTTCATACAGTTCGAAAAATTTCCTATCAGTTTTAGTAGCTCTAGCTATGCCAGTTGCTGTAACAGGCATTAATTCAATTTGCGAAATATTTGTCACGTCTGCTTCAGTCAAGTACTCACAGTCCCTGTCAACTGCTAGTGGTAACCGTGAAAGTGCATCGGCATTGCCATGATTCTTAGTGTTTCGATACTTGATTGTATAACTGAATGCTTGGAGAAAAAGTGCATAATGAACCATTCGTGTTGCTGATAGACATGGTAAACCACGATTAGGTGCGAAAATTGATACTAGGGGGTTTATGATCGGTTACGAGATCAAAATGTCGACCAAATAAATATTGATAAAATCTCTTCACTCCCCATACGATACTCAATGCTTCCTTGTCTATCTGCGAATAATTACGTTCCGTTTTAGTCAATGACCTTGATGCAAACATTGCTGGTTTTTCTGAACCATCTGGCATAATGTGACTTAAAACTGCTCCTATTCCAACTGGTGATGCATCAGTTTGTAATACTAGAGGTCACTTAGGATCATAATGGCATAAAATTCGGTCTGACGCAATTTCTTGTTTCAATGCCTTGAAAGCTTTTTCACATTCTGCAGTCCACAAAAATTTAGTATCCTTCTGCAGTAAATTGTTGAGAGGAGCGACACGAGTAGATAAGTTGGGAATAAATTTTCCGTAGTAATTGACTAAACCCAAAAAACTCTTCAAATCAGATACAGTTTTTGGAACTGGTACCTTCGTAACTGCATCGATTTTTTCTTGTGTTTTGTGGAGGCCGAATTTATCAATTGTATGACCACAATAATTCACAGATTTCTTAAAAAATTCACTTTTCTGCTTATTTACTCTGAGACCATATTCTTCTAGTCTCTGTAGTACTAATTCTAACCTTTCAAAATGCTCTTGATAATTTCTTCCCGTTACGGTAATATCGTCTAAAAATACGCGTACCCCCGCGATGCCTGATAAAACTTGTTCATTGGCTCTCTGCTACACTGCCGGAGCTAAGGCTATACCATAATTCATTCTCTTGTAACGGAACAACCCCTTGTGAGTATTGATCGTCAATAGATGTCGGTCCTGCTCATCAACTAACATTTGAAGGTATGCCTCAGATAAGTCGATTTTAGTATAGAACTCCCCTCCTGACAGTTCAGCAAAAATGTCCTCGATACGGGGAAAAGGATACTGCTCAATTTTTAGTCCCGGGTTGATAGTCACCTTATAATCACCACAGATTCGTAAATTCCCATTCTGTTTAATAACAGGAATAATTGGTGTAGCCCAATCACTATATGTCACCGGCTCAATGATGTCTTCTGCAACTAACCTATTAAGTTCAGTTTCTATTCTTTCTTTTAAAGCAAATGGTACTGGTCGAGGTTTAAAAAATACCGGTTTGTAATTAGGTTTCATTTGAAGACGGAAACAAAACTTTTCCAGTTTCCCGATACCCGGAGAAAAAATTTTCTCGTACTTTTGAAGCAAGATATTTAATTTATTGGTTCGAGAATTACAATTTTCAACCCGAACTGCTTTAATTGAGCTCCAGTCTAATTGGAAATTTCTCAACCATTCACGACCAAAAACTGCGTTTACTTTTGCATGTACCAAATAAATAATTTCTGTATTAATTTGATCTTTGTTTTGAATTTGCACCACTGCTTGGCCAGCTGATGTTATCATAGAATTATCGAAATTCCTAAGCAATAATTTGGCTGGCTTAATGGCTACATCCGGACAAAGTTTCTTAAATTCATTCACATTCATACAACTAATAGCAGCTCCAGTATCTAATTCAAATAAACATTTATTCCCTTCAACAAAAATTTCTAATAAAATCTTATCCCTTGCATGTCGTGGTGATTTAACGCTATTAACTGGTACAGTTTCAGAACAAGATTCTATTTATTTAACTGTTTCTTTACGTTTTGAGCGGCAGACTTTTGCCAAATGCCCGTTCTTGAAGCAATTCCTACAGTGAGTGTTCTTGTGCTTACATTCGTGAGCTAAATGTTGAGTACTATCACATCTGTAACATTTCCGAAATTTATCAAACTTCTTTGTAGGTTCAAATTTCTTAAATTTAGAAAAATCTTTTTTGATAGTTTTATCTTGCGAACTATGTAATTTTTTTATCGATACCATTTGATTCTGAATTTCACACACATCTCTCTGAGCAGATTCCATTGCGAATGCAATGCTCTTAGCTTTTTCGTATGTTAACTTATCCTCTGCTAACAGCTTTTTCTGTATACTTTCGTTTTTGAGACCCATCACCAATTAATGACAAAACATCGTACTTAAATTGTTCCCAAAGTTACAGTGTATCGACAGTTTTTGTAATTCGGCACAATAATTTGCAATGGACTCACCTTCAAATTGCTTCCTCTTGTAGAAACGAAACCGTTCTGTCATCTCTAGTGGTTTAGGATTCAAATGTTCCGAAAGTAATTTTACGATATCTTGATAAGTCAATTCAGAAAGAATGTTCGGAGTGGCCGGATTCTTTAACAATTTATACGTTGTTGCTCCCATAAGGCTTAAAATAGCAGGGACTTTCATTCTATCTTCGATCCCATTAACAACGAAATAAGATTCTTAACGTTCCACATAACTGGACCAGTCTTCCACAGACGCATCATAAGATTCAAAATTAATGTTCGAAGATCCCATTCTCGTCGCCAACTCTTTTGTCATGTATGTCAGGTAGGCCGAGAGACGATACGATTCGTTTTACATACACGCAAAGAACATTTATTAGCATTAAGATACACAGGCACGAACGAGCATAACAACAACTACAACGAACAAGTACAACTCGAAAACTACGTCACACCGCCTGGAAGGTTCTCTCTTCTGGCTGTTGCCAGATACATAACAAAAACCCTTAAGGTAACATAATGAACAACTGGCAAGAATGTTTCATTATAATCTATATCCTCAATCTGCGAGAAGCCATTTAGCTACCAACCGACTTTTATACCTTTCTATCTCACCCTTGGAGTTTTTCTTAATTTTAAACACCCATTTGCAGTTTACAATGTTTTCAATCTTAGGTTGCTCTACAATTTCCCAAGTTTTATTTTTGATATGACCCAAAATAGTTTCAGTCATAAAGTATCTTCAGTGACTCCCATCAGGACCATTCAATGCCTCTTCAATTGTTTTAGACTCTAAACAACAAGCATTTACCATTACTGCTAAAGCGTTTACATAACATATACAATTTAAACTGGGCATTTGCAAATCTGGCTACCATTCATATCAAAATCCTGATAATGATTTGGAATTTTTTTCTCTCAGTATGGACAAGTCAATATGGACAGAGAATTATCAACTCAATTGTTAATATTTGTATTATTATCAATAGCATTATCACTAAGAGAAATAACATTATCTGGTAAATCATTTCCCTAACCTTTGTTTTATTATTGGAACCATTATTAGTCTCACTGTCTGAAGAACCAATTAGACTCCCACTGAATAAAGAGTCATCATAAAATTCGAGTTTACCACTAATTGTTAGATAATACATTTGATTTCCTAAAAAAATGTACATCTCATGCATTTATTATTTCATTAGTTACAGGATCTATCAAATGATAACCTTTCCTATCTTGGCAATACCCAACAAACTTCATTGTCTTTGCCTTAGTATCCCATTTTGTTCACTTTTCTTTAGGGATATGAACAAATGCATGACACCCAAAAACTTAAATATTCCGTTTGGTTTATCTCCACTTCATTTTTCATAAGGAGTCATACCTGCAACTGCCACTGTAGGGAAACATTTTAATAATGATTAGCAGTTTGAACAGCTTCTGCCCAGTATTTTTGATTAAGATGAGCATTAGTTAACATTGATTTTGCCCGTTCAACAAGAGTTATATTATTCCTCTCAGCTACCCCCATTTGCTCAGGTGTATATAGAATAGATTTTTGATGCTGAATCCTTTTGATTCTATATATTTCATCATCTCATTATTTATGTATTCTGTTCCATTATCTGTAAGCAATATCTTAATTGACCTTCCAGTTTGTTTCTCAACATGTGACTGAAATATCCTGAATTTCTCAAACTCTTCTGATTTATGTTTTAAAAAATAAATGAAAGTAATTCGTGACAAGTCATCAACGAAAGAAACGAAATATTGAAAACCACCAATTGATGCGATATTCATTGGCCCACATACGTCTATCTCTATGCACAAAACCCAAAATTTCTGTGACATGTTTAGCTTTTCTCTAAGAAAACGGCTGCTTATGCATCTTACCCTTGATATCAGAAGTGCAATCAGGTAATTCTCCATTAAAAGTAAAGCCTTCGATCATATCCTTCAGCTTTGTCATTCCCCCTTTGCTTAGTTGACCTACTCTTTTATCCAATAAATCATTTGAAATATTGTGAGTTATCAAGGCCCATTCACTACTTATATCTTGTGAATATAAATTGTCACCAACACCTGTTATCTAGCAACTTAATACTTGCTTTTATAGACCAAACACCTTTCTCCGGTAATCGTGTTAATCATCCCTAAAGTTTTATTTAAATACTTAACAGACAATAAATTAGCTGTTAATTTGGGTACATGCAAGACATTACTAAAAGTTACATGCACTTTCTCTCCATATTGAGAAAAGAGGAATATTATGCTACCAACAACCTCAACTTCTAGCACTGAACTCCCAGTTTTAATTAATTTTACACTAGGCGTAGAATAGTCGTCAGCAAATTCCTTGTGTGGAGTCATGTGATACAAAGCACATGTATCCATAAACATAAGGATCTGTATTAGAGCTGACAACACTCTCATCTTCTATGCAAGCTTCCTCTCTCTTCAGTTTTTTTTTTTTTCTTAAAACCATTTCTTTTCATTATATGCAACCTTAGAACAATCTGAGCTTTTGTGCCCATATAAGTGATTTTTAAAACATTTGCCCTTAATATCTTTCTTACACTTTTCATTAAAAAAAGCCTGTTCCCTGTTAGCTTCTACTTGGGATTTTACACCTTCAATTAATAATCTATTTCTTACATTATCCACAGTAATTTCCTCACCACAATTCTTTAATGTCTTAAGGAGTGGTTCAAATCTCTCAGGTAAGTTTGTTAGAATTATCCTAGCAATTAACTCATCAGGTTTCATGCCTATAAATTTTAGCTGCTGCTATGCTGAAATAGCTCTGTGCAAATAATCAGACATATCTTTACATTCTGTATAGCGAGTGTTTACAATTCTTTTATGATTGAGACCTTTCTTGTGTCTCCTTTATCCTCATAAGTTTCTGCTAACACTTCCAAGCCACCTTACCACTGGATAACTCCCTTAAGCCAATAAAGATTGTCTCATTTACCTCCTCAACAATATATGACAGTATAACCATTCGTCTTCAATAATTACCACGGCTAGCTTTTAACATATTTATTGGTAGACTTCACTAAACATAAACATATATACGAACAGTTATATAACAAAAGGGACAACACTTACACGACTAACTTAACGAAACAATTAAGACATTTACGACGAACAAAGACATTTACGAAATATAAAAAGATAGTCCTCAACCGAGATGTTTTCTCTACGATGGCTGGAGGTCGACTGACGTATTATCTAGGTGGCGCTGACGTTTCCTCTAGGTGACTTTGCACACAGTTCCGTTATATCCTCCCCCTCTGATTTCTTCGTGGCCGTCTCGGCAAGAAGTCAGGTGGCGGAAGTCTTGGCCGTCCTCTTTTTTTAAGAGGAGCTACTGGAGCTACCCGATCTGATGTTTGAAACTTATTTCGTTCTTGATAAGGTTTCAAGGCCGAAACATGATATTTACCGAGAATTTTGTCTGGTTCATTGGAATCGGCAATATCGTAAGTTGTTGGCGACCTTGCAGTCACTATCATATAAGGACCGTCCCGTTTAGTCATGAATTTACTAGTTTTCTTCAATGAGCCTTTGCTAACAGGGTGGAGAGTAACCCAGACTTTGTCACCATGAATAAATTTTGAAGTATCTTTACGTTTCTTATCAGCATACCATTTTTGTTTATCTTGGTGTTTCTCAACTCTTTCTCGTACTTGTTGTACAGTTCTTGCGAACCTTTTTAAATATGGTGTAATCTCAGGAATGAAGTTATTTTCTATTACGGCTTTTATGTCATGTTTGACATCATCTATAGTTCTTAGGTCACGTGCGAATTGGAAAAATGCAGCAGAGTGCCCAGTTGAATCGCTCTTGGCGGTATTCAATGCAAATCTAATCATGTGCAGTTTTTCTTTTCATGCCTGGTGGTCATTGCCGACTAGTATTGCCAAACGAGGCTTAAGATCTCTGTTCTTTCTTTCAACAGGGTTTGATTGTGGATGATAGACAGGGGTGTAACTTTGGTCTATGTGCAATATATAACATAGCTTTTGCATGACAGCACTTGTGAACTGGGGACCATTGTCACTGATAATTTTCCGAGGTATACCAATCGAAGGGCGATTTCTTCCAACAGAGTCGTTGCACATTCTCTTGCAGTTGCTTCTTTTAGAGAAAAAAGTTCTACCCACTTCGTACCACAATCTTGTACAATAAAAATCCATTTCTCACCATTAGGTGCTTCTGGCAGAGGACCGAAAAGATCAATAGAGAGAGTTTCGAATCGTTGGGCATCGATAGGAGTTTGAAGTAGCCCCGATGGTTTTTGATTAGAAGCTTTGTAACGACAACATTCAACGCAGTTTTTGACATAATCTGCTATGTCTTTTCGCATTCCCACCCAGTAATATCTTTTAGCGATGCGATGAAAGGTACCCTCGGCTCCATAGTGCCCTGCCATGGGCGAATCATGGTGCTCTTTCAGGATGTTGGCTTTCATTTCTTGAGGCACTACCAATTGCGCTTCTTCTTCATCCGATTCAGGAGAGTATCGGTATAATACCCCCCTGTTCATGATGTAGCCTCTTGCAGTCCAAGTTGTATGATCAACTTCTTTCGCTGACTCTCGAATGTTTCTATTATCTTTCGCAGATCATCATCTCTTAGTTGTGATTGACGCAAATCAGCCGGACTGGTGGTAGGAATTTCAATCGATATAGCGCAGATTTCACAAGACTCTGTACTTGGATGTTCACAAATAGGACGGGATAAAAGGTCGGCAATGAAATTTAGTCGACCAGGAATATATTTCATTGTCAGGCTGTACGACTGAATTTGTAGAGCCCATCTGGCGAGTCTACCAGTAGGGGATTTCAGTGACATCAACCACTTCAGCGGTTGGTGGTCGGATGTTATTGTAATGGACTGGTTTTCCACGTATCCTCTAAATTTGTCAAGTGCTCAAACCACTGCTAATGCTTCTTTTTCTACCGTAGAGTAGTTTTTTTTTCTGAAGAACTCAGCTGGCGGCTAGCATATTCAATAGGATGTTCTTCATCTTTCTCTCCTTGGAGTAAAACTGCTCCGATGGCAACATTGCTAGCATCTGTTCAGATGACAAAAGGCTTCGTTCCATCAGCTTGTTTAAGAATCGGTGGGCTTATTAATTTAGATTTCAGATCTTGAAATGCCGTTTCTTGTTCTATTTCCCATTTCCATACGGCCTTCTTCTTCGTTAAATCAGTAAGAGGTCTGGCTATTTGGGCAAAGTTTGGAATATATCGACGATACCAGGAACAGGTCTGAACAAAAGATTGTACTTGCTTCACAGTTTTCGGTGACGGCATGTTTGCAATAGCAGCAGTCTTTTCTGGATCAACAGATACACCATCTTTAGTAATGTAATGGCCTAAGTATTTCACTTTTTCACAGCAGAAGTGACACTTTTCTCGATTGGCGTTCAGCTTGAATAACGATAGACGTTTGAAGACTTGTTCTAGGTCTGTAAGATGTGTTTAGAAGGTAGGAGACAGTACGATGATGTCGTCCAAATATGATAATGCCAGGACATCCTTCAGTCCGGAAAGTACTTTATTTATAAGTCTAGAAAACGTAGCTGGCGCATTACGAAGTCCGAAAGGCATTCGTTTGAATTTATAAATTCCGAAGGGACAAGTAAAAGCAGTTTTGATTTGATCTTCTTCTGCTACATCTACCTGATGATACCCAGATCTTAAGTCAATAGTTGACATGTAAGGGTAGGCTTTGCTTCGTTCAACAAATCATCTATACGTGGCAAAGGATAAGCATCTGGAACGGTGTGGGAGTTTAGCTTG
Organism: Argiope trifasciata; assembly: GCA_026543055.1. Lineage (NCBI taxonomy): Eukaryota > Metazoa > Arthropoda > Arachnida > Araneae > Araneidae > Argiope > Argiope trifasciata. The sequence continues at coordinate 8,495,207 of JAPMOQ010023642.1, read as the reverse complement.
CGATAATCGATGCATAAACGTATTTTACCATTTGGTTTGGGGATCAAGACCACAGGAGAGGCATAAGGGCTTTCGCATTCCTCTATAATACCTTTCTCTAGAAGAGAGTCAATTTCTTTTTTCAACAGCTCTTTCTTGCTTGGGTTCATCCGATAAGGAGGAACTGAAACGGGAGGACTATTTCCTGTATTGATGTGGTGTTCAATAAATGACGTAGCTCTCCCCCCCTAGCTGAAAATTATTCTCATATTTTCTCAACAGATCATTGAGTTGTAGTCTTTCATGAGGACTTAGGTTTTGTCCCTCATCATCCCGCAAGTCACAAGAATTCAATTCTATGCTTTTTACTGGCTCAGAACATTGTGCTTCGATAAATTAATAAAATGCTGTTAATAAAGTGCTGTTAATAAAAATAAAGGATTTTTATTAACAGCAGCTTGCTCGGGTTGAAGACAATCTTTGATAGATATGTCACAGTAGTTTATATAGCAAATAACCGGAAGTACTGTACACCTGAAGCACACCTGTACCGGATACACCTGAAGAGGGTTGTCATGGAAGAACCAACATCTATTCTTTAGGTCAAGGACGATGCCTGCTTTTTCAAGAAAGTCATATCCAAGGAGTTTTCTATTTCCTTTCGATTTCGGCAGAATCAGAAATTTCGTTACAATGTCTCTTCCTTCAATATTCACGACTACCTCTAATGTGAAGGCTTGAGTTGTTGTGAATTATCCATCCGCGAGAAACATGTTGATGGTTTTACTTGTTTCTCCTGAAATATTTTATAAAGTCTTTCACCAGCAACCGTACAACTTGCACCAGTATCCGCACATACGTGAGGTCTTTGTCCACAAATGGTGATGTCAAGATAAGTGATAGTTGTAGGCATATCTACATGCGTAGCAAGCATTTTCAAAGAGTTTGCTGGGAAATCATTTCATCTGGTAGGCGTTGAACAGTCGGGACATTTTGATTTTATAAACCCTGGTTTACCACACCCATAGCAAGTCAAAGGAGGGCGGTTATCTTGTCTTTGTTGCTTCTCAACTCGATATGGAAAGTTTTTACTAGTCGTTCTTTGTACATCTTCTTTGGTTCTGGAAGGATAAATAGATTTCAGTGGAAAGTTCTACTTCAAATGGGGTTGATTTTTATTCTTCGTATTTTTAACACGAACAGCTTCGTAATCGTCTAATAACTGCACCAGTTCAGATGATGACAATTTTTCCCCAACAATCGACGAAGTGTTCTTTGACATCATTACTAACTCTTCGTTTCAATTGATTTGTAAGAACAAGGTCTTTCAGCGATTCGTAATCAAAAACTGCAAGGCTCTGAAGCCATTCTTCTAGGAAGTTTTTTAACTCATACGCAAAGTCTTGCCATAAAGTTCCAGTTTGTTTTTGGTGAGTAGTCAGCTTGATTCGGAATGCTTCAGCATTTAACTTAAATCGTTGAAGTAGAATTTTCTTTATATAAGTATAATCTTCTAATTTTTCCTTGGGTTCCCGCAGAATTATTTGTGAAATGTTAATGGGAAGAAGAGGTAGGAGGTGCGTTATGTAGTCTTCTTTCACGCAAACTTTCCCACATTGTCTTTCAAAAATTTGCCAATAGGCTGCAATGTCAGAAGTCTCTGTGAAGTTTGGAATTAAATGTTGGATTTGTTCACTGGGTACAACATTTAAAGTGGAGGAACCATTAGAAGGATTTGAGCTAGCAACTGCAAGATTTACTTTTAATCGTTCCGTTTCAGGTATCAATTCTTGTTCCTTCCTTTTGAATTCTTCTATATCTTTGCTTTCCTTTTCTTTTTGCTACCTAGTGTCGACAAGAGTTTCTAAAAGATTTTTACTGAAAGTCTCGTCATGAGACGTGGATTTGATTATTAGATTTCGCAAATTAACAACACGCATAGAATCATTTGCTGTTAGACATAATTCGTACCCGAGTGTTTTTAGATCCTCTTTCTTTGCTTTTGCAAGGTAAGCCATCTTGGAATGAGGGGTCAGAGGGGAGGATAAATTGGCTTGATAATTACGGAAATTTGATATAAAATGTCCTAAAACTATTTACATTCACATACAAGGAATATGCATTAAAACTAAAATAAGAAAACTTTTGGCGAGTTCTAACAAGGTCCAGCACAAAATTAATATCTAATCATATACGAAAACAGATGCACATCAAGAACAAGAACAAAATTTCAACACTTTTGATTATATACTTTTGTCGTAACATACAATTATAAAAATTTTACTACATTATGTTCTTTAACTTTAAACAAAAGTGATAGAAAAAATTGAATGCATTTTCAACTGAAACGTTAACAAGTAAAATTTAATACACAAAATAGAATCAATGTTTGAAAAGAAAATAAAAAAAAATTATTGTAGTTGAATTTCAATGTGGATCACATAAAAATGTTTAGTTTCATAGTTTAAAATGAATATCAATTGTATCTTTAAACAGATTGATATAATACGTATAAACAAAATTAATTAATATCAAAAGTGGTACAATAGCAATTTAATTGAAAGTGCTCAGACAATTAAACTCTTAATTTAATACTCATCAAAATAATATCGCTTGTAAATTTTCGTTACAACCAGGAAATTGTTAATAACACATTTACTAAAATGTCGTTTACTAGAAATGATAACACAAAACATGTACTATTCTTTATTCTTATAACTTTTAAAAGAATTCTCGAAGTATTGTGCAAAATCAAAACAGAAAAAATATTCATTAAGGCAAAAAAAAAAAAAAATCGTTTCCGATAATGTGAAACAGAGCAGAGTTCTCAAAATGATTTTCGGTGTGATTAACCAATAAAGATCATAAAACAATTTTCACAGACAGCATGAGTCATATTTATTCACGAGCATATTCGAAAGTAGTAAAACAAAATAAAATAAAAAAAAACGGCAGTCTCATTCATAAAATGTGACGCCAACACATTTGCGTCTACGATTCTATTTTTAGAACTGAGAGGAGGGAGAAATAATTTCCGTTCTGAGAGTGAGAATCGAAACTCACATATTTAAATGTATCAATTTGTTCAACATACATTATATAAAATAGATACTTAGTGAAAAAACTGTGAAGGATGTAATAATCAAGTTAAAATACACACAAACAAAAAAAAAATCAAATTTACAACTCTTGATTAAGGAAGCCGTTGCTTTTTCTAAAATGATTTATGTAAATTATAATTACTTTTACTGTAATAAGTGAAAAGTATTTAAAAATCAAAATAAACAATAACATAAAAGATACTTATCAAATTCTTATTGCGATGATTAGCGGTATGCTAGCAGCACACGACAATATTCCAGAACATGGGAATCACTTTGACCGGTAGTCAATCTGAAAACAAAAATGAGCCGATCTCCAGCAACTAAACTTAAAATCGGGGTAAAAGCTTTTTTAAACCCAAATTGGGATTCCTAACATATTTCACTGGTCCAAAACGTTGGGCGCCAGAAATTATATAACCATTCGTCTTCAATAATTACCACGGCTAGCTTTTAACATATTTATTGGTAGACTTCACTAAACATAAACATATATACGAACAGTTATATAACAAAAGGGACAACACTTACACGACTAACTTAACGAAACAATTAAGACATTTACGACGAACAAAGACATTTACGAAATATAAAAAGATAGTCCTCAACCGAGATGCTTTCTCTACGAAGGCTGGAGGTCGACTGACGTATTATCTAGGTGGCGCTGACGTTTCCTCTAGGTGACGTTGCACACAGTTCCGTTATAACAGTACTTTCATGTCTTTAGCAGTATCTTTCTTAAATAATCCACAAGTCTTTCATTGCACATTTCTAATCCATGTAATTAGTCCTACCAGTTAACTGCCTATGATTGAATGAACCTTCTCCCTCAGGCATGCTGAATTCTGTTTTTAAACCTAACCAAGCAAGACGAAGTTCCTTTGAGAGCAATTTTAATAAATTTCTATTAAAATTAACTTACACTCATATGGGAATTTGCTTCATTATTTAATTAAAACCCTAGATTAAAGTTTTAAAAAACATATCAATCATAGTTATACACTTAAGCCTACTGCCATATGGTTTTCCACGTGTCTTCCATTTAATTCATAAAAAAAATATTTATCATAATTATTTTTTTTTTTTATTCTTAAAGCTCTCCATAACCGAAACAAATCAGAGTTAAATATAAGAGCAGCGAAGCAAGAATTAAGACACAAATGAATCAGTCACATACATGTTTAGCTGAAGACAACAGGAAGAGAAGAGAATTTTATTTTCTGCGCACATGTACAGAACATACAGAATTGCTCAGGGCGCCATCTATTGGACATTGTATAGTTAAAACTAACATTTCAACAAAGGGAAAAGCTGAATTACTTTAAGTTTGACGTTCATTAAAAGATAAAGAAAACATTAAAAGACAAAATAGAAACGATTTAGTCTGAAAACATAAATTATACTGCTTAAAACAATGTCATAAAGTATGAAAATAATTTTAAAACAGGAAATATGAAGAATCTGAAAATTACCTTGTACTATATAGCATTACTTTTATAATTATGAAATTATCTATAATAATCATACAATATTTCTGCCAAGTTACAATGGTAGTATGTATATTCATTATAACATCTGATGCTATATAAACAGCAGGGTTGCCTTGGAAATTAAATGCAGCAATAAATTGAATTCAGTAAAAATCGAATTCATGTTTACTTCATATTAAAAAAAATTGCAAATGATATAAATGTCAAAAAATAATAATTTAAATAAGGATAGTTATTTGCTTGTTTAGAATCGTATACTTATGTTTTCAGAGGCCAATTAAATTGGACCAGTCTTATGCATATTTTATAATTCATTGTAAAACTTTTAATATTCAATTACCAAAATATTTAAAAAAGTTTATAAATAAATGACATTTTATAATGAAAAACTCACTATATGAAAGAATAAGAAATAAAAATTGCCTTTCTTAAAGAAAAGCTTTTATCTGTAATGTATACAATAATAGCGAATACTAAAATAAAGAGAACCAATGTCTTTTGATATTTTTAAAAATCAATTTCTCTTTTTAATATTTGAATATTCTTCATGGAAATATCAGAGGAAAGATTACTTAATAATCAAATATTAAAAAAAGCAAATAAACAACATATCTAAAAAATCTCTCAAGTATAAATACAGAATACGTAACTTAACATTTAAGTCTCCATATCCGAAACAATGTGTTTACTAGAATTTAAGTATCCGGGAAGAACCCTGTAATTCCTTGTTGTATTTAAATCTAATGTCTCAGAAGCGATTTTATTGATTAAACTTTGAAGGACAGACATAATAGACAACACATTATCATGCACTTGCATCTAATTTATAGATACTGGAAAACTCCTTTCACATTTAACAAAGAGAGTGATTTTACTCCATCACTACTCGAGAATTGTTACACTCAAGTCATATGTACATCGAAAATGTTAGATTATAAGAGGAATTGATTTCGTGTTTACCTACAACTTAAAGCTTTTTTTTTTTTGTAAAGAAATGAAAATGGTTACAGCTATCTCTCTTAAATATTTTATTATATACAAAGTGAGATACAGACAAGAAAACTGAAATGTTGAAACACTACATAAGTCTTCTAACCTGAATGCAATAATCTCTGAAATAAGGAATGAACTGAATTTTATCAGTTGTAATTTATCTTCAAATCATGGACATCCATTTTGTATTCTTCTCTTCCTCTACACCGAAAAAGAGCGACAAAGTGTGCGTATAGTCTTCGAACCTGCTTTAAGCGTTGAAGTATTCTCTTGGAAACGACGGGAATTATTGCCTTCTTGTCCACTTCACACTCTAATTACTTTAAAAATAAGAAATCTTCTTAAATTTGAACTCGCCTGTTTTCATCTTTTAAACGTGGAAGGCAATTTTTTAAAAACTTTTTTCTTAGAACTATTGCGAGTTAGAATGCTCTGTAAGTAAGCCACCCCCTTCTCTATTAAGTTTTTTTCTTCAATTTGTAGATATTAATATTGTATAACATTTTTATTTTATTTTATTAATCATCATTTTAACAAGATACGCTTATTCATATTTAATATAAGCGTTTGGAATAATGGGGATCAGAATTAGAAAGTATCGAGCAGAAGTTCAATACTAAGATTAAAAAAAAGTGAAAAGAACTTTAATCTCCCCTCCTTGTAATTATGGTTTTTTTTTGTGTGTGTGTGTGTGTGTGTGTTTTGTATGATGCATTTCAGCATATTCAAACTCAAAAAGTTTGAATCCTGAAAAATTGCTGCAATTTTTATGTTCTTCATATTGTATGAAGAATACAATTGTCATGAAAGCATGAATAATGCTCTTTCTTTTAAAACATTTCAAAATCAATAAATATTCGAGATGTCAAATTGTTTATTTTCTTTTTAATCTAACTTTTTGTTTCATTTAATTATTTATAAACACAAACTTGAAATGTTATTGCAATCTAGACGTAAATTTTGAGTTCGACTATTTTTGTGACAAACTCGTTAAATTAATTGTTAATAGTACTCTAAATCATCATATTACAAATAAATTTGTTAGTCTTTTAAAAAACTTTAGAAATGCATTAATTTTTTGTACAAAAAGGAAAACAAAGACTCGAGTGAGAGCCCTTGTTTTAATAAATTGGAAGTAACAGATTGTTTAAATTTAAGTAAATCCAACTACACATTTTATTTAGATCAGTAGTTTATGTTCGATTCATATCATTTGACAACAACAAAGCAATTCTTCTTACTTAACCTACATTGCACTAGAAAGGTGGCAGCAGCTGCCACTTGTATTAACGAGATTTTGCTGAAGCCATTTACTAGGCAATGAAATATAAAGAAGTAATTGAGAATTTGGAATATTTTTGTTTAAAAAGATACGACTAGGCAAATAAAATGTCACTTATTTTGTTAAGTGTTCAATAAAATTTAAATTGGAAAAAACAAAACAGAATTTATGCGTTTGTTGCATTATCCAAACGCCCCGGTCTCGTATGGAACTGACTTTTTCTTTACTGACATACAATTCTAGTTGATCAAAATAGTCAGTGAATGTAACAATCTATATAACGTTTTATCCGTCGTATTGACTTTCCTAGTCGACTCGCTGAAAACAGTGGCCAAAACGCCATATGTGATTCACCTAGTCAGATTAAATGTTTGACATTTGAATAAGATGACCGATATTTTGCAGACTTAGTTATTGTGCGCAGGGTCGTCAAATTCATAAAATATTTGCTGTTTTGACTGTTGGTCATGTAATAACTTTGTGACAGGATTTAAGTTATCAGTATCTTTGCAGTTCTCTTTATCTCTCTTCCAAAAGAGTGAAAAGTTATAACGATGAAAGTCTATATTGCCGGCTGAGGAGCAAGCGGTTACCGAGAGGAGGCAATTGCCCCCCCCCCATTTTCCCTTTAGGTTTTATTATTAATTCAATATTAAGAACTGTGTCACTACTATAAGAAATATTTTGAAGTTCGTCTTTATTTGCAATCATATATATAATCTTTATTTTTTAAATATTTTTTTTTAGCTTTGTCAAAGCAAAAGAAGAATTTAGAAAACAATTACAGTATCCTTGGTTATGGTACAGGTAAGCAATGCTTTTTGAAAATATCTTCTTCGTCTTTATGAATGTCTTTGCACTATTTTTGTAGGCTTGGAAGTGATTATTTTTAAATCGTAGTTTACTTATTAGTTATCATTAGTATCATTAGTTATATGTAAAAAAGATTTAATCGGTCAACTAAATCAAATACATTAATTATTGAAGAATTTTTTAAATTTAAGATTGTTCTATTCTTCATTAATGTATTTTGTTTGATTTACACCTTGTTCTTGATATACTCTAGAGGTTTTCGGGAAAATATAATAAAAGCTGTTACTTTGATATGTAAAAAAGGTATTAATGTTGCATATATCAAATAAAAATTTAATCAATATTAGAAGGCTTTAACTAAATTAACCTCTTTATTTACGTAGTTTTAAATATTAATATTTTGCGTATTATCTTCTGCCTGTTCACTTTAAGAATAGTCTTCATTCAAACAGCAGTCGACCACAGCAAATCCTGTCGATACTGTTACGTTCACTGGTGGCAGGGTGGTCGGCTGCATACAAGAAGATTAATACCTTCATTCAAAAGAATTAATCCACTAAGTCATGTTCTCTATTTAATAAAGATAGTTATTTTTTAAGCAGTTTTGAAGGGAAAAAAAAAGAAAGGATTGAGGTAGAATATACATGTTATAACAAATGTGCTTCAAATTCTAATAATTTATAATTATTTATTATTTACTGTGATCTCTGTGAAAAAAAAATATCATAAACAATATTTATTGAAAAAATCATATTGTTTTCTTATAATAATACATAGAAAATTTTTAGATTTTTTTTTCAGTGTAAGCGTGTTTGAATTTATCATATTATTCATGGCTTCATTCTTGTTTTATTAAATTTTTAAATTTTGGAAAGCAAAGTGGGACAACAGTATGTAGTGATATTAAATGTAGAACATCTGGTAAATATTTTCGAACTTTTTAATAAATGATAGTTTGTGTTTAAATAAATCATTTTTTAAAAACTGTCTTTCAGTGACTTCCCTAGCCTTGCGTCTGATGTGCCGTATTTTCAGTGTGACAATGACTTAAGAGCTTTTAGTCCTGAGGGTATGCATTTGGTAGTGTGTGTTCATGGCCTGGATGGTATGAACTTTTTTCGTATTTAATGTTTTAAATTTATTTAGCTTCATTAATTGGGCCTTTACTTTACAAATGTCAGCTTATTTAATCTTTCTTAAATCATAAAATTTACTAAATATGTCGGGCCTTTAAGTTATTTTAATATGGTTTTTTCACCCTCTTTATTCACATATTTAAATTTGAAATCGATATTGAAGGAAACAAATAATAAATAATTATTTAAACTGTCCAGAAACATCAAATAGCAGTAATCGCTTTATATTATCAATGTATTAGTTCAGCTGAATATTTAGAGGCTATATAATCTACAATTGCTTGAAGGAGTGTAATTGAGTGCAATGGCAAGAATTGAATTTATCTTGAATTGTTTCTTATAATATTTAGTTGTTATATAGAGCAGAAAAAACAATCAATAAATAGAGGAATGCTCCAATTGAATATATATATATATATATATATATATATATATATATATATACACACACACACACACAAAGAACAATTCGTTCTTATCTTCATTAAATAGTTGCTATTTACACCATGAACTGAAAAATCGTCTTTCCACAACAATCGAAGTTGAAGATCAGTTCTCCATCAAATCGTAAACACCACACCTCTGGGAATTCACGGGTTGGTCAGTCATTGATCATTTCAGGTGGCGCTCCAAATCTCCAGGACTCGTGGGCGTACTCCAGCAGTCTCCCCAAAGCTTTTCTCCTCTTTCCAAAACACTCTGCGTATTTTATCTCCACGACAGTCTCCGCCTCCTCTTCCTCAGTGGCTACTGGACCTCTCTTCCGGCCAATCATGTCCATAAAAAGGGCCCTTTCAGTGACGCCAGTCCGTCGTCGGAAGGTAATTAAGACGCGCCGAAAAATCTGGAACATTGGGTCCGCTTACAATAGGGAAATTTGGCACCCAAATGTTTGATGTTCCATTGTCTCTGAATGCACTATCACTGCCTTCTGGACGAGGAATTTCCACGTGTGTTCTTGCAGCTATAGATACCTCAGGTCCCGGAAGGAGACTATCTGCAACATCTGGTTACCTCAAGGTGTCTAGTAAACACAAAGGCAACACAGCTGGTGGAAATATTTTATCACTAATGGGGACGGGGAATGTTACAATATATTTATATTTTTTGTGTTCTTATAATTTTAATGTGACATTATAAATCGTTTAAGACTAAAATTTTCAAAGGAAATAATTTTGATCCTTTTTAAACAACATCTAAATTTACTTCTAAAGTCAGGAAATTACTGCTTTTTTTTTCATTTGTTTGGCAGTAAAATAGAATGTGGAGATGATAGTTATCGTTTTCGGAAAAAATTAAACAAGGTATTACAGTTTCTCAATTACTGACACAATTATTGTAAAGTATATGTAAGAATATGATATGTACTTGACAAATTCATTCTAAATACAGTGATTTAAACATTCCATTTAATGTGTTTCTTTAAAGATTTAAACGATATTTCACTTGAATGGTGCTTTTTTAAGTGAAAACGGTAACGGACATTTTCCACTTGGAGGGCAAACAACATTTCTCTAATTTGTCAGAACACACAATAATTCATTTCATATTTAAATAAAGATAAATAAGAATTTAATTATTAATTTCATCATAATTAATAATTATTTGTATTAATTAACTATTTGTACTATTCCGGGATAATAAGAATCCTACGACCAAACAACGTTTAATGAAAGAAAATGAAGAATCATCTACCTTCTGACAACTTGATATACTAGAAGTTCTTCCATGATCTGTATGTTTAAAATAATTAGTAATATTAAGTAACCAATCCTTCAGTTATAAACACTGCGCCAGATTTCGTAATATTTAGTTCTTATGAAAGTTAATGATACCTGGATATATTATTTATAATTCCCCTGCTTTCAACCACCATTAATTTTTGAAAGATATCTCAAACTTTTCATTCTCTATGCTTACATGATTCCCCAGTTAGTCGTTAAATAAAATATCTAAGGTGCCGATATCAACAATTTTTATTTTCTATGATAACTCATTCCTAAATACATCATCAAAGGTCGCCTCTACCGCATCAATTTTTGTGAGATTTTGCAATGTAAAACTTAGGCACCCCCATTCACTACTATTAAACAAGTTTCTTCAATTTTCGTCGCCATTGAAATTCGCAACTTTGAAAGCATGGCTAAGCAATCAAAATAATCTATCATTACTGCATAAGTATAATTTTTTTTTTTCATTCTCTCTTTAAAATAGCATTTTGATATGTTTCATTAAAATCGAATCATCATGCCTGTATTAATATCATTAAAGAGATCGTTGAAGATGATTAAAAATAAGATTTAGTCATCTCAATCGGTTTGAATAAACTACATTTTATCACTACAGATGTATAATGAAGGCATTGTTACTATAATACAAATTTAAAAAATTATGCCGTAATGTTTTTAAAACTATGCGGAGCATTCTGGCTGGTTAATTATACTTCAAAATTGCAAAATGATAATTATGCACTGAAAATTGACGAAATTGATCGAGTTGTTGAGGTTGAGGACTATGTCAAAATTTTATTTTATATTTCTTGAGATGTACAGGAAGAAAGTAGAAGAACGTTGATGTTGTTTTCTGGAATCATAATCATTCATGTGAAACAACGTCTTCGAAATCAGTACAGTGGTTGTGAACTTGTGGTTGTAAATTTTCACTATTGATAATGTGCATTGAGATAGTGTTTTAATTTTCTCTTGAAAATGGAAGTCGTATAAGGGCAAGTGACATTTAATGACATCAAAAGGACATAAAATTTCACGGGAAACAAAAATTGTTTAAAGTGGACCAGGGGTTGAATTTTGGTCGCAGGTTCATTTGCTTTCCTCATTATTTTAAAAATATTGATTGCATAATACGAAATGTAATATACCGAGCTGATACTGGGCATAAATTTTCGTATCGTTTGAATCTTATAACAAAATAAAATGATAGCTAAAACAAATAAAGATGAATATCTATTATTAAATTTGACATTTGGATGAGGTTTTAAGTTAAATGCATTTATTAAACGGATAAAAAGGTATTTTAAGTTTAAATGTATTTATTAAACGCTAATTAAACGGATGCTATGTGAAGTGAAATCAATCAAATAAATTATTAAAGAAATTTTCGAGTCCTTTTTGTGTTTTTTATGAAAACATAATAACTCCATTAGTTAATATATTATAGCATTTTTCAAGATATCAATAAATACTTATTTAGAATAAAGTTCCTACTTAGTTATAAAAATTAATTATCGCTATCAAGTTCCCTTTAGTAAATGTATTTATCCGATTATTTTTAGTTTTCCTGGATATATATATATATATATATATATATAATATGTACTTGAAATTTGTATTTTTCAATTCCTCTAATTGAAACAACTGCGAGTTCTTTTAGAAGTAAGAATTATAATGAATTACAGGAAACATTCAAATGCTACAAAATGTTAGCAAATTTCTTTAGCACTCTAATTATTAGTTTTTCCATAAGTTTGACGCGAGTTAAAAAGTCACATTTTCCTTTCTTTTCTTAAAGGTTCAGTATTCATTTAATCAGGGAAAGCAGATCAAAAGTCCCTTGTGTATATCCTAAAACATACATTTTGCATAATATCAATAATATAATTTTTCCTGACTGTTCCATCAACAGATTATCAAAATAACCGATGGGAGTAAAAATCCATTTAAATTTTCGGCCATCATGTCATGTCTTAATCAACTAACAAAAAAAAAAAGTCAATAAAATGCAACACCTGAATCACTTCAAACCTTGTTGGTTACTCTGCAAAATGTAATACAAATTACATTCTGAATGAATGACAGTTGAATAGAATGCCTAAAAATCTTATCGTCTTCATAATATTTTAATCGTCTTCATAATCGATTTCTTTGCCGAGTGACTAAAATACATCAGATTAACTTGTCATCAAACCGTTATTTTGCTATTGTTGTGCAAGCTACAAGCTGAATAGATGACAACAGAATGTCCAACATATTGTTGACTTAGCCATTGTTAACCTGGTTGTCAAATTCTGGGACAATTCACATATTTCGAGTGTTTATTGTGTAATAAATTGAAGATGATGTTTAATCAAATTTATTGAAAGGAGCTGTACATCTCCTTCCGAAACAATCAAGATTTTACCGAAGACATTTTAAATTTTTTATTGACGAGGGGAGTGAGTGGTCAGTGACAAGGTGGCAGTTGCCTCCCTTGCTCCCTTATTGCCATCACTTCAATTTTTAAAAAATTCTTTCAGTTCAATTAATGCACTTTTCTTTTTTTGTTAATATTTTTTAACATAAAATAACAGTTAATGAAATTTAAACCCTACTATGTGTAAATCAAAACTTTTAAAACCTAAAGATGTTTACTTTTTAAAATTGACAATAATTCTCAAACCATAAATATGACAAACTTGTAATCGTCTCAAAAGCAGCATATTCTAAAGATAGAAAAAAGAACCTTTGATTTCTTACAAACATTTGAAGTGAAATATTTTGAATTCAAAATCTTTTGCTTTTTGAATTCTGCAAAATTTTTTTATTTATTCAAAGCTTTTTTTTTTTAACTTTGTGGGAATGCATTTGGAAAGAGGGATGTTTCACTAAATTTATTATAGAAAAGAAAGCTATATTCATTTGACTAAATGGGTACATAATACAAATACATCAAGGCTTCTACTAAAATGATGTTGAAATTAATTAGTAACTTTAGTAGCTGAGTAGTTATTTTGCTCAAATTTAACTATAACTGCTTATTCATTGAAATGAAATTAATTTTACTAGGAACTTTATTAAGAAAGTATGTGTTTATTTCTGCATTATGCAGTTTATCTAAAAATTCAAAATAGATTTTTACACTGATGTGCTTAAATTATGGATATTCAGAAAATGCTAATTTTCACTCTTCTAATAAATTTTGAATGTCTTGATATAATTACAAGATTTGAAAAAAATTTTAATTTTGAGATGGGTATTTCCAATTAAATAAATTATTTAAATAGTATCATGAATATATAATCTAAATCAGTATTGGGAAATGTATTGTTCACAAATTTAAAAATATATATATATTTCATCATTTGGATCAAATCATCATCAAAATCAACGATTATCTACTTTTTCCTGTGTCTGTTAATTTTTTCAGGGTTTCCTAGGTCCTGAGTTTGAGGGCTCGAACGTAACTGAAGAGAAAAAATATGTCGCTTTTTTGTATCAGAAATTCTGTTTTAAACAACTTATTTAATAGCAGATAGATTTTATTTTATTATTTATTTTGTAAATTATTTTTTAAATAGAAATAAATTTTATATCCGATTAAACAAAAAAAAATGATAGTTGTAAATGATTTAATGACTAATTAGATTATACTAACCCTGCTACAAAATCACTTCTATATAAGACAGCTTGGATAAAAGACTTCTAGTTAAGGCTTTTCAAAAGTACAAAGTAGGAAGCTGTATTTGTGAGAGTGTTCTTGAACAACATTAGGCTTAAAAAGCTGATGCAAAAACTGTGAAGGTAGTATATTTTCTTTATAAATAAAAATAAAAACTCTTTCAATTGTTTTTAGCAGTTATGCATGATGTTATATAATATGTAACAGCGTACAATAACGAAATATTCATCAAAAACTTTCCAGGAATTTAAAGTTGCTTTAAATATTAATAAAATGATCAATCTTAATTAGAGAAAAGATGGTCCCGATTGCGGAAACAAAAGCATGGAGCTTTTAACTTCAGGCCTTTTGGAACCTCCAAATCTATTGTTAAGGTTCTGAATTCTGCATTTTCTACATAAAAATTATTTACTTAACATGGGGCAAAGGAGTAATTTTTCTGCAATCGTATTTGTTACTAGCAATTTTAATAAAAATATAGTTCTCTAAGTAAAATTTATAAAGTTAAAATGCTACAAAATTTAGTTTAATTTATTTACTTCATGAGTGAAATATTTATAATGCAAAAGTAAATAATATTTTTATATCTTCCAAAAAAAATTTTTCTTTACATTTCATCTCTTACGTTATTAACTGTGGTTAGTTTCTCCATTTAGTTGATTTTTATAGCTTGCTTTTTATTGCAAGAATATATTTTCCATTTGTTAAATTTTATTTTGAAAATTTCCTTGATTATTATTTGTTTCTGACTATTTCAATTACTTTCTCTGTGTATAATCATTTTTATGTGTTTTCATGTTAGGTATACTTTACAGGTTGAATCAAAATTCATGAACGAAATTTTAAGAGATGATCAAATATATCGAAACAACTACACAGAAATGTGCAATGCAGTGGGGTATTACTGGGAAATAGTACTTCTGTTCTATCAAATGATTAAACAAAAGAAAAATTGGGGAGGAATAATCTCTGGGCACAGAAATGTCAGAATGTTATGAAAAATGCAAAAACTACTCGGTAATATATCACCCACGACAAAAGAAATCTTAACTTTCAATATAATGATCTGTGCTCATTCTAAAAAACCGTTAGATATTTCCATGTGCACTCCTTGTCAAAATAACTATCTTGTCAACTTCGGAGGTGGTGGGGCTGTCTTACATGATGCTTTTCGTTGAAAAAAAAAACTTCAGGCAAAATTTTTTGATGATTCTACTGATCAAGTTCGGGGATCACCCTGACCACCTAAATACATCAAAGTGTTGTAAACGAAATACCCCAATGCTCTGCATTCTCATGGCAAAATAAAAACTGAGTTCACTGTTTTGTAAATTGAAAGTAGGGATAAAGTTAAAATAAAAATTGATTCTTCGTAATTCATTTATATCCTTATCCTTGGTAACAGTTAAAATATAATTTATATTAATTCAAAAACTAGTTTGAATAAAAAGGAATATATTTAGAAACCATTGAAGTTTGAGCAAGTATATATGTCTTCTGGGGCTTCCACTGTTTTATTCTGGATGTGTACTTAGTGATGTAATATCTCCAAATTTTGAATTTACAGAATATTATTTTCAATTTAAAGCGTGGCTAAAGAAGGAATTATAAAATAAAATTTTTAATCAAAATCTATAATTTTTAAAAATATATTGCATAGTTTAAATCCAACAGAAAATTTCAATGAAAGACAACACCCTCCCTACTTTATTTTTTAAATATTTTACATAAAGATATCGATCCATTCATTACAATTTTATTTTATTTTTAGGAAATAGTGCCGATTTGAGATTGGTTAAAACATATTTAGAGTTGGGATTGCCGACTGTTAATTTTGAATTTCTAATGTCAGAAAGAAATCAGGTAATAATATTTTCCAATTCTTGAAAAATGTGTTCTTGCTTATTATTATTTTTTCTTTTCGTGGGGGAAAAGAAGTTTGCTAACTCTGTTATATTTTTTAGGGTGAAACATTTGATGATTTCGATACTATGACAGATCGTTTAGTCTCTGAAGTAAGTTATTATATTGAAGTCTATGGATTGAAACCTGCAAAAATTAGGTGAGTTTTAGGAATTTATTTTTTGAAACAGTTATGTTGAAACGTTCAAGTATCAATACTTCATAGAAATTACTTTTATTCTATGTTAAATTTATTAAAAAGTCACGTGAATGCAATTAAGACTTATTTGGATACTGAAAATTTTATTGATCTTTGAAGAAAATGAATTTTGACTTCATTTTTAGGAAGTTAAGAATTATTTATATGACCCTTTATGTAAATAATCTGAAATTTTTAAACTTATTTCTGTAACCTTTTCTCATTATTGATTTGAACTGTATGATTTAATGTAGAAATTTTTTTTTAATTCTGCGGTCTAATGGTTTTTATAGTGATAATCTGATAATCTTTTTTTAAATAGAAGTTTTCTTACATAATTGACTCAGAATTTTATAATTGTGATCTTTTGTTCATATCTGCTTTGGTCATTAATGACTTTTTTGTATCGAGTTTGAAATTTTTGTTTAATATATTTAGGTGTAGGGTGTCTTTTCGTATATCAATATGTTTTATTTATTTATTTTGGAGCGCCGTGAAATGTTGTTTTAACACCGTTATTTCGAAGCATTTTCAAAGTTTCAAAAATAACTTAAAAAAATTGTAGAACTCCCTGCAGGAAGGAGATAGCTGTGTCCTGGAAGAATTTTGAATTAATTTATCGTCATACGGTAGCGAATAAGTTCTTAAGTTTGGTGCAAAAAATATGTTGCTAAAATTGTTAATTTGAATGCTATTTAGGCAATTATACGTCTTATTTTGTTAATTTGTTGCAAAACAATATTAGTTCTTTCACTTCTCTCGATTTTGCTGTTGACTTTAATGTCTTTAATTATGTCGTCAACACCGTATCGCTAAGACTTCAACATATAAATATGTAATAGTAATCCACAAAATCATGTTACTAATCATAAACATTAATAACAAAATCATATATCCCCAGGAATCCACAAAAATATATATTATTCATGTTTTTTATGGACTTCATCTAAATAGTGTAACAAATGCTCCAGGCTTTACTGAAGGAAAATGTGCCAATAGGAAGATATAGTTTTCTGTTTATGAAACCAAAATAAATGCTGTATTTCAGTACGAGTTCCCTTTAAATGAAATATTACAATAGTTTATTTAATTTTTTAAAAATTTCTTTTGAAATATTTTTCAAAAAGTAGATAAGACACTTTGAGGCAAGTAAGAGGCATCACCAAGTATCACAAATGGGGCAAATAAGACATATTTTTCATAAAAATACTTTAATATGCAAAAATAATATGTTAAAATTTATCATAAAGAATATTTTCATAGTAATTAGGAATTTGAATGTTAAAAAAATTTCAGATTTTCTGTGAAATATTTGAGAAACTTCTATTTTACTTTTTCATATATGAAGGCTAGAAAAAGCCATGTAATCTTTAAAAAATTCGAGCGCGAGATTTTGACAAATCTCTTATATCAAACTTCATAGAGTTTGAAAAACTCTTTTTTTGCCGTTATAATTATCTTTGAGCGCAATAATTCAAACGTGATTGGATAATTTTCCGTTTTTCAATTCAGAAATTCATAAACCAAATTTAGTTATTTGTATCAAATGTTAAACGAAATCCATTCAAAAGAAGTTTGTCTGTTTACCTGTTCCAGTACAAGTGAACTCGGCAGCTTCAAAACGCAAAGAGCTAGATAGATAAAATTGATATACAGATTTAGCATCTAAAATGTAGACTTATATCAAATTTCGAATCAAGTATGTTTAAGGGTTAGCTGTCTGTTGGTCTGTATTTTCACATTTATGCATATAAAACCAATAAACAAGATGTCTTGAATCAACGAAATTCGGTATGAGATCTTGTAAATACAACTATACTATCGTGTCAAATTTGGGTTTCAATTGGTTGGGAGAAAAGGATATCTAAATTACACATTCACTCGATAGATTCAATAAAAAAAGCTAGATTCTAGCCCAACATGTAAATACATAACTAATGTTTGCCACTGCGCTACAAGGTATTCAAGCTTTAATTTTTTTTGGTTTAATGCAATGAGAAAAGGCTCATCCTATAAACAAATTCATTGAATAGCACATGTGACCATGTAAAAAGCATGTATTTTCATATTTAATTCACACGTAAATGATGGAATTTGTTGATAGTTGTTGAGAATGTTGGGCAAACAGGGTATTGTGATTGGGAAAATGGCGTATCTGCGGGAATGTTTGGGATTTGCATGTCTTTTTATTTGCTACTCAAGATTGCCGTTTCGATAACTTTTGATGTCATTTTTTTGCTTTTGTTAGCGACTCTGTTTATGTTAGCAATTACTGTGGATTAATGTTGCACAAAAGAATTCTTGGTGCTTTGATTTTAATTGATAATTTGTGCGGTAGCACACTGAAGAGATCTAACGAATTTAAAAGCTTAGTTGGGTAGTTTGAAATACCATTTCCATTCATTACACCATCAATCAATTTGCAGGTGAAAGACCTGCCCGCAATTTATTCATGGTTTTCATTGCTGATTACTTTGATGCCAGTGTTTTTTGCTGTTGAAATAATGCATTCGAAAAGCTGAGTGATTTTGTAATTGCTGGCAATTAGTTTGAAAACTTTTTGAATTAATTCCTCTGTTGACGGAACAATGATATCAAAGAGCATTGGAAATGAAATATATTATGCGTTTGTATCTGCTGGTGCTTTTCCATTACTAATGTCCAATAGCTACTCTGAAAATATAACTGACGCATTGCGTTACAGATATACAGATGGGGTACAATGGGCTCCTATTTTTTATATCAATATTCTTTTGTCCATTATTTTCGAGTATATTATTAACTTGAATAATTGCTTATAAAGTAACATACAAATGCCGAGTGTTTTTTTATAGATTAGTTCGAAAATTCTATTTTACAGTCTTATCTTTTTTGCTGTTTAATATCGTTGATTATTTCATTTAATACTTCTAATTTTACAGATGTCTCTTGATATTAATGATTGAATGTTCTTTTATTTCAGCTTTATTGGTCATTCTTTGGGTAATATTATAATACGTTCTGCTCTTACTCGACCAGAAATGAAACCATACTTAAGTAAATTGCATACATTTTTGTCTTTATCTGGACCTCACTTGGGAACTCTATATAACAGCAGTGGGCTGGTAAATATGGGTATGTATTGTTACATTCTTTATAGGTTCTCTTATTTTATGATTTAAATAAACTATTATTATCATCTCTGTTTTCATTAATTGTGTTTTGAAGATTTTTGAACTGTTGTTCTAGGCATGTGGTTCATGCAAAAGTGGAAGAAATCTGGTTCTTTGCTTCAGTTATCAATGAAAGATGCTTCAGATCTGAGGCAAACATTTTTGTATAAATTGAGTCAAAAACCTGGTAATTGTTTAAAGTATCTGTTAATTTCATATTTACCTTATAAATGAAGTGTATCGCATTTCAGTGTATGCATTGCATCTTCTGTTTCTAGGTCTTGAACATTTTCGCAATATCTTGTTATTTGGATCTTCTCAAGATCGATATGTACCTCTCCATTCTGCTCGAATTGAGCTCTGTAAACCTGCCCTTAAAGATACGTCCTTACAAGGTATGACACGAACTTTTTCAATTAGAATACTTATTTTTAAAAAAAATTCTATATTTCTTTGGAGATCTTACTCGTATACCAAGATTATAAATAACCTTATATAATTGAATAGTATAACTAGTACCTTCCGGTTAGA
Source organism: Argiope trifasciata (assembly GCA_026543055.1). Classification (NCBI taxonomy): domain Eukaryota; kingdom Metazoa; phylum Arthropoda; class Arachnida; order Araneae; family Araneidae; genus Argiope; species Argiope trifasciata. The sequence goes on along the minus strand of JAPMOQ010023642.1, from coordinate 8,475,235 downwards.
ACCTAATTACCGATGATTTTTGTGCCTCATTAATTAATATGATATTTTATCTTTATAAACTTCTTTTAACAGGGATTCATTTTATTCAATATATAAATTAAAATTTTCATTATTATTTTGTTTAATTTGCATTAAAGTAACTGCCATTTTAATAGATTTTAACAGATAAACACAATTGTTTTATGCTCTTTTGATAGATTGTTGCACATAAATATTTGTTTTTCTTTTATTCTTTTTTTAGTGGGGATTGCAATAATTTATGAATAACAGAAAAATATTTTTCATAAAAAATTCAATTTAATTTTGATTACTTCCTAATTTTGTGGAAAATTTGATTGTGGTTTTGGCAATCTTGCAAAATAAATATTAAACCCAATCTTGTCTGATCTTTTTACTTTGATTTCTTTTTTTAATATCATTTTCTAAAATTACATTTTTTGGAGATGATTTATTCTTTTGTTTTCGCTGTTTAGAGTATTATATTTTTATTTTTAAGTGTTTAAAAGGGTTTTCTTACAATATATTGATGTATATCTTAATTTTAAAAAAGAATAAGTACTCTAACGGTTAATTAAGAAATCTAGTTTCAGTTGTATGAATAAGTTTGGGAGAATACTAACAAATATGAAAATATTTCGTTAATTATTGAACTTGAAGTAGAAAATAAAGAGAGTAATGTTTCTGTAAATTTTCTGTAGGAATTTATAGCTCAGTGCTATTTTTTACATTTATTTATCGTCAGGATTCTCTAAACATACATCATTGTTAAACTCTTGAATGGTAACATTGAGTCATATTCACTCCTCCTCCCATTTTGACAGATATACTGTAACTTTTGGAAGAATAGGGAATCCATTCCTCTTTCTATGCTATCTAAAAATTGTATACTCAATATACAACATAGGTGCGGGTTCTGTCCTCATCTCGGCCAAAGACCGCCGTGTTAGCTAATGGCAGTTGGGGCACGTCGTGACTGCAAAGTCCTCCAAGTTCCCATAACAAATTATACCTCTGGGGTTACTGATTCAGGGATGAGTCGATCTCTGATTTGGATCTAAATTCTGACTTGCGGATGGATGAATGAGTGAATGAATTGAGTTCGACAGCCCCCTAAAAAGGGTTGTGTCATGTGTGTTCGAACAAAGTCGTACTTTCACCTTAACGGTGCTCGTTAACAACGAAAGGCGCACGCCTCTGCCTTAATTCGAAAGATCTCCGCTCATTCGTGCTTGGTATGACCAAGTGGCATTAGACCCACCACCACAACATAGATTACAATCATTTTGACTCTTTGTTTCCATTAACATTATACAAGAGGTTAAGATTTTCTTGTCTTTATTATCTTTCGTTTAATTTTGCTTGGAATCGTTTGATTTACTGATCCTTTTTTTCGGGGGGGGGGAGGGCAAGTCAGTATTATGTGTATTTTTGAAAAGTTCAATTTTCTTTCTGAAAAAATGTTTGATAAAGAAGGTATGAGGCATTTTTTAACCTTAAAAAATCATTACTGTGGCCAAACAAGACAGCGATTTACAAGATAACATATAACATGAGAATGATTTTATAAATTTTATTAGTTTTTACCAATTAATGTATGTATGTAATTTATATTTGTTGCCATTTTTTTAAGCTGGCACTTAAAATCAACACTGAATTTAGACTTTTTTTAAAAAAAATGATAGAAGTCAAGTAATTTTTATTATATATTTTTACAATAATCCCATTTATTTAATACTTAATATTGAGATAATTTTTACTTTGCCTCTTTCTTTCTTCGATGACTTATTATTTTTAGGAACCTAACATACTAAAATGCGTTTTAGTGCTTTGTCTTATTTTAATTGTAAATGTTACTCCTCCCGACTGAATATCAACTTTTATATTCTAATGTGATCTTTGAAGATTAATTGTACTATATTTATTTCTATGTAATAAGTACCTGCTTTTTTTAAAACTAATACTTAGATTTTCCTTTAAAATTTACTTTGAACGGTTGCTTTCCTTGTAAAGATACCCATTTAATATTTACAGTATCTTACTTTCCTTCTTCAGAAAATATATTTTTTGACACCTATTTTATTTTAAAAAGTGTATTACAAAATGCATATTTAAATGAACTTTATATGAAAACATTATTTAATCAACTTTTTGTAATTTAATAAAATATTTATTTATGTGAACGAGCTGTACAAAATGCACCGTTTTTAAAATAGAAGTAAATTTAAATCGGTTTTTCCAGTGAGGAAATTTATGGATAATGATATCATTCCAAGATTTAGATTTTCCTTTTTTTTTTTTTCAAATTTAGATTACATACTTGTTAATATTCTTGCTTTCTGCCATTATATCATTAATTTATAAGTGAAATTCTTTGAATTCCATCCATTAAAACATTTCTTCTTTTTTGCATCGCTTGATTTATTTTTGAGTTTTAATACGACATTTTGCATATTACAATTTTAAAGAATGGTTATTAAATAATTTTTAATTTAAAAACGTTTGTTAAACGTTTAATCTGCTCAGGATTTATCAATTTTGTTACCCAAGGTTTTTAAATATTTATTTTCCATTTTTAATTTGTAAAATGTATGCTATTTAATTCATTAGTACTGTGAAAATTTAAGATATAATGCTTCAAGTTTTAGTTTTTCTCTTTATAGACTTTATATTTTATGCTTTATTCACATTTAATAGCCAGAGCAACAGAAGAATGTGTGTTTGGTATATTCTTCTATATAAGTAATTTAATATTAAAAAGTTTTTCTTTGTTACTTTTACTTTCTCTTTTACCTTAATGCTACTAACAATTTATTAGTATGATATATACATATTCTAATTTTTTTCCTTTTCTGACTGAAAGCAAAACACATCTTTTTGCTGTATTATTTTCATTCCATTTAATTTTTTAAATTTCATTTAATATTTGCTTTCATTTAGGTGTGGTTTATCGAGAAATGGTAACCAACCTAATGCAGCCAATCATCCAAAATCCAGATATTGCCCTCCTTAGGTATGATGTCCATCATGCTCTGCCTAGTAGTGCCAATTCTCTGATAGGCCGTGCTGCCCATATTGCCGTCTTAGACTCTGAATTGTTTATTGAGAAATTTTTAGCTGTTTGTGGATTAAGATTTTTTATCTAGTTTGTACATATTAAATTGAACAAATATTGTTGCAATTATTCTGTGATGCTTGAATATAACCATTTAAAAAAGAAAATGTTATCTTATGGTGCCATTAATGTGACCGTTGTAAATCATTATTTTAAAGTTATTTAGTTGATCTGATAAAAATAAAATGATGTCTACATAAAGCCCAAATCTATGTATAAAGTTTTATACTGTTTTTTAATTACTTTTATACTCAGTATATCTTTATACTTTTTATTAGTAAGGAATTCAGTATATAACAATAGTGAAATTCATAGAATTTGTACAAGAATTGTAATTGTTTAAGAGTTATTTATACATTTATTAAATTTTGTTTATAAAAACAGAATAATTGACATTAAAATTATTTCATGAAACATGAAAATGTTTCTTGAAATGTTACTGCTGATGAAGCTAATTGCTTTCCATATTTCTTGTGTTCTGTTTCTTAATTTAAAAAAAACAATTCTTATATCGTTGTTAGCGAAATTTTGTCTTACTTTAGTGAATTCAATTGTTCATATTAAAGTGAAATCAATTATGAATATAGGTTTTAGAAATATTTTTATTGGAAAATATATTCTCAAAGTTGAAGGAACTTTTACAGCACATAAGTTTCTTGCTTGATTATAAGATTTGAGTAATTTACTAGGTGATTGTAAAGTCATTGCCGTTTTCCGTGTGCGTTAATGTTTAGTGTGGAAAACTCTTTAATATGTAGTCTTTCAGACGGTTGTGAGCTTTTGCAGTTGTGATATTGTCTGTCTGTGTGTGAGACCGATTTGAAAAAAAGTTCGTTGTTTTGATTTTATTTGTCTTGTTTTTTAATCCTATATTGAGTAGTAAGATATGGTCGAGTATGATTCTCAATAGCTCAACTATGTGCCAGTTTTGTAGATTATTAAAAAGGAACAAATAATTCATTATATTAGTGAGTAGTTTAATTGCAGCATATTCTGTATAGGAGCACAAACTGAGACCCACAGTAATTTTTAAAAAATAAACTATGTTTATTTCTTTTACTATGCAATATAGTTGTATACAATATTTTCTGTTATTTTAGATATTTAGTTTATCCGCAGATTAAATTATTGCCATTTTCTTCTATTTCAATACTTCTGAAAATACTTACTGGTGGTCTTTTTTTAGGAAATACTTTTAGATATTTAATATTTTGCTATGCAATGCATATTCAATGAGCTTAAAACCGCATTGAAATCGTTGGTCATTTCAGCAGTTCTTAGGCTTTCACTAATGTTTTGCAATTCAAAAATTATTTGTTTCTGCTTGTAGTTGCGAGAAAGCTGTATTGGTTGATTTATCGTCAAATTAAATAAATGAAAAGACTATGTAGTGTGTTTTTTGTGTGAAAAATCTTTTATGCACAAGCTTGGCATTGACACTTTAAATAATCGCCTTAGCCTTTTTAAGGCTTCAAAAGAGGGTTACTCTTTTAAAGATTCTGCCTACACCAGACTCCCTTTTCTGTAAGTTGTTAACTAATGAATTTATTTCATTTGTTTTCTGTTGAAATAATATAATTACTAATTTCCGCAGCTGATTTTATGAACATCAAAATAATTATGAAGAGGTTCTATGTTTATACCTGATTTCGCAGCTAATATGTCTTTTTGAGTCATGGTTAATAGATTCTTCAAAACGGCAATTTCTTTTGAATCTTCCTAGTGTATTCAATGGAATATCTTTCATAATTAAAATGCAGCGTTGAAAGCTGATTCATTTTTATTGTAATTACTTAGTAGCATTATTTATTAAAAAGTATTTGAAAAATCATTTTTGTCTTTCACATTTTGCATTCTGACGCTTTAGCAGATTAGAATTTTTAAAAACTATTAACATTATTGAAAGGCATCTCTTCGTGGATATAAAATGAATTTCAGAGTCTTGCATATTTATTTTGGCAATAGTTGTTTTTTATGCATTTTTCTTTGAGGATACAAAATGTTTTTGAGACAGTTAAATTTCTCAGTAGTATTTGTTTGGAGAAATTTTTAAGTATGTAAGCCTTGAAATTTTCTTAATGTTATGCAGCATAAAAATTCAAAATAAACTATTTTTTATCTTATTTTTAGAAAATATATTTCTGCAAAGTGTAGTAAATAGTTACACTGCGTTTTAAGTATCTTATTTTATGGATTAATTTTTTGCCAGTTTTTAATTTTTTTTAAAGATTTATCTGATTTGCATATTCGAGCATGTTCGCAAATTTGAATTTTCTGAAATTAGTACTCTAAGATATTGAGTAGAGTTTGAACGAACCAATAATTATTTTGATATTCATTGGACCAACTTCGGTGTCAATGGACTCAAAGAATCAATTTCAAGGGGAAGATGAAATTCATTATTTGCATACAATATTAGTATAATCTGCAATATATGGTCATCTTTTCATACTCATTGACCATTTTTTAACCCTTTTTGATTTTCTTTATTTAGTGTATACTCTCGTATAATCTAATGCCAATATTGTTAAAGAATCACACTTCCTAACTTTATATAATGAAGATTTCCTTTCCATGACTGTATTTTCCAAATAATCTTTCAGATATTCTTGTTTTGTTTGCATTGTTTCTCAATATAATTATATCTAGGTAAAAGTTATTTTCCCTTTAGTTATTCTTTCTACTCAAGTGGGAAATGGACGGAAGAAATAACGGTTATTTCTTTCTGTATTTACCCTAATTCCTAATAGTTTTTACATTTTAGTTCTTGTTATAGTGTTGTTTTTTAAACTGAGAAACCAGCCACGTTTTAAATTTTCTTTTCGTGTTCTTTTTAGACGCTTGAACGTCATAATAATTACGGGGACGCTACTCACAATCGTTCAAACTTCAACAAGTTGCTAATTTTCCTTTATGTTTTTAGTACTATATTTCATAAGTCTATTGAATCACTATATTTCATAAGTGTATTGGTTTGAAACGAAAATTAAAAATGAGTACGATTTAAAACACTTTTCTTTATTTTGCGTTTATGAATTTATTTATTTATTTATTCTCTCGTTGCTTGTTTTTAAATATATTTTTAATTTGTTATTTTACTTTGTGAATATAAAATCTATCTCATTTTAAAACATGATTATAATTTATATATGTTCTTTATTTCATTGTAGTTAATAGTCATGATATATATATATGATTTTTATAATATTATCTTACTCATTATTCATTTACTCATATTGGGTATTGTTTTGAGAGAAAGAGATCTGATTTTTATCTTATTCATCTATAGAATTTATTTACATTTATGTAAATTGGGTATTTTATTTGTACATAAAGCAGCGTTTAATTATTTATTTTACGATCAAATGTTCATTGTATATTTGTAGATTTTACTGTCTGTTCGAATTTCATTATTTTTGTTGATTTATATCATCATTTATTTGTTAAATTATGTATATTAATCAATTTTAAATTTATTTATAGTTGCTTCAAAGTATAATTCTGTTCATGATTTTTTTTTTCTTTCTTGGAAATGTTTCTTTATGTCAATAATTTTTACTAAGTCACTTAATATAGATAAGTATTATTTTGATACTTAACTATTTATCTGTTATGAATTTTTGTAAATAATTTTCTGTGAGGCAAAAGACATATGAAATAAAAAAATAAGCTAATAGGAATCATTTTTATAAAACAAACTTTTTTTCTCTCGGATTATTCCTGTTCTGTGATAAACGAAGATTATAAAGTTTATTTGCCACTTGAATCTAAAAAATATTGAAAATTACAATTTTGTTTTATTTTTTATTAGGGCCAATAAACGCTTCTTGGCTTGTATGGTAATGACTTGATTTAAAATTTTTGTGCAGCTGTATATTGTAATTTTATTTAATGTTTTAAATTTATGATATTTTACTCAGATGTGTACATTTTTTAGCATTTATACATGACTGCTCTAAGTTTTGTTTCTGTTATTTCCAAATTACTGCATCTGATGAGAAATGCTAAAAAATTTTCATTAATCAAGGAAATATTCATTCAGGGTAGTAAAATTTGTGTTTGAAAGTTATATTCACAGCTTTATAAATATGATTTATTTACCATTGTTATTTTATAAATATAAAATTAATCCGGAAGTAAGAATAATAATTCATTTTTTTTCATTTGCATCTTCTGCATTTGTTATCATTCACGATGTAAATTATTCTTGTGAATTGTATATTTTTTGTTGGACAATTTTTATGTTTTTCTATTGATCATGTGGTCTATATTTAATTACTTTATTTCTAAGAAACTTTGTTTACGTTTTCTAAAAATTCTCGTCGTTTATTCGTTATTTATTAGAGAAATGTGCATCCTCATTATGAAATAGGAAAAACCTCACTTATGATTTTATAAAACGATACATTTCTTTAAGCTTTATTGTTTAAGCCAGCATATACATTCAGGAGACACTTTGTTGGCATTTATTTAGGAAACTTTTTAGTAATTGTCAGTTGTTTGCTAAAGAATTTGAGTTGGGTTGGACGTTGTTTTTTTGTGGATCATAAATTTCTTCGGTCCTTTCAGACATGAAATTTCTATATCGATTAGTTTTTTATGTATAGAAAAGTTGATAAATATTATAGAAAGATTAATTTAACTTACTGTTTTGAAAATATTTATATTATAATACTCAAAAAGGAAGTTTTAAGCATGTCTGAGTATTTTAAACACCAATATAATTACTATTCTATCAATTTCAATGAAATTAAACAATTATTCGAAAGGAATTTCCATCCCCTTGAATCAATATAATCTCAGTATCAAAAAATTTATTTGTCATTTAAATATTCGGTAGTATTTTTTACGGGAGTATGTTATTCCTTGGTATTAAATGTCTTAGTTGTTTGTATATATATAAATGCGCGCTAATATTGCTGTAGTTATGAAAGCAAATTGCATATTGTTAATTAAATTTTATGGATGCCTAAACAATACTGTATTGATTCAGTTTTAAACATTCTAAATGTTTTTCATGGGTCTCTTGTATGTATATCCTGCCATTCCTAACAATTTTATATACATTAAACAGATGAAACTAGTTCTTGTTGTGTTTTTAATGCTTGTCTTAGAGAATCTACAACTTTATACTAGAATTGCCTATTGTAGACGAAAAAGGATTTATAGAAATTATTCTAAAACTACATGTCCATTTTATAAAGACTTCTGTTTTGTAGTATGAGTGTACATGAAAATATTTATTAAAGTTTTCCCTACCTTCAGTAGTATTATGTTGTTTTTTTTTTTAATAAATAACACTACTCGTGACAGATTTGTTACCAATAGTATTTCAGTTTTTAAAGTAATTTCATGATATTAATTCTGAATCTGGGATTATTTTCTAGCGTTTTGCTCTAATTTTCTAGATAAATGAAAATTTAAATTCGGATGGTACTACGTACCCAATTTGCAATTCTTATTGAAACTTTTTCATATGTGAATCAGTAATAAAATTAAATCTAAGTATTAAAGAAAAGTTGTCCTAAACAGTAAACAATATATAAATCAGAAAGTAAATCAATTTTGAAATTGCATGAAATCTGAGTCAAATGCAATTTAAAGAATAACATTTAATGATGGTTCACTGTACCTCCAGTAAGTATTTCTCTTAAATACCTTCCACATATTTCAATTGATTTCTGTTTACTCTACTGTCCCACCAACTATATAAATAAGTTTACTTTATATAATAGTTTTGCTGCTTCAGTAAGAAGTTAATCATCTTTATATCAAGTGAAGTAATTTAGAACCTTTTCTGATAGCACAACTTCTGTGTAATCAGTTTAAAATCTTAATATTATTTCTTGAGTTTAGCAGCATGAACAGCTCACTCAGAAGAATAGTAAATGTTGATACGCATAACACATATTTCGAATTTGTTGTTGAACGGTCTATAAGTTTCCCATCTTCTGGTGTATATTCTATTCCTACTTGGAAAAGAATCTAAAGAATGGCATTCAGATGTACAAACTCTTTATTTTGACTAAAGTATGCAATTTTTTTTTCTATTACCTGTTTCAGTAAGCTGTTATTTTTACACTAGGCTTCAAATAGTTATTTTTAAAATCTACTTTATAATCTAGGTTCTGAAATTTTTGCACTTTGCTTTGAGCGACCAAGTTCTTGTAATCAAATCGTTGATTTCTCCTGTAAAGAACTATAGTTGTGTTGGTAAACTTGTTTTATTAGCTGGTGCAGACACAACTACAACGTTGAGAATATACATTATTTCAAAACCTAGAGAGAATGTGGTCAAAGCATCGAATATGAAACCAGTATCCTCAATATATTTTTAAATAATTAGCATTTCGTGGCAAAGAAAACAATTTTTGCTTTGAAAATCGCATTTTAAATAATCCTGGATTTTTAAGAATGGTTTTATCTTGCGCTAATGAAATTCAATTATCAATACTTTTCTATCTAATATCAAAAATTTTACTCTAGAAAATTCAAATTCTAAATGTGTTATATAAAAACCCTTTTTATAGATATGCAATTTTTTTTTCTTTAAAATATATTCTTCGGTATTTGCAGTATTTTTTATTCAGCAGATTATCAGTGTGATTGCTTGCAAGTACTGTCCGTAGGAATACAAAGTTATTTGAAAAAATAAAAATAAAAACACTATACTTTGAAAAAGATGACTCGAGATTTTGATTAACGCTTTAATATGCTTGAATTTAAAAAAAAACACGTTCTTGACATTTTGTTTATCTGTGAACATAACCAAAAAGCAGAATAAGGATAGGTATAAAAAATTTAGCACTTAGTTTTTACATCAAAAAATTTGAAATTTTAATGTATTTGATTTTGGATTAAATCAATTTCTCTCCTCTGTACCACGAAACTGAGGTAAAAAGCTACCATATTACATTAATCTAAAAACCAGTAGAGGCGAGAATACTCCTATGCAAGTCTTGAACCTCATTTAATAAAATATAAATTATTATGAAATAATATTTAACATACAATGTTAAAAATTCGAAATTATGTTGAAGAATGAACGATTATTAAGTCATGATGATTAATTAAGCAATTCTTTTAATTGAATATTTTGCATTCTCCTGCTTTAATATAAAGTGTTCCTTTGAAAAGAACAAATAAGTTCAATAAGAACAACTTTTAAAACTGAAACAAAAGCCTTTTAATAATTGATTAAAAAGTATATTTTTTATTTTAATTAGTTTTTGCTTTCTAGTTTTTAATTTTTTGTTTAAAATATTGCTAAAATGAATCTATTATTAATTCAGTTTAATCAATTAATTTATAGTTTTATTTATTCTTGATAACGATGCTTAATAATTGTTTATTGTCATCGTACAAAATTTCAAAACTCTTTAATATCAAAAGATCTGTGAAAAATCGGTTGTAAGGTTCCACCGCCACGAATACTAAACGAATCAAATTAAATAAAAGTGCGTGATTACAAAAAATCAGCGCAAATATACATAAAAGCTATGAATGTTGTTTTGTTAGTCAACTAGAATACTTATATAAAACCTTTCTTTTTCTGAGAGTTTGATTTTATGAGCCGCATTTATATTTATCATTGTCATATCGAAAATACAAGCTATTCATCATTGTATTATAGCAGATATGGTAAATACTCTGTAATTGAATTCATTTTGTAGGTCAACGGATATTTATACAATATTCTTGAAATGCTTGTCTTTCTGTAAATGTTGTTAAAAGTTTAAATTAACCTTTTTATGTTAAAAGATCTCTATTATCTTTGATAGAAAATTTAAGCAGTCTGGGTTATCTGAGACTTTTCAGGTTTAGCAATAAAAGGCCCAGGGTCCTATTAAAAACAAGCTTGGTCCACTCAAAGAACTTCCGGAAAGTCTGTAGAATCATAGGAATATTATATAAACTGTAATAAATTGCACATTTCTCTGATGGTATTGAAAATAACGGAAATGTGCATTTTAAAAGAATAAAACTAAAAAGTTGTTTTAATATCAAATTTCATATAGATCGGTCTGCACTAATTTACTTATCACTTCTAAAAATTAGATGTCTGTATCCTATATCTTGATTATTAATAAGTGATTATAGTACATTAAATTACAGTATAGCATGGTAATTCTATATTGATAAATTTAGACGTTTTATGGCTCTAATCATTGTACGATACGAAACATTTGAGTTTAATAAGCTGGTCAGTTTAGTTTCTTAATGTTAACTTAATTAAATGTTTAACAAGATTTATTTTAGCAACATTTAGGTAGAGTTCAGTGTGGAAATTGGAATTAATGACTATAGTATGCACTGGTAAAGACTTAGCGAGCTAGAAAACATATACTTTCTTTAAGGCATTCTTGAAAAAGACAAACACTTTTTATCTTTTACCAGTGAAATATTCTAACACTTGTTTACCTTAATTATAACCGTAATAACAAAAATGAAACCAAAACATTTCTAAGTGCCCTTTTTCATTCCGTGAACGGTTATTTGAAATTAAGTTGCTATGATTTTTTTTTTTTTGAATCTGCAGGATATAAAAGCCACAAATATAATTTTATTTTCATTTCTGGATTTTCTGCTGAGAAATTGGATAGGGTTCTCAGTTATCCCTAACAATTTTCCTCGTGAGGTCACTAGCAACAGGCTTTTGAGGTAATAAAATACCTATATTTTTCATGCATTTTGAGTAATTTATTATTTTAGGAAATGATATTCAATCTACGAACATGGCAGTGTTCCACCCCGCTAATGTTTACTATAGTACATCAAATCAACAGCTGATATTTTTAAAGAACCTACCATGTGGTCTACATACATAATACCTTTCAAGTGGGAAAACTTGTTATTTATTATAATTTAATACTTATTGATGTCGAGTTTAAAAGAAAACTAATCTTGAGGAATTGAAGAAAAGTGTGATGCTGGGGGTGATTTCTAAAAGTTATTATTTTGGCTCTTTTCATAAAGAAAGGAAGGTCGTGGAAATGGAGAAAGTAATATCTCGAATAATTCATGATTAATTTTTAAGCAAATGAAAATAATTATATTGATAGATTATGTTGAAGATATCAGAATGCACGACTGTTTTGCATTCATCTGAAGGGCTGATGAAGTTGATGGCCATATGAATGTGGCAGGTTTAAAGAGCACCTGGTTCAAGATTTGCTTTCGTGATTTACGGTAGTTTACGATTGCCGTGTGTTGAAATTTTTTTTTATTTTTAGATCCTGTTGCTGAGTAGAAATTTCAGGAGGCATAAATATCATAAAAGAATAAGTTCAATTAGAAATTAAACGTTCTATTTGAGAGTACTACAATTTAATTTTAAGTTAGAACTTTAATTTTAAGTTAGAACAATTTTAGTAGTAGACCTTTATTCATTTTAAGGTAATTTTTTAAATCTTCTGTATTTCCTTCCTGTCTCATAAAGATCCGTTATTTTTGTTTCTTAAAAGTTTCACTGGCCACTTACTCTCGGTAAAATTGGAAATTCAAGATTATACATTTCTGCAAATTAAAGGTATTAAATTATTATGACAATCTATTTGTGGTAGTCTATAAAACTGAATATATTTGCATTGTAAAAACATTAAAAATAAATACTTTGGAGCTTCGGAGACGGGTGATAAAATAAATCCTGAGGCATTAATCAATAATTCAAACCAGATCATTATTGAGAGCAAAAACTAAAATACGTGTTTTCAATTACTCCATATTTTTGGGGGTAGTTGGGAGCATAATAGATAATTATGAATGTTGCTCCGACTAAGATTGGTTGATTAATAAATTCATTTAAAGAAAAATTCATTGTTTAATGATTCCTCCAGATCATGATTATGTATTCATTAAAGTTATAGCCTTATTTTGCTTGTCATAAAAACTTTTAAATCGAATTAATGACAAAGTCTGCAAAAATGTGTTCCCATTTATCCTAATTATCCTTATGTATTGATTTTTATTTATTTATTTTGACCCATGACTGCGTTTCATCTACATTCATACAAAATATTATTTAAACCGACTGCCGGTGATAACGATATTATATATGGTATAATAATGTGGAGAGATAAGAGCTTGAATCAATTATACTTGAAAAAGAGTTAATGCTATTTTATTATTTACTACATTTTTATTCTCAGAAGGTGAATTCCTTACGAATTTATTTATTTAGGAAATAAGCTATGACATCATTTTAATCAACGTGCATACAATCCTCTCTCTCTAGTCTCAAACCAGCCGTTTAGACAGAAATCTATCACTGACTCTTATTTCAGAGAATTAGAAATTATTTGCAAAAAATCTTAATTTTTTCCCAGAAAAATGACGAGAATTCTAGTGTTTTGATGGAATGTAGTTTCAGAATATACGTATTACACACACTATTATAGAATATATTAGAATATGCTTATTATATAGAATTCAGAATATATTTATACACTATTCAGAATATATTTATTACACACACGCACGCACACACACACACACACACACACACACACACACACACACACACACACAAAGCGTAAAAACAGTCTTATTCTTTCAAAAAGGATTCCTTTTGATTCCCAATAAAGTGGAAATATTTCCGCTAATCAGACGAGTGCTGTATCCCCTACTGATTAAAGACAGAAATAACACTTTTTCCTAAATACTTGTCACACTCTTTGGAAAAAGCAATCAATAGGAATGGAAACTATTCATTGGAGCATTACATTTCCTTGACACCCTATTGAGATTAATCGATTTTCTGATATTTTTTCTTCTTTTTCTTGTGATGACAATAAAGAATACCGCATCTCTTTCCCCACCACTACTTTGAGATAAGATGATCAAGTTTTTCCTTTTCACATGTGAGATTTTATGGATCAGATTACATAATTTTTTGGGAGGATAGTATTTTTCATCTCTAAATACCTTTTTGTCAATTTGAGAAATTGGTATTGTGTTTAGCTGTTTTTTTTTTTGTTCGTTTTTTCCTTTTTGAGAATGTCTTTTATTTTTGACTTAAGTTTTTGATAAAAATGATCGAATGAAAGATCTTTATTAAAAGTAGGTTTAATTTATTTATGTTTTATTATAACCAAGTACCGAAGAATCTTTTAATCAACTTTCAGATATGTCTTTATTTTCAATAAATTTGCACAATAATTGAAAAAATGTGCTGTGCAGATTTAATATATTTTAATTAATTTAATTTAAGTAAATTGAACAGAAAAATTTAAAATTATTCCTTACATATCTGAAACGACTACTAATAATAAGTTTGAATGTATTTTAAATCAAACAGATTTTTTGAATAAGCTGTTCTTCTATGGCAGCAATGACGTCATTCGGTATGCTTGCTACGGCTGTTTTTGGTTGGTGAAAAGCCGTAGCGTCTGATTACGTTACGTGTTGAATGGCTACAGAAGTTGAGTTTATTATTTGTTTATTATTCTAATACAATATTTTCCTAATCAAATCGGGAAGGAAATAACTATAATTTGCAAATGAACGTATTCTATAATTGCCTTTTTGTTATAAACATTTTAAAGAACAGCAAAATCATTGGAATCTTAATTCAAATAATTCTGTAATTATTCAATTTATAAGTAAATTTCAGGAAAAAAGAAGGAAGATCGCCAGAACAAGCATTTAAAAGTAAAAGTGTATCACATATTTTATATAATGTAATTTCATTTTGCTCTCCATTATCAATTTATGAAATTATGATTATTTTCATTTTGTGAATTTAATAGTTTGTGAACAAAAGATATTTTTAAAAAAATGCGAATTTGTCCCTTTCATTTAGAACTTGGAGTTTATCTTGCTCTTTTGAGTCACTATTAACGTAAATTTGTGTACACTTTCCAACTGATTTATTACAATTTTCGATGCAAAGTCCATCTTTTCTGCAAACGAAATTATTCATAATCGAAACCAATAAAATATGCGCAACCGACGGTCAACTAATACTAACTAAAATTCCATTGTGAACACGATCGACTTGTTGTTGTCAGCCGAGTCTGCGAAAATCACACCGGCGTGAATCAACTCTTACCCATTTTGTTAAAGCATATGTCTGCTGTGGTCTGATGTTAAGGTCTGGGCTTCTGATGCAGTTCCCAATTATTCATTAACCAATAGGTAATTTCGATGCTAAACTCGAACTAGTTCAGATCCAATATGAGATGGATTTCTGCTCACTCGTGTGTATAGATTTCTGCTGGTTAAATCTGGTGATGTGGATTATTGGAAAGGGGTACCGATTCGCTTCACTAAATTTTTATCATATGATAGAAATTCAGAATTTCTATATCTTTTATAAATAGCTTTCATGTTGTTTTGGAACGGAAAATAAATAAAATTAAACTGACTTGGCAAACAGATAATTATAAAAAGATGGACCTTGAAGCTTTCTCGCTCCTGAAAAAATACTCAGAGGAGAGTCAGGAAGTGAAGGTAGAGGAATATAGCAGAAATGTGATTGTGGACATAGCAGTAAAATGAATGTACATATATTGTTATTACTTGGAATCAGAAGTATCTTAATTTCGGTTTCTCTGAGTTTAGAAACATGTTTATTTTTAAAAAAAGATTTCTGGCAATCTTTTAAAATGCAATACAATAAAAGAGTTAACTTATAAGATAACTGATCCCCATCTAGCCCCAGAATAGTTCTATATTTCTAAGTCAATGAAAAATACGGGGGAAGGGGGGATGGTGTAGATGTTGGATATGAAATGCTTAAAATATTTGAAACAGCTCACTAACTTATTTATTTATTTATTATTTTTTAGGGGTTTTTAGAAATAATTATTAACATTTTCACAGTACATTATATTCATGAAACTCGTATTTTCGTGCTTCTTATTCTTCATTTAAATTAAAAAGTCTTCTGTGCGATGAATTAAAATGCAAGCTTCCGGAGACATTAAATGTTCTGAACATACTTCACAAATAATTTAAGAGCATAAGAATCATCATTATGTTATTGTTAATTATGGAATTTTACACTCCAGCTGACAGAAAGCTGTCAGCGATTTAAGCCGAAATGAAAGTCTCTTGTTTGTTCAGTAGCGCCAACAAGGCCCAAGAATGCGACTTGACTGCTTTATGCCTCACATTCGCTTGCACAACCCCTTTCTAAAAGGGAGCGCATTCATACAACTCACAGATAGAACACAGAATAATAACCATACCCAAACCGGGACGCCCAGATCTCGTGGAAGACACTCTACCCCTATGCCAGGAAGCCGACAGAATTATTATAAAGCTGGCTTATTATTTGAGTATTAATTGAAAACTTTAGGAAATTTAGAGATCACTTTGAAGAAATATGACCAAAGATGTCCCCTCCTTTCAGTGCCTTTTACCATTTCCATGAATTTAGGTTGGAACTGTATTTTTGTGTTCAAAAATATTTCTTTATACATTCCAGTGTTGTTTACATGTGTTCCAATTTGGATCCAAATAGGCAGGTGGACAATAGCAATCAGACGATCGCATCTGGTATGTGATGCACTTGAAGTGCCCGTAGGGAACTCTGAGAAGGGTGCAGAATTCATGAACATTGATGAGATCTTCAAACAACTGTAAGTGGGCGTGGCGCCTTTAGATCGAATCTAGTAGAGACTCTGATCAGATGTCTATTCATTTGGAATTGAGTCTCTAGATTTTCCCTTCAGTCAAATCCCTGACTAGGCTGAACCCATTCCTGAGAACTATAAATAATATTCCTGCATTTATGTACTTAAATATTCAGCCTTAGATTCAATAGCTGAGCGTTATTCTAGATTTAACAGCTAGCTCATTAGCATTCTGAGCTACTGGTCGCATCAATACTTATAAATTAGGAATGCTATTTAATAAAAATTAGACTTTGTCCACTCTCAATAGAAACAATTCTGGTACACATGAAATACCCTGTTCACTTTTAGTTTTAGGCTCTCTATGAGATTCCTAGACAGTATTTCAAAAAGAATAAGAAACATTTCAAATAATGAAGCCATTTATATTCAACACATTAGTTCAGAGAGAACTCATGAGTCGATTTACAAATGATTTCACTCCATGAAATTCTTGCAGTGAGTAAATTTGATGTTCATTGAGATTCATAACGAACACATAATAATGTTTAAGTAATTTATCTTCAAAAAATTGCTCCAAATGTGCTCATTATTAACATATATGGCGACCAGCTTGTTTCCTCGAAATATTGGCTATCCTATACGTTAGTCCTATAACTCCACTGATCATTCGAACTAAGATAACTCAGGAACCTAGAAAATCCGAGTTTTTCTTTCAAGGAGAAGAAATATTCGCAACTTTTTTAGAAACTTCAACGACAGCCTATGTTCATCAAGCGTTGATATACAAAAGAGGTATCTAAACTGATTGATAATAAGTAAATGTATGCATTGAAATCTATTGAGAACTCTTAGAAAATCTTCCTGTCTACTCAATTTATTTAGGCCGGAGTATTTCACGAATAAAACATCTTTTCAGGTATTCAGTAAATCACGCTTAACATTCGGGAAAGGAGTTTTTCAATGATATCCAGGTTTACAGGGAGCCCTCCACTGTTTCATTGGACTGACTAGTAGAACCTTTCAATTTTGACCGAGTTAAACTATAAATACGGAATCTTACTGCCATCCTAACGTGATATATCAAACGTTTCTGTTGAGTATCAGGTACTAGTTCTGACCTAAATATTTGAATCTCTGTCCCTCTTTATTTGAATCACGATCGCCCCTATTTGATCTACAGAAACTAGTTTTTTTCTTCTTTTTCCTGGATGGACAGCAATCGTGTTTCTATAAATCGTATCATTATTATTATCAATATTCTTGTAACCGTCATTGGACCTGCATGAACTTCCCTTATTCAAACTTGACAATGCCAATGGAATAAGTGATGCGAATTCACGATTTTAATTAAGCAAATTAGCTTAAAATTCTCTATCTCGTAATCTCAAAAACATTGCTCATGGCGAGCATACCGAATGTTTATTGGCTTTTTAAGAGTTATTGCGTCAGATCGAAAAAAATATTTGCGTACTGTGGTTATTTATATGTCCTAAGTAGCATACAAATAACTATTTAGTGCACTGCTCATTTGTGTGATGTTTTTTTTTTCGATCTATCGCATATCATTTTTCTCCGTACGCCCTAAGGTGACCATTTATAGAGCTATTATTATTATTATTATTTATTGGAACATTTTTCAATCTCTTTATTGAATCGTTCAAGAAAGCTGATGCCTTTCTGTTGAATTATAATGGGTTCAAGTAGTTCTGAAAATGACAACTTATTATTAATAAGGCAAGACGTCTTAGTTAACAATTTACTATTTTTAATAAATTCATCATTGAGGTAAATTGTTTTATTTTCTATATATTATGGGGGGGGGTAGTTTTTTGTATTATACCTAAATGGGTAATGTTTTATTTTATACAATAAATCTCATTTCCGTAATTTAAAAATAAAATCAAAGGCATCTAGCTCCAGTACAAAAGAAAAATGGTAATTCTAATAAAATTTTAATATATTTTTATTCTCAGAAGACAGAAGCCAATGTATAAATCAATTAAACATTGTTAGATGCGTTTTCTGGAATAGTATATAATGAAGGTGTTAATTTGTTTAAAATTCAAGCTGACAATAAATTGATATTACTGAAAAGTTGTGTTTTTTATTAAAAAATTTCCTTTTAATTTCGAACATTCCTCAAGCCAGCATGTATAGTTTTTGCAAACTTTTATCTTATTTTACTTACAGAGAATTAAATGAATCTCGCAACAGGCCTTACCTCACCTGTATATATTTAGGAAGTTTTA
The DNA here is from genome assembly GCA_026543055.1 of Argiope trifasciata. Taxonomy (NCBI): domain Eukaryota; kingdom Metazoa; phylum Arthropoda; class Arachnida; order Araneae; family Araneidae; genus Argiope; species Argiope trifasciata. The sequence goes on along the minus strand of JAPMOQ010023642.1, from coordinate 8,456,294 downwards.
ACTCATCCCGTGCGTGTTAGAAAACAAATTTTTCAGTTTTCTTAATACCGATTTCCCATCCCCTCTTTTTTGTGCACCCTGAGCCTATTATTTTTGCTTTAAATATTCTTGACGTGCTTTATGTATTTACTTTGGAACTAGCATAGCTTCCAAAAATGAGTTAGATAAAATATTATACCTATGTATATGCGACAATCAACAGGGATGCCATATTTTGTGGATTAAGTTGATCTAGCAAATCTTATAAAATAATTAATAAATGCATATAAACACCGAATAGGATGCAATAAGAAGTACCTGAGGCCCTGAGGCAAGATGGCGAGGTCGCCAACTTACCCTGGTTATATTTCCCCATTTGGAAACTTTAAGAGACGTATTTTTTTTTTTTGTACGATTAGTGTAAAATAATGATTAAAAATTATATCGTCTATGATAGTCATGTATAACAAAGAATAACAAAATATCTTCCTTATGAATTCGTGAGCTTTACGATGGAAATCTTGAAAATTATTACAAGCCAGTTAAAATACATGAACATTATACGTCCATACTGCGAAGAAATTGAAGCAATATCAACATGAAATAAATTATTCTTTACCCTATATTAGTTTTTTTTTAAAGTTACGTTTCTGTAGACCAGAGTAAAATATTGACATAAAATATTGCGAGGAATTAGTTTTCCTATTTCTTTTTCTTAACCTGAGAAAAAAAAGATCTAACTATAGCCGTCTGTCTTTATTCTCCGCCTTTCATCGACTCAATGTCTTGTGTTTCTTAGTGTTGCATGAATGGAAAAGGAGCGTGACCACTTTGAAGATTTACTTCTATATTGTTAAAATTGTTTTGTTCAAAGAAGAATGCTACTTTCCTCTCACCGCTTTCGGTATTTTTTATGCAACAATGCCTACAAAAATTGATTTCGTAGGGAAAAAAAAAAAAAAAAAACTAGCAGAAGTTGTAGAAGGCTTGTGGCTGTTTAGGCTTAAACTAATTTTTTCTTTGTGTTAACCTTTTTTATTTTTCTAAATAATAGAATTTCAAAATTACTGGTATTATTTATGCATTGTAAGTAGAATTATTCAGCTACACACACGCAAAAATGAACTTTGACAGTGCCTCTCATCAGATTGCATGAATCTTGGAGTATTTTACAAATCTCAAAATTGAGTCTTTCATTACATTTTTTTTTGTATTTTATTTAATCCACGCATATGTTTTATTTATATTTGAGTCTTTTAGCGTTTAGGTTCTTACAATCGTCAAAGGCAGCTTTGGGGACCTAACATTCTAACCAAAGAAAACCATTTGTATCAACGAATTTGTTTGCATTTCTGATGAAAGCTATGAGGCAAAATAAAAAAAAAGCAAATTTACATACCCCATTACGTGAAAGATATTTCTGAATGATATATAATAGTAAATGAAGGCAACAATGTGGAATGTCACTAAAGAAAGTCTTGTTTATAATCTTAAAACTCATTTTTTTATTGAATGAATTATCTTTTTTTGTGTATAACGATTTTATGATTTTATTATGCTTAAACATAGATATGTTATGAATTAATAGACGCAGCAAAGACATTTTATCAGACGACTCTGTGGCTAACATAATTTTATAATTCCAGCAAATAATATGAGAATTAATGTGTTTTGTCTAATATTTTCCATATGTTGTTAGTCTACAAATATATGAATTAAAATTAATCTTTGTTCATCTATAGAACTTTGGGAATAAACATATGGCTTTTATTTTTTAAGTAAAATGGTCAATAATTCTTTAAAAAAACTGCTAAATTTTATTGATAATTTTTTTGTTTTTCATTAAAGTCATCCATAAACAGACTATTTTTATATTTTATGCACAAATTGTCCATTAATTCATAAAATAACATAAATTTTTTCAATGATATCATTTGAAAATTATGTGTTTCTATTTTAATTCGTAATTTAATTGATAAAAACAAAATCGATATGATAAAAAGACTATCTTAAAAATGATCTATTTTTTATGTCAGAATGCAAAGAATTTAATAAAAAGAATCCACTGTAGATGCTGTTTAATTACTGAGTGTTGAATAAAAAATGTTAGTTATAAAATTAACTGAAACATATAATTAATTAAAAACTGTCTGATAATGAAGTTGAAAATCAAAAGTTCATTTTTTATTTAAATTAAATTGTAACCAACAGCTTAAATTTAACTAACCCAAGTTTAACATCTTAAATAATAGCTTAAAATCAAAATTAAAATATTTAAATTAATTTTTAAATAAAAAAATATTTGCAAACACTTATAAGTTCAACAATAGCGTCTTTTAAATCTGTCTCTTGTTTTTCAAAACGTAAATATGTCAGAGAACAAATAATTATAAGCAAATGAAACTACATATAATTTTATTATTAAAAACAAACTGTACAAAAGAGCAAATTCACCACATTATTTATTTAAATCTAAGTAGAACGGGAATCATCACACAGAGAAGGATGTGTACAGATATATTATCTATGGTATCAACAAATGAAGTAAAATACTTGATGTTTAAAGTCTCTAAATTAGAAGACATATTGATGTATAGTATATTTTGAATTATTATAACTTTCAATTAACTACGATATAAATTTTCTCTTAGCATCAGTATGCTTTTGATATAACAAATAAAAGCACACGCTGACAGTATTATTTTTAATATTCATATTGTAATAAAACAAAAACAATAAGCTTTCATAAAATTATTATATTTGAAGTACACTTTCATATTTAGATGCTACAAAAATATTTACTTTTTTGATTATTGTACAGCAGGAATAGATTTGATTTCATATTTGCTTGGTGAATTATAAGAATTTTTTCCCCATGATATGCAGTTTTAACGATATTATTTCGCGATTCACAGCCCCCCTCCTTATTAAATAGGAATGTGAATTACAATATTATAAATATTTAGAAAAACGATATTGCTGGAGTCAATGATAAAAATTAAATTTGTAAATTTTTTTAAAGAAAAAAAAGTTGAAATCTATAAAAATATGAGAAATTTTCTTCTTATTTTTAAAAATATATGTGGAAAAGCAATGTTGCGATTTTTTACAGATATTAAAGAATATATTAAAGACTACATTCGTTGTATAATTGGATTACTTGTGATTTGCATATCGGTTAAGCTGCATTCTTATTTGAATAGGATTTTTTGAATATTAGTATTCATTATTTTGGAAATTGTATGCATTAAATTATCTCCCATGCAGAGTTTGAAAAGGGTTTGAGAATGAGGAAATGTTGATGACTTCTAAATTCATGCTCAAAATTCCTAAAGTCGAAAAATATCTTCAATTGATCAATTACCTCGAATTATATAATTCTATATATTTCCAGAAATCCGTTTTCCTTTAGAGGAACTTTAAACTTTCTAGTTAAAAGTTCAAAATTTTTATTTTCCATCAGTTTTTAGCTGTGAAACTTAGCATATTTCTAGGTGTTTCTTCCAATTCAAAGACTAATTAATTCTTTTATTTTTGACAATTTGGCTTTCAGGCGTTTCGGCTTGCATCAAACTAAAGTGAACTTATTGGAAATAAAAATTCAGAACGCGTACTATGTACAAATGTTCTATATGCCACAGCAGAAAATTTGAAATATTGTTTGACTAGTTTTATTAAAAAAAAAAAAAGAGCTTGCCATTATATCCCACGTAATGAGTACAGAAAAAAATGAACACTATCTTTAGATTAACATGCACAGACGATTCGTTAGAAAAGCAAGCAAGCATTAGTTTGTTTAAAATAGATTATACGTCAGCCATTTCCACATAAAGAACGGAAAACTATGTCTTGACATTAATTCCTTTTGGGAAAATGTTTAGAATAACTTTTGCTCACCATGATTTTAAGGTTTATGTAATAAATAGATTTCTATTTGTAAATGTAAAAATTATTTTCAAATATTTACTCAACGCCTTTGTACAGTTTCATGCTAAATGCATTTCTCATAAAAAAATCCTATGCAACAATTATGAACTAAATTTTTCTATGAATTGTGTGCAATATTTTTTTTTCCGAATCTGCGAATTTTTAGCCTCTTTTTTCTTTGACGCAATATCAAAACAAATTTTTGCAATAATTTTAGAATACATGTTTTTTATTTAGCGAATTTTTTTGTTTGCTTGATAAGAGGTATACAGTACCAAAAATGCTCATGATTTGATTTATCTAATGGAGTTTTCTTTCAAAAATGAGCACAAAAAATAATTTGGGATAATTTTTAGAAGTAATATATATCACTAGCAGAAGAAAAAGAAATTATTTAAAGTATTAAAATTATAAATAAGATTAAAAATTTGGTGTCTCAAATTTTAAAATTTCAATTTCAAAACTGTATGATTCAAATGATGTATTAATATTCAGGTACATAAAAGACTACAGTATACTGTCTAAGACACACTGGTATCTTGATAAATTTTAGCACTATTGGAAATCTTTTCAAAACAATTTTACTTATCCACAACATGTATTCTACCTTGGGCACCTCAAATACGAGCATGAGAAGTTTCTGCATGTGTAAGAAGGTTCTAGCTTCCTTGGAGATAACAATAAATGGGTGCAGTCGAGTTACCGCCACTCTAATGAAGGATTGTACTCCTTGAGTGAGAGGTGGAAGTATCCACTACATAGTAATAGGGGCTGTTTTGTGTCTACTCCTGTGTATGATTAAGTGATGTAACGATCAGTCATCCAGTTCACCCCACAAACATTTACATTGTTGGCGGTAGCTCACTTTTGACTGTAGTTAACATCACGGTCATTAATTGAACCATGTCGTTTTTAATTTATCTATTATATTGCATGTCTTTACATTAAATGTATGCATTAAAATCTGACTTTTCCTATGTATGAAATCATTGTATTAGTTCCAATTTGAGAGTGAAACTTACAATTTCCTTTGTTTTCACATTCCTTCCCATTAAATAAATAACAAATCACTTCCAACAGCAACATAAAATTTTAAGTAAATAAATCATAGTAAATCTACATTACATATGTATGTCTATAGACTAGTCTTAGGGAAATGACACTGGAGAAGCTAATGCATTCTGAGACAAGCTTATATTCACTTGAAATGTTTACATTTCGATACATGACATTTTTTCCTGACCTTTCAACCAACATAGAAAATTACAGTACAAAAGATATTTTTGAAGGAACATGTAATAAATTCACATCTGTGCAAATATATAAATATTGTGCTTGAGATACGGAAATAGTACTCACATATTCATGGTAAGAGCTATCCGTGCAGAAATGCAATATGGAGATTAATAAGGCCTATATGAAGAAGATTGTGTCAACATGCTGCTATAGGGTGTCTACAGTGAATTGAAGCTCGGATCATGTTGTCCTGAGATCACTATATACTAATCCAGCAGGGAATAGTTTACATAAAATAGAGTAGCATGATCAGAGCTTCTAGTTACATTTTTCTCAATAAAATTCACACAAGTACAATTCATATATATAAAAATAACGTTTCATATATCACTCACAAGATTTATAATAGAGCTCTATTTTAAGCACAAAATTCAAGATGCGAGTCGAAAGAATACTCATACGTGTAAGGAATCACACTAGCATCAGAAAGGGATTGACAAAATTCAATCATTTTGAAGTATAGTAGCTTCTTTCCAAGATTTAATTCTTGAAATTATTCGCTGTTTTACGCAATATTTTTATGAGACTTTTCTTTTTATGATTAGCTGTAACTTTCTTATAATTATAATTTGGAGAATTCGCTAGTTTGTAAATATTGAAGCCACTTTAAAAAGTGTTGACGGATTTTGGCAGTTTTCAGGTTACGTACCCGGGTAGCACAACAACCCGCAAAATATTGTACAATATTTGTCAATATAATAAATCTTATATGGCATTGTACACTATTATACAATACTACGAACATTATTAAGACATCTCATCATTCTATATTCTAAAATAGCTATGTGCTACTGGGGCAATGGGTTCATAACTTTGTAAAAACTCACCTAAAATTTTCACACAATTGTTTACGAATTTGAGAAGAAGAGTAATCTGATTTGATTTTCAAGTGCACAGAATGATATTTTTATTGCAAATAACATCAGGCTAATTATTAAAGTTAGGAATTCAAATTACAATTCTTTCCGTTTTAGTTACTTTATTTTAAGAAAAATTTGAATTTACTTTTGATTAGAAAACTAGATATTTCATTTGGCTTACCCAGAAAAGCGATATAATTTTCCTCCTTGTTTAAATAAAATATATAATTTTGTACCTAAATAGGTATTTTAAAATATTTAGTCATTGAAGGAAATTTGGCACTATTCTCAAATTATGCTATGATAATCTTCTTTATTTCTACCCTTCTAAATTAGTTTCTATATTTAAACAGATATTAAGTATATTCGAAAGATTGCCAAGCTGTAAATAAGAAGATTCGTTGACAGTTTGATCTTAAAGCTGAACTTGATGCGAGCCATAGAAGCATTTATTTACAAACAAACTTTGCTTGAATTGGTGAAAAGAAGAGCTGTATTTGTCAGGAATTTTCATTTCGAGACAGTCAAATTTTAAGTGTGGTCAAGTATTGTTCTTCTTTACTTTTAAAAAATTCGAAACATATTTGGCACTAATAAGGGAAGGCTGATATCAGCACTGCTTGAAGCCTCCATGTTTAAATATGCATTTATTGAAGAAATTCATATTAAAAGTGGGAATTTGGAGTTGTATAGATCCTGTCACCAATCCAATTGCATAATGTGGGGGATAATACTGATTTTTGCAATTAATGTTTAGCAAGAAAGGAAAATTCGGAACCATAATCATCTTCCCACCGATTCAATGGCAGAATATGAATATGTAGTTCATTCTTCTTCCTTCATTAGCAGCTAAAATAATTCTGATGAAAAAATATTTTACTCCTTTTCTTAAAAAAATTGACAAAGTTTTAAATCCAACAAACCGATATTTATAATTTCTTATTATAAAACAGGATAATATATGTTTCGTAAGCTTTTAAAAATAAATCTGACACACATCTTCTACTTAAACATTTAATTTATCTTTCAATGCAATCATTATCATAATTAGCTTAATGGTTTTGGAATCATTACTTAAAGAGCAAGAAAAGATTTTGGAAAAAAAGCAAGCAATCATATATATACATATACATATATAAAATAAACAGATATTTTCTTTAAAAAGCCTTGTAAGAAGCCTAATTGGTTTTCAGGTACTTAATGTATTCATAGGCTTGTTTGTGTTTTGAAAACTAATATATCTTTTCTGCTTCAAAACATTCTTGGGAAATTTATTATTATTTGTTTCACTATCTATATTGATTAAAATGACACGACATTTAATTTGAACGTGAAATTTATGATTTGCAGGCGTTTTACTTTCTACAGAATAGTATTGTTCGTGCGTCTATTTTTAGATACGACTTTTGATCAATGAGAGTTTTCAATAACATTTTATTGCGATATTGCCTAATAATCTGAAAACATTGTTTCATTTAAAAGATAAATAACACCAACATTTCATGGCATTACATTTGGGTGAAATATATTTAATATTTGGAATTTTGATTTTACAGTTCCCTAGACAATATATATCCAAAAATATGTTCCATGAAATTACTGAATAACTTGTCGCTGACGGAATAAAAAGCAAGCAAATTCATCTAAGCTTTTTGCTTATGTATTTGTGTTTAAAACATTTTTAATGCCAATTTTCATAGATGATACACTTAATATTTATTCGAAATGAATCAATGAAATTTCGTATAACTGTTACAAAGAAATTAAGACATTTAAGGGGAAAAGGTTATAAATTATTAAATTTTATGCCATACACATTTCATTCTAAAGAAAAGAATTAAAAAAAATCAGTACGAGTATACTGCTCTCATTTTTACTTCAACAGGCAAATGATCCATTTCGAAAGTTATTGATGCTGATTTATTTTCAAAATATCACTTTTCAATTCACCAAGCAGTATCTAAACGTTAAAAAGTTAGCCTTTGCTTTTTATAGACGAATATTCAACAAACATTACACTGTAAGAGACGCAAAACAATTTTGTTGCAAGGTGAAAACTCTTTATGAGTTTTCAAAACAAAATGTTTTGTTTACATGCAGATTTATTCTTCATAAAATTTCTGCATAAACTTAAAATTAAAAAAAAAGAATTCTTAAACACTTTATGATATGATAAGATATTATTCAAAACCAAATTCCCTTCATGGAAGAAAATTATTTTGAAAAGAAAAATTAGAATCACATCTCTCTTATCTAAAATTCAAACCCTTTTACTCTCATACCAATTTTAGAATCTTATAATATGAAATACCAGCATATCTTTAATTTTACATTTAAAAAAAAAGCATTGCTTTTCGCAGGAATGGCAAAGTTATGAATATATCTGACAATAAGGTACAAAAAACTCACATATTGATATGAACCTTCTTTGAGAGTGTTTTTTTCTATGGCTTTTATCAAGTAACGACTGTGTTTTGCCATTTCAGTTATCACAGATTTATTACCACTCGTCGGAATGAGATAGAAGGAAATGGTGAAAGAAAAGACACCGTTAGAAATAATATTATGAATCTTTAGGAGAAGAGATTTGTGTCTGGGAACGATCTAATCGATGGACAGATCCACCTTCTTCAGCAAAAGCATCCAGCGCTCCTTGTCTTAGAAGGGGAAATCGTTTCAGGGATGGTGCCTGCCTTCGTTCGGGCATGCTGTCTGATCGAGTTTTTCTGGGTGAAAAAGTCAAAACAGTTGGGGATGTCAAGGGTGAAACTGGCTTTGGGCTTAAAAATCGGGGGGAAAGGGGAGGAATCAGAAAGTTATCATCAGAAAGTCTAGAGCTTTCTAATGAAAGCTGCGGTCTTTTAGGGCTTCCTGATGATTTGGGTTGCGATTTTGATGACTGGATTTGAGCAGACTCTAAAGAGCTATGCTTTCGGGGACTTGATTTGATTCCTTTGCCTGTTTGGTCTGGATCTAGTGTAATTGAAACTTGCTTTCGTGTCGATTCCGAAAATGAATGCAATTTCTTTTTAGGAATTTCACTTTTTAATTCAGATATTTCTTGTGATTTTCTCATGTAATCACTGGTGCTTCTATTCCCAGAAGTTGTTTCCTGGTCATAATCGAAACACCTTGGGCTTCCGCAAAACACCAGTGGGGAACTTATATCCTGAGATGATCCCATAGAATTGAGGGAGCTGACGTTAAAGAAACTAGTATCGGTTTGCGATAAAGAAGGCTGAACGCACATTTTAGACGAGAATGGATTAGAAATAACAGAATCCATGCCTGTATCTGGAGAATTAATGCTAGCCTCAGAGCAATCAAAAGAAAAATTAACGGAATAATTGGGGGAAACTGGGCTTCCTTCCGGAGAGTGTACTTCAAGAGATTCTGATCTATTTTCCGTGTGAGGTATTGCTGTATGACATGTTGCCCACTGTTCTACCGATGAAGTATTCTTACATTCGATGGGTAGAGAATGATTGTCATTTTTATAAGAAGGACTTTCTTCATTTTGGTTAATTGAGTCCATTGTTTCCAGAATAATTTGAGGAGTTGAAATATACGGATCAGGGTTAAGAAAAACACTATCATCCAACTCAGTGGATAAAAAGTCGTCATCGTTATCGAACGACTGAATTTCGCTGCGTTGACTTGTTTTAGTATATCGACTTTCATTCGAATAAGCAGGTTTAAGAGGAGATTTTTTGTGTTCTTTCATGTCATCATGAATCTTCAAAGTAACAGCCCCTTGCGGAAGATAAATATCAACTGACATTGAGCCACTTGAACTTGTAGCACACGATGTTTGTAAAGGCAGGGTCTGAATTCTACTTTTATCAGCTGTTTGCAAAGTAGTGTTTGGTACTGTTATGGCAACATGAGATTCCTTGCTTTCGTCATCATATCTATTTGATCTCGGGCAATCCATAGAGACTGCCTGTCGATACGTATCTGGTGCAACCGAGAGCAACTGAGGTTTCGACGTACCGCTGATTGTTTTGAGACCACCTCCGTAAGTTGTGCGTTGAGATGGTTGAGGTGTACTAGCTTCGAGTAGCATCATTGCTTCAGGAAGATTATTACCATTGGCATCTCTTAGATTTTTTGCAAGACTCGGTTCAGAGGGACATTTGCGAATTTGCTGGTTTTTGGCATTTAGATTTTGAAGTTGTAGTTTATTTGTGTCGACACTATTCTGTAAATATTTACTGAAATTTACTAATGCCTGTGTGACAGCAGTTCTTGTATCTCCAGCGTCCTCACTAGACCTTTGCTGGGATAAAAATCTTTCCCATGATGCTTTGCTAGATCTCCCAGAAGGTGTACTTCCACTTCCTCCAGATACGACATGAATTCTGGTTCTTTTAAACCATATTGGTACAATCTTAGCAGCTGTATCTCTTGCTTCAAACGTCATAACACAGGCCGCAACAATAGTGAAGCCACCTATGCCCATAACAACTGGACCAAAATAGGTAAGACTTCCTAAATGGGAATCCTTACTTTCATTTTTTACCCACACTGTGGTGTTGCCTTTTGTTTCTTCTACCTTCGATAAGTGATCAGAATAAAACCCAAGGGTAGCCATCCCAGCTCCAACTACAATAAACAAGAAACCTGCAGTCATTGCTTTACAGGCAGACCATAAACACTTGTCAGTTACTTTTCCTCTGACAGCCATGACGTTCCAGTTAGCTCGTGCTGTTCGAGTAGAAGGTAGTTTGCCTTTACTTTCCGAGGATGTTTCACCACTAGATTCTTTTTCGTCGTTTCTGTCCCTACCTTCTTCCATTGCGTCACCTCACTGATTATCTAAAAAAAATGAATGCAAAGCATAGTGAATACAACATTTTACGTCAAAATTCTTGATATAGCACAAGTGTGCTTTTGGGATTAAAAATAACTGTACTTCAATAGATTGTTATGCATTTTTAATTAGAAAACGTGACTTTTAAATTTAAATATAATATTCATGGTCTACTGTAAGAAAAATAAGAAAATGACTGTTTAAAACTTATTTCAAAGGGAAAAAATCTATCAATTGTTTACATATGTTAAAATGACAATGAAGATTTATCTGTATTAATATAATCACTGGGGGATTTTCGACTAGGCAAATCAGTCTACTGCTTAGGATTGCTTCAACAAGATGGTCATACAGACATGCCTGTTAAAAGGTTATTTGCTTAGCTACCAAATAAATAAATAAAGAGTTATGCAAAATCTATGAATTATGAAGTATTAAAGTAATATAAACACTGTTTTAAACATAAATTGTCACCTTCCGTTTTTTATCTTTACATTGCTTTATTATCATAATATTTATACGCATTAAGCATCTGTTTAAATAATATTGTATAAATGCAGAAAGTATCATGTCATATAAATAGTCATGTATCATATTAAATACATACAAACGTACGTATATATTTTCACTAAGTTATTTAACTAAATATATTAACCTGAAATAAATTATTGAAAACAAATTTAAAATGTGTTGAAAAATGAAAGTAATTGACTTATTTATTAAAAAAGAGACTTCCTAATATGCACTGCATTAGGTCACGAAATGCCTATATATCATAATTCTAGTTTTAAAGCAAAAAAGATTCAAATTCGTTTTTCTTAAAAATTTTTTCAATAACTAGAAATAAAAAGTTGCTGATTGTTGTGATGACTGTAAAACACAATTTAATGTTGAAATCATTTATAGTCCATAATAATATTTTGCATTCGATAATAAAATTTTTCAGTTCAACAAATTTCAAATTCAAAATAGAATTTTGTTCAATAATTGAGAAGAAGGATACAAAATAAATAAAAAAATATATTTCTTTAAAACAATCTAAACTAACCTATTTTCTAATATAACAGTATAACTAAATTACTGTCTTTTAGCGACAGAAAAAGAGAAAACAAACTTGATGTGCTTAGTTCTATTTTACATTTCACGAACTGTAGAGCTGATCTTTAATTGAAATTCGATATTCCAACTATTCTATTGTAAACGTATAACTTCTGTTACATTATGAAATCACTACTGATTTCCAGTATTTTGAAAACATTAAAAAATCAATATATCACCTGATCCTGAGAAAATGGAGTTTTAATAACACACTTCTTCTTTGCCAGACACAATAAAATAATACTTAAAAAAATTCTGTATTCAAAAAAGTCGACCGAACTTAATGATGAGAGTGGCGCACTGGCTGACGTAATGCTAGGAGGCAGAGATCGCAGTGTTGCTAAGTTATTAGTTACTCGTTTAGTTAAATGATGTTTCGATCAATTTAGTTAGGTAATTTATCCGAAGATTGCCACTCAAGCGCCAAGTCTATTCGATAACCACAACGCAACATAAAAGCAGGATATACATGCTCTGTAATATGATTCTAATGTAAGCAAAGTCTATGAAAAATTGACTAATTATTAAACATATTTCCTTTGTCATCCTAATAAGTTATAGTGCAGAATAAATGAAATATTTTTACTATATGTTTTTTTAAACTGTGTAACAGAAAGGACATTTTGAATTTGTTTTGATAGGGTGTATATTTTATACTTTCCAGAAATCTTTTGTAATCAGTCCATCAGTGTCGATATTTTGATTTCTATTGTTATTACAATAAATATTTCAGCTTTCATTATAAGAAATGAATTATAATTTTAAAAAGAAAAGACAAAAATGGTTATAAACTTTTAAAGATTTTTCGAACTATCTATGGTGATGGGTCTGGGTCTTAGTTTTTTTTTTTTTTTTTTTTTTTTTTGGTATTGCATTGTTTGTTATAGAATGCCCTTTTCTAACTTTACTCGATTGAATCGAAATACTTACTAGTCTTTAAATTTGTGTACATCTTTATTGGCAGTAAGTACCTTTTTCACTCTCTATCGGCACTTTATGTCAGAAGTTTGTCATAGGAAAATGGTTGATTATTTTTGTTGCCACAACAAACTTTGAAAAGGAAATAAAGCAATAATAAATAGATTCAAATTGTACTCTGATTCAGAGATAGTATAATCAAAGAAAAAACTGTTATTCATTTAGTTTGTATACGTATTTATTTAAAAAAATTCCTAAAGTGTATATAGAGTTTTATTTTGTAAATACAAGAATGGATAATAGCAGGAAAGCTGTACAATCAAATTACAAGATATTATTTATGCTGTTAATAAGTCATGTGATGAAACCAATTAAAAAGCAATGAAACATTTTTAACTCTGCATATTCCAGAGTTTATTTTTATTTTTATTTATGAAAAATGTACAGATAATTCCTTAAGCATTTTGTAATTTAAGGAATGAGATTTATTAGTACAAATATATTCCGAATTTGTGGGACAATTATTGCTTATTATAAATTTATGAAATTAACGAATAGCTTTTGTTGCATTAGTTGAGTAACTCCAATTATGCTTTGTATCATTGAAGAGCTGAAAAACTAAAGGGAAGAATTTGACATTGTCTTTAGAAAATTTGCTGATGAGAAGACGATGAAGTAAGATTATCTGATCTTCACTTCAAAGACGTCAGCATTCATAGCCGATCAGAATGCCAGATAAGATATTTCTTAATATTTTAAAAGTCTAATCAATTTTTGCTGTTATATATGGAATATTTTTATATGAAACCGTGGACACTCTCTGAGAATTTCACTTATAATTCATGCTCAGTTTGTTTAATGTGACATTTTAAAAGAAGAATATACTTAAAAGTAGTAGGAGATTTGCCAGACATTTTTATTTTAAAATATTTCCTTTCTTCCTTAATTATTTATTGAAATTATTCAAAAAATTTACAAATATCTGCTGTATGATACTTTGGCGGATTAAGCCATCTGATTATTGGATCTCAGAAATTTAACAAAATCAATACATTTTATGCTTGGATTGGATAATTCATTGAATGCCAATGCCTGTGAGCATGTTCATTAAATGACTACTAATGGACGACTTATTGCCTTTTATAACACCGACAGAGTAATTACATTTTATTAATTTTCTCTTCAAAATTGTTAAAAGTCTGGGATAATACAAGTACAAAAATATCTCAAAGTAATTTTCATAGTATTAAAGTTTCTATAAAAGATTGAGATCATTATAAATTTTGGATTTTTTTAAAGATTCTTAGTATTTGTTAATATTCTAAGTAAAAATGAAAAGTCATTTAAATTATCATTAATCTAGAATTTTTTTTTCTTAAACACAATTTATTTACCTAGAGATAGGATACGACACTTTATAAAGGTAATATAAATTTGTCATTGCATATAGTATGTTAAATTAGGACAGCATTTTAATCATTTCCTTATTCTTGCTTCTAAAATAAATATTATTAAAAATTCTTGCTTTATATAATGATCCATTTTTTGTGTGATATGACATTAAATTTATAATGAGAATAATAAAAACAACATTATACAAAAATAATTATCGATAAATAATTATCCAGTTGGCAAAGATGAATCAATACAAAGATAAAAATAAGAAGTTCCACCAACTATAACAAAGTCTTCTTAATCATGTGACTGCAAAAAGCTTTTTTTGTAATTTTAAAAGAAATTGCAGATAAAAGCTTAAGATAAAAAGATGACAAGAAGGTAAAATCAATTTATCGAAGTTTTTAAAAATTAAAGACATAAGTTTCAATAAATTTTCCATGTTAATAATATTACTTCATGTTTATTGAAAGTATGATAATGAGTACTTTATTTCATGTTTAAAAAGGAATTTAATATAAAACAATTGTTGATAAAAATTATGATTATCTTTCATTCTTTTATGACAAGTTACCGATTATTGTTTGAAACAAACATATATTTATCTAACTGTGTATGTGTATAAGAAAATAAAAATGAAGATAGTATTGAGCATGAAATGTTTAGCTAATTCTCATACATTTTTTTATACCAGCAAACATATATTTCAAAAGTGTTAAAACAAAGAAGAATCACGACGAAATTTCATTAAAATGTTATTGATACATTGATAAATACGGTCTAGAATGAAAAAATACATACATAGATAAAGAAGATTAATGCCTAATAGCATAAATAAGGGATAAAACAGTTAAAGGAATTGACATGCAAGATTATGGCACTTATCTCTTCTAAATTCAACAAAGGGAAATCACTGACTCATGAGAGAGAAAAAAGAAAAACACAAAATTAGAGAAATATGAGTAAAATATTTATGGAAGGATCATGAATTCAAGAACTTAAAAGGAATAAGGTATTACCTCAGTATATTTCATCTGTCATCTAAAATGCGAGAAAAGAAATATGATCGTTGAAACTTGAGAAGTGATGATTTATTAACAAAACCCAGAAGTGTTTAGTAGACAGATATTCAGAAGGAAACAATTTTTTAGTTTTAAATTTACGATCGGCCATAATTTCAGTCTATTATGCAAAAAGTTATGGAACATAAATAAAAGTAAAGTAATCATAAACTATTTGTATTATTTTGTGAGCAGAAAAATAAAATATATGAAGGTATTGCTTTAGGATTTTAAATAAAGAGAATATAAGATAATTATAGACATATATAAATGCAAATAGATTAATTGATTTGCTTTATTAATTATAAAATAAAAACGTTTGATAAAATAAATCAATTGAAGAATTTAAAAGTAGGAATTATTATTGGAATTAGAGTAATTCATGTATCTCTCTCTTTCTGTAAAGGTTCATCATTTAATTAGAGATCATTCATATAGAGATTTAATTTCAAATCTCTAATTGAATGATATGCGTATAAAAACAATAGAATACTAGTATATTGCATTGGCATCTAATAATAAAAGAATCAAAATTACAAATTCAAAAAAGTATGACTATTTAAATGTTATTTATATAATTTTAGTTACTACTAATTTTAGTTTAGTTTAGTTACTAAAAAATTTAAAACTTCTGAAACATAAAACATGATCATTAAATGAACTCGAAAGATAGGAAAAAAGTTTTGAAATCCAACATAAAGATTTTCTTAACTAAGTATGTAAAAGAATACTTTGATTAATTGAAAGAATATTTTTATTATTCGAGCTTATGTAATGTGATCATTAAATAAACTTGAAAGAAGGGAAGCAAATTTTGAAATCAAGCAGTAAAGATTTTCTTAATTAAGTGTGCGTAAGAATAGTTTTATTAATCGAAAGAATATTTTTATTATGATCAAGCTCATTTAATGTGATCATTAAATGAACTTGAAAGAAGATAAGAAAGATTTGTAATCAAACAATAAATATTTTCTTAACAGTGTGAAAGAATGCTTTTATTCATATTCTAATTTTTAGATAAAAAAAAAGGGGTAGCAATCAAAAATGATTTCTATGGAAATAAAGCATAGTGACCATAAAATCATAAAATACCAGTATAAAAATAAATATTTTATTCCAAAGTTTGGGCTTCAAAATCATTGTAAATTCTTAGAATTTGGCAATGGGAAATAAAAAATTGATATACCAAAACAAAAAATTGCTAGAACTTAATAAATTAATTTTTTTCATTTATTTATGGACAAATATTCTGTATTTTTATTACTTAGAGTGCATATGAGTATATTATTTAAATATTTTGAATGTATACGTGTATTTGAAAAAATTATTTTATTTTATTAAAGTTACTAAAGTATTCCCTGAAAATTATGTATCATAACATCATAACAGAAAATTATGTATCATAACATAATAATATGCATCATAACATAATAATCAACAAAATAAGAATATAAAAAAAAGTATTACAAATTGTCAATAATAGGGTCACCATACCTAGATCGATACTATCTGCTGCAAATTTTTCTTCGTATAAGCATTTTAATCATTCAAAATATATCAATTTTTTCAATAATATACCATTTTTGCCTTAATATAAATAATGGAAAAGCTTATGTCTTAATTATACTTATGTTAATGCGTAAGTTTCCAAGTTGTTTTTGCTCTCAGATATGTATTTAATTATTATTTTGTCAGTGCAACATATTTCATTAAATATCTTATAAATTATACATTTATTTGGGAATATTTAAAAAGATGTTCTTTAAAAGTCCACAAGCAAATGATATTACGACCGATGTTCTGCATTGTTTGTTAACATTAAAAGTAATCAGTACTTTATTTTAGATGCTATACGCATTTCATTTTTCTAAAAATAAGGGTGTTTGTGCTTCCATTGTCTTTCATTGCAAATGTAATTTAAAATTAATGAAAAAACTGCGAAAGTCTTTGTTCAGTTAAATATTCAACGCTATTTTTGTAACTTCATTTCATTTGAGCATATATAATTTAAACATATCTTATTAAATTCAAGTTTTTTAAGTAACACTAATTATTCATTAAAATATTATGCGATGAAATAAAAAATAAATTAAAATGCGCATTAAATGTTTCAAATATGCAAATAGGGCTTTCTCAATTCAAAATAAAATCAGCTGATTGAGAGAAACGATAATATTTAAAATCATCTGGCTAAAAAACCACCAAATGCCAGATTTGTAGAAAAGATTAATGCCGGACTAAATGCATTGTTTTGAAAGCAGTGAATCTGTGTGTTGAAGAAGAGTGGGGAAAATGAAGCGCCTCATATAAAATTCAGCGGCAGTCTAATAAATTAACTGCAAGCGAAAACAACAGTTGGGATGCTCAACAGGTTCCTGCGGAGAGAATCCCAGATGAGCTACCAGTAAAAGTAGCAGGAATTTGGAAAAGAAAAAAGAATATCTCAAAGAATCTTCATCCCCAGTCTTCGATTTCAAATAATCCAATGATTTTAATATAAGAAAAAACATCCATTTATCCCGAAAATAATTGGATCTATTTGAAAAGATGCTATCCTAGAGGATGGATGTGATCAAGAAGGGGTGAAAAGTGCATAAATATTTTACCTTTGGAGGCACTCATCTAAATGGTTGTGTGGGGCAAACAGGATGATGAATTCTACTTTTTAGGTTCTAATAGACTACATATTCAAAATAGTTCTTGTTGAAAGATTGTGCCCGTGGTGAAGATGGCTGACGACGAACAATCCGACTTTTCTCTATGCTTCCTCACTTTACCAAAACAGAATCTGGATCGATTTCTGAGCTTGCGCAGACACTGAGACGACTTGGTCGATGGAAGCAGATGAGTGGGTTTGAAATGCGTGGGATCTGGTCCTCTGTTATACCACCACAAAATGCAATTTCATCTTTTAGCAGCGTAGCTTTTCGGCTGAAAGCTCAGCTGTTTTCAGCCGTAAGGAGGGAGAACAAAGACTTGGCTTCGTAATGGATTTGATTCCAGAGATTTTTTTTTAATGCAGATATTATTTTTTTGGAGAAAAATAGACAAAGGGATCCCGCATATTCGGGGTAAATAAAGGAGCCGTAGTTTTTCTTTTTGTAAATCTGAACTAGAGAGGTAAAGTAAAAAGTACAATTTTAGGAAAATGCTTTCAAGTCGGAGCCAGTCATTGAAATATAATGGCATAGAAAAAAATATATAACTATTTTATTAATATTAATTCGTTTTTGCAGCTTTTGAAGACCACTAATAAAGTAATTTCATCAAGAAATCTATTATAGCATCAATAATTATTTCAAAAATATAATTTGTTTCGCGTTCATTCTATTTCAGTCTTTTTAAAAATTTGAAACAGTTTAATAGGCAAATTTTCTGAATAAAATACAAAAAACCATTGTTTATCTTATCGTAGATTTTGATGAAATTTTTGATTCGGAACTGCATTTCAACAAAATAATAATAAGATGATGTGGCATGAGTGTACTAAATTAATCTCATTCTAATTCTTCCAAAATTTTTAACGAAATTCAATTAATTGATAATAAATTGCTATTTATGTCTTCGGAGGGCAATTATATGCAATTAATAATCCTTCTAAAATGGGGACTTTCATTTAAACAAAACATTTATTTAATATCCCAAATTAGAGATGTAAATACAGTATTCAAAAAGTAACCGTTAGCACTCTCTCGGAATTTGAAAATTACCCAAAAGCTTTGTTTTATATTTTTAAGAGCCGAATTGCATCGAACTTCGAAATGAATTTCAATAATCGGTGGAATTGTTGGTTATAAAGCTCAAAAGGTGCATATGCATTACTAATAGCAGCAGAATAATTGATTTGTTATATTAAAGAACGAATTCCCCATGTAAATTTGAGTTTACCTAGATAATGTGGACATTAGCATATTCCAAATTGTTCAGATTCAAAAATAAGATTTTTATAGTTTGGCTTTTTCCATTTGGAAATGAAAGATGCGAAATTATTAAAAATTCAATTCAATTCTATAAAAGTATAACACTAAGAGAAACAGTACCGTTTTCAGATATCCATATTAGCACCGAAATAATGAATAATATTGCTGATTATGAATAAAATTAGATGCCTTAAATCAAAATGAAAAAATATGTAGCAATAATCAAGAGACGCTGAAATTTTTAAAAGCACTGATACACTACTATTGTGGCTCAAAAATGCATTCGTGTTCGTAAAAATTTAATAATTATTTTAATTAAAAATTTATTCCAAAAAATTAATTGCAACAATTTTCATTGAAATCAATTATTGAACAATGTTATGAAAAATATATTTAAAATTCTTAACGGATAAGTATTGAACGATAGTGTGAAGATTTTATTGAAAATTTATCAACGTTATGATGACACTATGGTAAATTATATAGTATCATCAACTATAACAAAGGAAATAACACTTTATTACAATACAAGATAACAGATAACAACACAATATAACAATTGATTATTCATTCTCATGGTTCATATGAAATAATCTGATAAAGTGGATGTATTTTTTTGATATTTTAATTCTTTGTACTAATTTATAAAAAAACAGGTTTTTTAGAAATAATATCCTAGAGCACTCATTTGCTTAAAGTGAAATAAATTATGGTTAGTAAACAAAAGAAAAAGGAATAATGGAAAGAAAAAATAAAAATAACGAGTTACTATAAAAATAAAAAATTGCTTTAAAACATTTTTAATCCGAATTTTAGATGCCGAATATGCCAAATTTATTATGCTTAATTAGACTTTACTGCAAAGGATTTTAAATGCTTATAATTTAAAGGGTACCTGTTCTGAATTTCTTAAATTTTAAATCAATTAAAAAATGACTTCTTTTTATAACAATAAAACGTTTACAATGAAAATGCTTAATTCAGACTTTATGTTAGAACAAAATAATGATTTCATCTATTTCTAAACAAAATTCTGCTGTCACTGAATACATAAATATGCTTAAAAACTTAAATCAAGTGATAGCTCAAAAATATTTATAAAATATAAAACAAAATACTTAAATCTCGAAGAATTTTACCTAAGAATAGACTGTTGTATGAAAAATTAGTTGAGCTTTGTTAAAATACTGTGTTTACACGACAAAATCGAAGAGACTACTTCTTATATTTACTGCATTAAATACTTTACTTCATTATCTTTTCCATGAAATGTGTATAGATTAATATGAGAGTCATTGTATTGATGTGAATCAATGAATTGATTAAAATGAGAATCATTGTACTTATGTGAATCAATGAGTTGATTAATATATGAATCATTGAATTGATTAATATATGAATCATTGTATTGATGTGAATCAATGAATTGATTAATATATGAATCATTGAATATTTTCGCAAACTTAAAGGACATTTTTCTACTAAAATATTGAAGAAACAAAATTAAAATTAAAATTAAAATAAAGAATCGATATTTAATCGAAATCCTTAGCTCTCTAAACCACTCTATTTACGTGACAAAAGAGGGAAAATTTATATTAAACTGCTTTACATTATTTACCACTTCTATTTCAGTGAAATACTATCGATTTATAGGTGAATCAGTGAATGTACCAAGCAACATAAATTAAATGACTCCACCGAAACTTCATAAGACCCCTTAAAAGGTATTTTTTATGAAGCTCATTCCAACTCATGATAAAGTAATCGAAATTCAGAGCAACCAAGTGAGGGAAAACTAATGCGTGGGTAGATGAGATCCATCGCTTTTTCAGAACGAAAGGACTATTATTTTTCCGATTTCCAGCCATTCTTGTTTCTTCCACAATTACTTATAATTGTCAGTATTTATTAGTAAACCGAAAATACTTCAATAATATTCGTATCATAAAAACGGAGCATTCTGGCATTAATCAGTATTTATAAGCAACATCAAAATGCATCAGCAATATTGGTGTCATAAACAAGAGAATATTCTTGATGAAGCAATCTTAAATGGATTTTTGATAGGTTGGGCATAAAATCTGAGACTTACTTTATGACAAGGGTGAGCCGATGCGTGAATTTAATTAGCCAAATGGGGTACTCATGTATTTATATGTCCCTTTCTAAATATCTTAAACTTAATTCTTGCACTATCAAATAAATAAAAGGGCTATAATACTGATTTATAAAATTTCAGTATGTACGTCTTATCGCATTAATACTTTCAATCTGAATTTTAAAAAATGCTTTTATCTTTATTTTTTATGCAAGTGAATAGAATAGATTCTAATTAAGGCAAATGTTTTCGAAATATTTTTACTAAACGATTTTTAACCTGTTAATTATTTTTGACGACTATTCTCGTCATGGAAAAAATAAAACATTTTGCGTTATGAGGAGTTTATTCGTCAGGAGTAATAAGCAATTTAGATACACATTTTCCGAAGAGATCGAAACAGTTAACTGGTTAAGCTAGAAGCCGGGACATGATGGTCAGTTAGCCAAAAATAACTACTTTTATTAAAAATTATTTTGACTAATTTTTAATATTTAGTGAAATGCATGAATCCCACTAGTGGTCAAAGAGTTAACAGGCACATATATTTTAAATAATACATTTTTTAATGTCGCTAAATAGAATGAATAAGGATCTGATCCTTATGTTTAAATCCAGATGTTTTTCTAGCTGGATTTCTTCAAACTCTAAAACAAATCAAGCCTTACCAATCAGTACAATATAAGATATTTCAATTATTTCTTATAATTATTTATTCTTCATATTTTATTCATTACTATTTTTAATATTTTGTTGCTTAAACACACCTTGATAAATTTGGGATCTTTTGATGTAATAGATGTTTTTTTGAAGAAAAATTAAAGATGCACCATTTTAAATTGAAGAAAATCATTGGACTTTCTAGAGAAATACTTATTTTCTCTGAATGGTCTCGCACAGAAAAGTCTATATGAATTATTACAGAAATAGCGAAACCAATTGAAACTTATCAAGAATTAAATAGGAAAAAATACTAATATGACTTTTAAAAAATAGATATTTTTTTATAAATGATAATAAACTTAAATTTTTAAATTATATTTTTGGACAGGTATTTTGGACATTTTTGAAAACATTTGATCAATTTTTTTTTCAACATTCAATGAAGTTTCGTTTCGGAACATGAATAATATATGTTACTTTACTATTTAAAAAAATTAATGAAATACAACAAAATGTAAACATGAAATAACTATTAAAGGATTGATCCAACGAAGACAAATGTCAGTCACATGCATATTTCTTTAGCGTCTAATTTTATCTTATGACTAAAAATTATTGCCTTGCATTATTATAAAAGCAAACGATACAAAATTCTTTCAGATGCAAATATTTAAAATCAGAACTTATTTTGTTATAATAATTGTGAAAAATTGATGTCAGCAAAGAAGTCCTCAATCCATACCTAGAGGAAAAATCTGCTTATCTGTCTGTTTTCAGCGATCTATAGAATGGATGAACTTTATACTTTGGCGGATAGGAATTCGCACCTCTTATTAATCTTAACACATTAAAGGCGGGAGTCGTAGTACTACGATTTGATCCGCGTTATCTAGCATATTTTCGTCAAGATCCCCCACCTTTAATGTGTTAATGTCAATTTATTGCGGCCAATATGTATGTATACTTGCTTCACATCCCCCCCCCCCAAAAAAAATGAAAAGCAACTTTTCAAAATAAGAAGCTTAATTATATATTTAATTAATTAAAAATTAATTAAAAAGGTTAACTTTTTCTGCAATGATCTCAGGGCAAATTATTTCACAATAAATACTTTTATACTATTTGGAAATCCAAAATTTTACTTTTAGAAATGATATAAAGTTCCTTTCTATGCTATTTTGTCTTCAGTTGCTGTTAACTTCTTAAAAATTTAATGCAGGTGATTTTGAAATACAATAGCAATAAAATTTTAATCTCCTACTTTTTTTTGAAATTTCTTTTTCATATGTTTTGGAATTTTGTTGATTTAAAGCAGTTATTTAAAGGTTTTTTAAAAGAACTGAAAAAAAATTGATATACCATTCCTTTTCACGAGATTAAAAATGACTAAAGTCCAGGATGTCAATCAAATGGCATGTTATAATAAAATGAATATATGTTTTATAATAATTTATATAGAATTAGGTTTTGCATTGAATTCTAAGCTTAGAAGTATTTTTATTTCGAGCAACGTTGAGTACCTTAACTAGTAAAACGTAAAAATTATTAATTAAAAAAATTAGTAAAATAATTCTTTGAAAAAAATTTCGAAAATAATTCTTTGGTAAAAAAGTAGTCGAAAACATTAAATTTTGTCTTAATTTTTATGTTTTATATAGAATTAGGCTTTGCCTTAAAAATACTATGCATGGAAGAATTTAAATTACGAGCAACGTTGGATACCTTAACTAGTAAAAAATAATAATTAATAATTTTAGTAAAATAATCCTTTCGGAAAAGTTTTTGAAAATAATATCGGAAATGATTCTTTGGTAAAAAAGTAGTCGAAAACACCAAATTTTGTCTTAATTTTTATGATTTACTAGTTAAGGTACCCAACTTTAGTCGTAATTTAAATTCTTCCATGTATAGTATTTTTAATGCCTAACTCTATATAAAACATAAAAATTAAGACAAAATTTGGTGTTTTCGACTACTTTTTACGAAAGAATTATTTTCAAAAAAATTTCTGAAAGAATTATATTGCCAAAATTATTAATTATCATTTATTATTTTTTACTAGTTAAGGTATCCAACGTTGCTGATAATTTAAATACTTTCATGCATAATATTTTGAATGCAAAGTCTAATTCTATATGAAACATGAAAATTAAGACAATATTTGGTGTTTTCGACTACTTTTTTTATCAATGAATTATTTCCGAAATTATTTTCAAAGAATGTTCTGAAAGAATTATTTTACTAAAATTATTTTCGAATCACTTAAAGTGGAAAAGATTATCTTTTTAATAATATTGATATCGAACGATAATAGATATTATTGCTCGATTGGGAAGTGTTTAACTGTCTTTAGTATAATCTTCATAATTTTTTAATGACCTAGATTTATGACCAAGGATGATCAAAAGAGAAATTTATGTTCTTTACGCACGAAACTGTAAGGGAAACATTAAAAAAAAGTAAGGTACAAGAAAGAGAGGACATTTCAGTGATCACTGCAAAAAATGTTTCTTTTTCTCTAAATATTTTTAAGTTTCTAATTATTTTTATTTAAATTTTCGAATACTGTCGAGTATTTTAAAATGTGAAAAATAATCCCTTCATTAGCACCACACATAATACTAAGCTTTTGCTTGTGAACTTTTAGAACAAATCTTTTCTTTTTTAAAAAATTGTATGCCGAGAAAATAGTTCACCCGATTGAATTAGAATCTCATTAATGGAATGTGTAAATAAAATGTATAAAAATAAATGAATGAATTAGCAAACAGTTTTTGATTACAATATCTTTTAATTGCTGTTAAATATTTGTTTTGGTTATAGGGATTATTGTATATTTTTCTTTCAAACCAACATTTTTTATGTCTTGATGCCACTTTTATGTGAAATAAGAATATATTTTAAATTATGTCTATAGTTCAATAAAAGTTCGAAGCCAGTATTTGAGAAATGGCAGCGTGCAACCTCTGTGCTTATACCTCTGTCAACATTCAAGGATTAATATTTTAGGCATTAATTAAAAGAATTATAAGAAAAGAAAAAATAAGCAAATGAATTTTATTTGCTACTGACAAACTTTGAAAACGATATATTTTTAAAAAAAAATTCCTAATGCATATGGATTACATTTTTAATTGTGCAATTAATGACTTCATCTAAAATTTCATTTTTTCTTAAATGTTTTATTAAGTTAATAGTAGTCTTTCTTTTAATATTAATCTGTTTACTTCTCAATATTAGCATTACTTAAGAAATTTAAATTGAAAATTATTTCTCCGGATATATTTAATTTTAACTTATTAGTATACAGTAAGACAATAATGTCAAGTTCGAATCGAAGCCACCAAATAATTTGTTTTATGATAACGGGCTATACAATACTCCAGTAAAAAAGGAAATAAACCAATATTTGCATGGTTTTTTTTTCTATTTATAACAATTTTTTCATCAGTTTGTTCAGTTCTTAAAATTTACTTTGGTATTAGTTTCTAAATAAAGTATTCAACAGTGTATAAATAAAACATATTAGCAATAAAAAAGTCTCATAATACAGTTATTTAAAATCTTCTGGTTAATTATTAAGCAAAACGAGGCTATTGTTTTTGCAGTTCAAATCAACATAAATGCATTCAAAAAAAGATCAGAAGTTTCTATTTTTTAAATGGCAAATATTCATTTTAGAGACTGACTATTTGTCATTTATACGATTTCTTTGAGTGAGTAAAATAAAAGTAAGTTTACCAATCGATTATACTTATTTTGTGTAATCACAAACTCCATCAAATTTCTTAGTATAAAAATTATATTTACGAGATCATTCTGTATCTTTATATATTTAAACAATAAATTATCATTGCCTAGTTGCATGTAAATACAGAATGCTATCAATTGACAATTGATAGCTTCATAGAAAACTTAACAGAGTATGTCATTAAAATAATATCTTGCACTTTATGCCGCGCTGTGATGTCATCTCCCTGTGACCAATGATCGGATAGCACAGGAAGTGGTATAGATACCACTAGAGTCAATCATATGGGTTCATAAATACAAAATATAAATGCTTTCTTGGTTATTTTTTAAGCTAAATACAATGAGGAGTCAAAAGATAAATATTTGCACATGTTTGAGACACTCATGACGAATGGGGGCGAAAACGTCATATGATGTATTAGGCGTCATTCATTTTACTTGCCTCTGCATCCCCCCAGCAGCACAAATAACATTTTGCTTCCTATTTTGAGCGGAGTACATGAAAATAAATTATATCATTTTTAGCGTGTACATTCCCGGGTCTATGTACGTACATGCATTGGGACACACGCCATCCAGTTCAAACTAATCAAAATAAAGTGATTATAGACATGAATTCCGTTTTACTTTATCAAAACTGTTTTTTAAAAAATCACTAACTTGTTACAATAATGGATTTTGCATGCTTTAACAGAAGATTCTAAAATCCACACTAATAATATAGTTAATATTGGCCGTAATGTTGCGTGATGGCATTAGTATCAATTCTTTTGTCTATAGTACACAGTAGAGACACGAATGAAAATATTTGGAAGTTACAGAAAAAGTCAAATTACTTGACCAATTATAGACGATGTGTTTTTTTATTTTCAAATGTTGCTTCAGTATTAAGGAAGTTACATCAAATAATCTTGTTGCTTTCATGAATTTAATAGTCAAGATAGGAAGAACCACCAGACAATGTGAAATTATCTTAGAAGAATATCAGTCCTAAGAGTAATTTTAGGAGGAGTTTTGTTAATTCACATAACACGATAGAAGTTGCATTGAATAATCACGCATAAGAAGTTTCTTTTTTAGGTTTTTTGCTTAGATATAGAAAAGTTTACAAACTGATACTCATTGCATTTATGTTGATTTTTATTTGTATATTACATTATTGATGTTCATTTCAGACTTAAATTCTAATTTCCATCGTTTTTACTATCTCACATGCAAAGAGAAAATGTAATTCGTCGAATTCGAGAATCTGGCGAATCTCTATGTTTATCTTCCTAAGTCCGGTAAACAAACTTTTGGAAACATGTTTATTTGCCGCCTGCCTGTAAGCAAGAAAACTCGAAAACTAATTGGACCAGACAGCTGAAATTTAGCACATGAATTTGACTACTAATTTGTAGATTTATATCAAATTTTAAATGAAATCAGTTTGGGGGAAATATTTTTAACTGTCGAATGTAAGTTGACACGATAATTACAAAATGAAGAGAGCTAGATAAATGACCTGTGGTAAACAGAGTTAATATTAAAAATGTAGAAATATATCTAATTTGTAACTAAATTCTTCAGAAGGATGACCATCTGTTGGTCTGTACTTTCGCATGTACAAAAAAAAAAATAGTTCAAAACCCCGAAGACTTTGGACAAGAAAATATGGTTCCCAGATTCAGCAAATAAAGTGTAGATTCTTATCAAAGTTTGAACCGCAATTACAGAAATGATCATCATCTGTCGGTTTGGTCATTCACATGCATGTAAACATGACAATCCAAAAACGTGATGACATAAATATATAAAATTTGGTAAGTGAGAATGAGACTGATTGTAGTTCTATATCAAATTTTGGTTTCATTTGAATGTTTTTTTTTGAAAGAAAAGAAGCCCAAAATATTTATTTGATTTTCGGATATTTATGCATTAACCGCATCTCAGTGATTAATCGCCGAAGATTGCACATTAATAGGTTCTTTCGTAACCATCGTTAGCCAGTGGCTATCTGTTATTAATATGCGGGTAACATCTGTTAAAGCTCATACCAAACCATTCCGGAGAGACCATTCCTGTTGGTTTAGAAACCAGATCTGATCTACAAGAAACGTGAATCATATCTATAATCTAAGAAAATCATTTTACGGACATGAACACGTTTTACAAACATGATTTGTAAACCACTGTAAGTTTCAATAGGAATATAATACGGTATCATTCAAAATAATTGACACAATTAAAAATGACAATAATTTCTTTGTAAATACTGATAAGAAGGAAAAATTTGAATATTACACAAAAATAAGAGTACGATTTTTTGTCTTCTTCGTCAAATCGAATGAAACGAAAATTTGGCATAAAACCACAAGCGAGGTCACATAGTGGACAATTATGTGAGAATCATTCATTGTATATCTCTTTAGTCACAATTCGCTACAATGTGATGAATTATTTATGTATATATTTAGCTCCCGCAGGAAATGGTTAGTCAGAATATACGGTACATCGAAACGAAATAAAGGCAAATGGAGCATTTTAGGAACATTTAATCATATACAAAATGCAATTATCTGAAATCGTTAACGATTGTAAGCATACTTTACAATGCATGATATACAATGGATCATCGCATGTATGTTGTATATGGTAAGCAATAAGTACTCAAATAAGGCTTATGTTCCCGTTTAAAAGAATTTTACTTCCAATCCTTATTTACAATAAAGCTATATTCATTCGTTTTGTATAACCCACTGAATGCAGCTATAGATAATTTTGCATAATTTCCAAATAACTCTCCTATCTGAGTAAGAATTCATGATTTTAGTGGTCTCTCTAATAAATTTAAAAAAAGAAAAATATGACATACTTTTTATATTCTGTTTATTTTCCATCATACAAAGCATATTTCTTTTTGCTGCCTATCTTAATTTTACATTAACAGCGCTCATATGTTTAAGTTGAGTCATTTTTATATATATTTCAATTATGCAGAAATAAATGAAATTTAGAATATTTATAAATTGATTAAATGTAAAAAAAATATCAATCAGAAAATAAATTTACCCCTTCTTCTAGAATCATTAAGAGGAAATATTTCACGGAATTTAGATTAATGAATATAGTTTTATATGATTTCTGAGAACTCCCCTAAAAGACGTATTTCTAGAATTTCTATGCAAAGAATCTGGCTGTGATTCTTTTTATTCATATTTTCCAGGAAGGAATGCATTTGAAGAGATCTGTTGAAAACAAGAAGCAGAATATTTTCCCAGGAATTTCCTCATGACATTTAGTCTTTTCTGCAGAAAATCCCAAGAAAATATTTTCCTTTCAGCGGCTGCCATCTTGGAAATCTGGTTTATAGGCAGAAAAGCTTTTTGAATTAAAGTGAGAAGCGAATAGGAAAGTATGCTTTGTAAATCTCATCTTTTAACATTAGCATAAACGAAGTTCCGTGGCTGAGAGGCGCCTGCGTTAAATTCAGAATTTTTTTATTATCATAATACAGAAAGTCTGATTTTACTCTTTACAATTCTTTGAAATAGCAGTGCTCTGTATTTGAACAGGTTAAACTCCCTAAATTTTATATGAATGGCATGGATACAAGATCAAGTGTTTAAGTGTAATTTTGAACCAAGGTCAGAGGACGGGAATGACACCTGAGCTGTCACACCCTCTCTAAACTTTCACATCACACCAGCAGGAGGACGACGGATTTAACGTTTCTTAGCCACTTGAGAAGGTATTCCATGAATCTTCGGTGATACTTATTGAAATTTGGTTATCATTACTATTATTAAAATTTAATTATATTTTAGAATAAAATTTTAAATTTCAATGAATTTTAAAATTTTTATAGTATATAATATAATTTTTGAGGCTTTAGTGTCTTCCCACTCATGTGGCGTGGTGATTAGACGGGAGTGCCAGTTCAGGTGTCGTAATCGTCATCTGACCGTGGCTCAAAATTACGCAGTCCTTCCCAATAAAGCTCTAGTGCTGCTTTAAAAAACGGGACATTAATATAACCAAACTAAACTTGAAAGCTTTAGTGAAAAGGATGTGTGGCTTTTAAATAAAACATTTCGAACATTTCTTATTGTTGTCTTTATCATTCCGTTTAGAAAATATTCTTTATTATTAGAAGTGATTCATTGCTTCACACAAAGAACTGCATATATTTTTTGAATTATGTTTGAATTTTACTATAACAGTCCAATTTTTTTAAAGTGTTTATAAATTTCGCCATAATCAAAAAATTAGTAAAAAATTAAGTTTCTTTTTAAATTAAAAAATTGCAATCGTATTCTTAAAAATTACATGCCTCAAAGATATGGCTGTTTAGAAAACTTTTATTTCCTTAGAGCAAGGATTCTCGCTGAGCATAGTTTTCTGCTGGTGTCCGAAAATCTAGTGTAACGAAATAGTAACGATGAATAAAAACACATATCAGGTTTAGGATTTTTTTTTCTGTAGTTCACTTTCTCAATTCAATTAAATGAAACGAAACGCTGTAGAAAAATCCTTGTGAAAACGTTTAAAAAATAAATAATGTCATTTATCCGATTATATTATTCTTTGTGTTATTTTTATTATTACACTTTTATTATTTTTTTAAAATTCTTTTGACTAAATTTGGGTTAGGAGATTAGTGAGCAGATTCATTGAATAAATGCATTTATTCTGTACATGAAAAGTTGAAAAATCACTGATATCTTAGCGAGATTCTTCCGTACTAATATATTGCAATTTTCATAAAATTCATAAATAAATTGCTATTTTAATGAAATTTATAAATAAATTGAATTTTCGTAATAAATGATTTGGATAAAAAATAGCAGCAAACCAAAGGAATAATTAAAAAAATGACAAAAAGGGTTGAAAATAGGTGATATCAACAAGTTTATACCCAAATTAATATATAAACTGCTAGATAGTTTTTCTTTTAAGAGTTTATTTAGAAATTAAATAGTTTTCTACACTTTAAGGTAGATTTCTACACTTCAGATTGTTTCTACACTGCACTCACATCGTTGGGCATAAAGAAACACATCTATCATCGTTAGTCCTTCCAATTTTATATAGTTTTTATATAAAATTTAAATAAAACTATCATCATTAGGGAACAATTTTAAAGCATTTATAATTCAAACATGTAAATATGTTTTACCATCAGAATGGCAGAATAAATTATCTTGAAATCGAAAGTTTTAAATGAATGGTTTTTGAAATGAATGGTAAAATAAACGAATGAGATAAAATTTTAGGATTAATTTATTAATTTTGTAAAAGGTATTGTTTAATTTGTGAGGGAAATTACATAGATTGAAATAGTTTTGATTCGCATTTCCTTTGCCCATAACCCCAGTTGCAAGGGAATTTCTGAAAACTGATTAATGTTGTATAATGCAATCAGTCTATGTAGTACAGGAAATAACCAGAATCTAATCACCTAAAATGTCACTCAGAATATTAATCAGTTTAACATAATAATAACATAACATAATTGCTAAACCTAATATGATATAATCACTTTAAACTAACCTTCATTTTAGCTATTTATATAAAAATGGCAATGCCAAGCAAATTGATAACGGTTAAACAAATAAATGCCGTAATTCTATAAATGAAGAGGTACAAAGTTGAAAGAGAAAATTATCTATTATAGATGTGTTATGTTCTGAAAAATAATAGAAAGTTACTGGTGTTTAAAAAAGCATCGCAATAAAAGTAAAAATAACAAATTATTTGGTAGCAGAGAACAATAGCTTGAGCCTTCTTCTTCAAAACTGAGTTTTTGAATTTTATCTTGAGTTCAATTTGGATGTTTGTTAAAACAAAAGCCTTTCTATTTTCGGGTTCTAAGATTTAAATTCTTAGAAATGCTGAAAGATAATCCTGAAACAATACAATTATTGTTATTGCTTGTTAGTCGTTTTCTTAAATTAATTTTTAAAAAATTAAGTTCATAAATAAATTTACTTAAAAATTAAAATTCACTTTGAAAACTTGCTAATGTGAAATTCATTTCTTTGCATAAAAATATTTATGATGATTTTTTTAAATGGAAAACTTTGTTCCTAACTATAAGGAATCGTACTTCTTTTTAATATTACAAAAACTTTCAAGAATAAGTAAAATTTTATTAATGGCTTAATCAATAAGAAAATCGTCGATTGCTTTTGAATGCCAATATTGTGTATTAATAGTTTTTGAATGATAAAAAATTGTTGCTTTGAAATACGCGAGTTTAATAGATTATTTCCCCGTTCTGCTTATAAATTGTTGCAAATCACTTTTCACCAAAAATTGAGTTTTTTCATTCTTTGTCTGTCTTTAATGTTTAGAAGGTGGCAAAATGCCATATATATTTTCTAAGACAAAACAATTTCATAACATCTCAAGATTTAGGATATCACGAAGAATATTAGGTTGTTACCATCAAATAAAAGTTTAAAAAGTCGAAATAATATTTTGAAATCCAGCACAGATTTATGAATGGAATATTGTTTCAATGCTTTCTCATTTTGTTTTAGAACCATGATGTTTAAATTTGGAGTTCCGGTGAACTGGGGGCATAATTATAAATTCCCTTTGTTCTTGTTTAATAGATATTTCTTATTATTGATAGCAAAAGCTTTTGTTATAAATCCAAATTGAAATAGAACCTGATGACTTATCGAAATTCTTTCCATAGAATGCTTTCTATAATGTCAAGTTGAATTGATAATTTGTTACACTCTGTTTTAGGAAGTATGCAATATAGCTACGATGAAATCAGCTTGAAAGAACTTTGTCCTAGATATTATTTTATGTGATGAATTTTCATAATTTATGTCTGAATGGAGATGAATAGTTCTCGTAGAACATACATCGGTGAACATTCATTTTACACCGAATAAAATTCTTTAAGAGTATAAAGCTTTAGTTTAGTTCAGTTATTTCAACGTTCCATTATGAAACAAAAATAAGACCTTTTTTTAGAGGGGCTTCGTAATATTTTAACTGCTTTCAGATGATGAGGAAGACGCGTGAGATTTATCCCCTCCCCCCAAAAGGCGGATTTGTTCCCGACTAACCTAATAGGCATCAAATCAATTTAGACGTGGGTTCTTTGGTGGAATTGGTTCCTGAACTTAGAACCGGTTCCAAAGCTGAAACCTTACCAAAACGCTTAAGCGAGCTAAAGGAATTAATGTTGTTGTTTCTTATGGCACTTGTCATTGGACAAGCCTGCTGTTTCGGAGACAGCGATTTAAGCCGATAAGGCAAGTCTCTTGTTTCAGTAGGACCAACTAGGGCCAAGAGTTCGATTTTGCCACTCATGCATCACTCATTCGCTTGCACAACCTCTTTTTACAGAAGGGCACTTTCACACATCTTACAGATTGAACAGAGGAAACACAACCATGCCCACATCATAACTCGAACCCAGGACACGGGGAAGACGTGCTACTCCTACGCCAGGATGCCGGCAAGGGTATAAATGAAATGAAATACTGAAGTACATTGAAGAATGAAGCTAATAATCTCTTGAAACTTTTTATTATATTGAACAGGAGAGTCGAATTGTTACATGCTTTTAAATTAACATCAGAATATACATGTCAGTAAATATATGAATAAAAATATTCGGATTCGTTAAATAATTCAAGAGTTCTGGATATTCGTAATAGAAACAAAATAATACTAAATATTGTAAACAGAATGCTTTGCTGTCGAGAACACATAATATTCTACTTTCAAGAAATTCGTTTATAATTTAAATAGCAAACGATTTTAAATTTTTAAAAAAAAGGAAGAAATTCTGTAACGCTACCTGTAACTCAAATTTACTCTAATAAGAACTTTTTATATGGAACCTTTTCAAGAACTCATTTTAACTTTGGAAGAAAAATTTCTAACTTTGTTTTTCTAGATATCATGGAACTTTTTATTGGATTTCTGTTGGCAGGAATTTAAAATTTAAATTATTTCAGGGTACATAATCTGATTCTTGAGTTGTTTACAAACTTGGATCAGGAAGGATACATATTTCATTTAGAATAGACTCGCAAAATTCTTTTAGTGAATAAGGAAAGCGTTTTATACATTTCAAAATATCGGTTATTTTAATAAGCCGAGGCAGTTTCCATTGCTATAGTAAATTTAAAATTTAAAAGAGAAATATGTTTTCAAAGCATACTCTTTTTAGGAATAGGAAAGCAACAACAGCATCCTCACATTTATTGAAAAGCAAATTGTGCTCTTCAGCGATCTCATATTTAAATTTAGATTGTATAGTACATCGAATAGTAGAATCTTGCGAAAACATTTTGAATCCAACACCCTTTTCCAGAGTGCTTTCTTGTAAGGCCTCATAGCATTATAAACTCAAACCTCATAGCATTAAAACATATTTTACATAATGCTGTTCGCCCATGCCCTTTTTGAAAATGCTAGGTTTTACGTGTGATTGTTTATTCTGTTCCAAATAGTAGGGAAATTATTCTGAAAGAAAACAGAAAACAAATTTAGAATATGTAAACTTCCATGAAAAGAACATGAGATTCTGACACGTCCAGATGTTACTTGCAAAAAAATATAACAATTCCTCTTTGTGTTATTAAGTTGTAAAGAAGCAGATGTTTAGGGCATGATTTTATTGACTACTTTTCTTTTGATATTCAAGCTTGCATGTATTTTTGATAATCAGGAGGGAGAATGGTGAAACCATGCTCAACAGGCAATCGAGTTAATTCTGTATTCTATAATAGTGTTATTCTATTTAAAACGGAAGTCAGCTGGAGTTGTCACTCGAAACTTTCTCGTATAGTTCCTAATCTATATAAATAACAATGAATGTTTATCTGTATGTCTCATGCGCAGCCGTACCGCTCATCCGATTCCGATAAAACTTCAACAGCATATCGATTGCACTTACGCGAATGTTATAATACAATCATCTAAATTATAAAATTATTTTCATATCTATTTACCACATCTATTAACCATGGTTAACCACCAAATGAATCGCCAAGGAGATACAACGGAATCAGTCAAGATGCTAAATTCAAGCTTGAAGTTAATATTTCGTATCTATTGTATGTAAATATAATGTAAGTCTTTCTCTAAGGTTATAGTTTTATAAGAGAGTGTGAGAGAATGATTTAGGGCAACCAATCTCATATGTCTGAATTTTTATCTTAACATTTAATAAAATTTTAGTGTTTTTACAGTAACTTCCGAAAATATTACAGTACAAATAATTTTGCTCCCTCTTAGTTTTCAAAAAATTATCTTTTCAATTATATTACAGATTTTATGATATAAATATATTTTATATCTTTGAAAGAAAATATTTTAATTGCATTTTTTTAACATTAAACTTGAGAGTTCTGAACGAATATTAAACGAATCACGAGATACAATAAATAATTTCTTCTCTTACAATTCTCAAAGAACACCAAGCATTACAATTCTAAAAGAATACGCAAACATAATATATAATATCGAATATTTGTTGGCAGAATGGAATAATAAAAGGATAAATACTATTTAAGCTTCTCCTTTATATATCCTTCAATTTCAATGAATGTATATTGCCAACAAGAAAATAAATATCACTCTTCTTCTCATTCTTAATTAAACATGATAACTATTTCAAATTCAAAACAATATCTGCAAGATAATTTCTTATGCGGCAGCAGCGAGTTGGGTACCAACTAGTTAATAATAAATGTAATAAATATGTGAGTATAATTAACTGCATGTCATTGATGAATCTTAAAGTGCTCATTAACATACGATCTTCGTTGATTAATTGCTTCTTGTTGTTAAAGATTTTACTGCAGTAATAATAATATAATATATAACAATAATTAGAATTAATGCTTGAACTAAAAAAATAAAGTTCAACTCCTCGAATGTACAGCATAATTAGTTGACTCTTGTTTTACATTGCACTTTACAAGCACGCTTACGAAATGTCAGCGATTTAAGATCAGAGTGCAGTAACTTCTTAGGGCAAAGTCCTTGAGTACTCGAAGGTAGAAGTCTGTCCTCTAATTCAAATGAAAATGACACACAAATTCGCTTGTAAAACACTTTTTTACTTGGGGGGAGGTTTTTCACACACCTTATATACTAAACACAGTATCGAGAGCAATCATTCCCGAGCCGGGACTCAAACCCGGGTTGCTGAGATGTCGAAAAAGACATGCTACCCTTAGACCATGTCACCTGCATAATTGTACAGCAAACCGTAAATGATATCCCAATTAGCTTTGGCATGCAGTAAACTGAATGATCTATCGTTGTAAACAATAGAACGTATATTGCCATCTTTACAAAAAAGATTAGCTTACTCTAGCCCATGCGCATCCTCAAGAAGGAGGAAAGTTCCATAATCAGTAATATGTCCGTTAATTATGAGGTATTTGATCATTCGCCGTTTTAGAAAAGTTCCTTAAACGACTCACAAAAGAATGGCAGAAGGCGTTATAATTTTACTATAGTAAGAATATAATCCATTGCAACAACTATAATTCACGTTTCAACAAAAACAATTAAAAATTCAATTTCTTGACTGTACATATTCTTTTTAAATACTTCGAAGCTATATATTTTGGAAATTTCTCATGTAAATGTCGTTGATAACATTTTGTTCAAATTTAGTTGTCAAGCTACTTAGTTGTAGTCACTTCTAAAATTTTTACATAGTTATTAATATTGATCAGGGCATCATTAAGGACTAATGTATATTTTTATTCCAGAAAGTACAAGAAAATCTAATGTTTCACTTTTATTTATTTTTCTTCTCTTCTGGTGTATCTATTAAATATTTAAAAAGGAAATTTTACTTTAAAGATAAGAGAGTAAGCTCATAAATTATGACAGTGAATTTTATTTAACTGGAGCTTGAAAGTTTTCATTAAAGTTAAGTTGGCATTCATTAAAAAGGCCCCATTCAATTCAGACGCTAAAGCGTGCCTTATCTTTCACAAAGAATAATAAATTCAACGATACGATGAAAAGAAAATTAATAACTGACCTAGCTTTTTTGCACTATTTTTCACTTTGCGTAATATTTTAAAACTCGTAATTAAGTGAATTGACAGAGGAACATCTCTCTCGAAGATAAAATGCTTCTAGTTCATTGGGTTTCATACAAACGATGTAATTTTAGATCTGCGAAACCTTGACTGGGTAATATTAGTCTATTTTTATCTAGGCATTATTAAGTTAACCTATTAATAATAACGAAAGGCATGAATATTGGATTAATTTTCTTCACTTGCTTGATGCCTGAAAATAAAAACAAAAGATCATTTGATCGTTTCTTATGATATAAATAAAGTCTTTAATGCATTTATAATAATAAACTTTCACCTATTTAATTAACCTTTCCCATGTAAGCGGTATAAAGCCTGTATTTGAACCTACATTTCAATCATGAATCCTGTTTAGATGACAAGGACCCACATGTGCAGGTAGCCTTCTCCAAATTACCCCGCAAATGTCAAATGGA
Organism: Argiope trifasciata; assembly: GCA_026543055.1. Classification (NCBI taxonomy): domain Eukaryota; kingdom Metazoa; phylum Arthropoda; class Arachnida; order Araneae; family Araneidae; genus Argiope; species Argiope trifasciata. The sequence continues at coordinate 8,419,013 of JAPMOQ010023642.1, read as the reverse complement.
TGAAGCCCGATTCAGGGCGTCAGATCTAAACTCTAGCAAGAAAAGCTTTTTCAGTTTCAGTAGATTAAGGTTTTGAACCTAATATTCTCATATCCAAGTCCAAATCTTTAGAACTAAGCCACTGAGGCATTTAATGAGCAGTAAAATGTATTGAGCAATACAAAGAATATGATGTCCTTTTACTTTAAATAACTCATTCCAAACCAATATTTTCTGCATCCAAATTCCCTTTTTTTAATGTTTTGGCTTTGAAGATAATAGCGAAAATATTGCAACTTTTAATAATTTTTTAGACTTTGGTACTGTTACAAAATTATATAATAAATTGAAATGTTTAACCTTCCTTTAGTCATGTCTGTGCTTTTAAACCGATTAGATATATTTACGTCCGTTTTCGTAATAAGTTATAAATAGTTTCCGGTATTTTTAACTATCGCCATAGACTTTTAAAGATTGAATATTAATAATACTGGGATAACGAGTTACTTAGCAACAATTTCGGAAACTTCGATTCAAGTTCCCCCCCCCTCTTTAATTATCATGTTCAAAGTTGTAATTATTTTTCATTCTTTTTCGCAAGTTCTTATTTACATAAAGAGTCGAAAATTGCAATCCTTGGTAGTCAACCAATAAGCGGCCTGCTTCGAACGATTTCGAGAGCGTTCTGTCCTATATAAGATCATATAAAGATAATTAATGCCTGTCAAATGTCATATAAAGATAATTAATGCCAGTCAAATGTCATA